>OY735201.1:57889665-57997165 GCA_963457665.1 Thysanoteuthis rhombus
TTTTTATTATTGAAACTTTTGTAACGGATAAAAATTTTAAAATGCTTGAAAATTTTATAATCTGTTAGAGTAGTATCAGGCAAATATGGAAAATACTTGAAGACTTCATATCCAAATTCTTCAAGCTTAGACACAGTCAGTTAAAAGATGTGAAGCCTAGCATTGTCATGGGCCATTTCATTTAGTTAATGCAGGACTAATTTTCCACTAATTAAAAATTTTCCTTTAAGCTTAACATGACGTGATATGGTCATTGTAAAGACCATGGAGTCCCCAGCAAGTGCACAATATTTCTCCATCATCAAGAACAGGCTTAGGCCTCCCTCAAGGTTTAACAGTGATATCCATATTTCTAGACTTGAATCTATTAAACCAACGCCAAACAGTTCGCATCGTCGTAGTTTTCAATACAAATGTTTTATTGTTGAACCCCATTGAAGGGTAAACCCCCTCAATAACAATAAATCAGTCCTCGATTTACATTGACTCTTCAAAAATGCACTTACATTAGTAAATCATTAAATTTTAGCATTATTCTCTACGATGTTGAAAAACGAGATTTCACGTCTTGAAGCCTTATAGAATTCTCACGATGTAACTCTTCTATTTTCTTGGTTCCATTTCTTGGTGTATTGTTCATAAATCCTTTTCAGAGCCTTCACAATCATATCAATATCTATAACCAATGACCTATATTCGCACGCGTAGAGAGAGAGAGAGAGAGAGAGAGAGAGAGAGAGAGAGAGAGAGAGAGAGAGAGAGAGAGAGAGAGAGATGGCCGACATTTTAATTCACAAAATTCAAGTGAAAAAATAAAATAGAAATTTTTAGATGAGGGATTTTCACTTTCAATGAATTGAGTTTCTTTATCTTATTATAGTTGCCTTTCTCACAGCACCCTGAATTGATAAACTCTTCGAACGCTAGAGCAAACAAAATAAAAAAAAGTAACGATAACGAAGTGAAGTAAAGCTAGTAATATAACAGTTATCGGTAGGCATTTGGTCTCCAGGGAGGAATTTTCTAAGGAGAGGAATTTTAACCAGCGGAGAAGATCATGCGTAATGGAAAATATAAAGGTGATGAAAAAAAAAAGCAAAAACATAAAAAACTAGTTGATCATTCAAAATTGTTGGGGGATTGACAAAACCTTGGATCAGCGGAGGAGGAATATGACCTGGCATTGCAGGAGGAGGAATACGACCTGGGACTCTGAGAACAACTGGGATAGATGAAGAAAAGAACAAGACTAATCAAGAGATATTTGCCGAGGTATGAAAAGCTCAGACCTACCTTTGTAGAGGCATGCTGTGAATTTACCGCTGGCCAAGTGTATCCACTTGTCGGATTGTTTATTGACGAGACGATCATTCAGGTGTCATAATTAGTTAGCTACTCTACTGTCTCAATGTGAGGGACATCGGTGATTACAACAAAGATGGAGGTGTTGAACGATAATGAGTGTGAAAGGATGTGACGGAGAGTGAGAAGTTAAGAAAGACAAGGAGAGAGAGAGAGAGAGAGAGAGAGAGAGAGAGAGAGAGAGAGAGAGAGAGAGAGAGAGAGAGAGAGAGAGAGAGAGAGGAGGGAAGTGAGATAGAAAGAAGGCAAGACAATAGGAGTATGCACAGAATGATAAATAGAGTAAAACAAAGAGCAAGGAGAGAAAGAGAAAAGTGAGTCAAAGAAGCGTTTAAATTTTTTTTTGAAGTTCAGAAGATGAAACTAAAGTGAGAAACAAATAAAAGAAAGAGAGAGAGAAGACTAAGACTTGGGAAAGGAATATGGAAGAGAGTATGGGGAAGAACGTGGGAGAAAGTGAGAGAAAGACGAGGATAAAAAGGAGGAAAAGATTAAGGAGTACTTAATAGTGTGTAACAATAGAGAAAACGGAGTTGAAGAGAGATGAGAAAACTGAATGAAAGAAAAAGAAGAATTAAGAAAAGTAATATAGAAAGATATAAGGATGAATGTGGAGAACCTAGAGACATATATTGTATGGATTACAGAAAAGATGGAAACGAAGAAAGAAAGAAAGGAATAAAGAAGGAAGGAATAAAAACGAAGGATTATGTGAGTGTAATTGTAATGGAAGGAAAAAAGAGTAGAGGAAATAGAGAAGAAAAGAAAATGAAGAAAATGGGAATTAATATAAAAGAGTGGAAAAAAGACAAATAATAAGAAAGAAAAAAGGAAAGAAAGAAAATGGTTAGAAACGGAGATTAAAAAATAAACATTATAGAAAAAATATACAGTAAAGGAAAAGAGAAAATTGTGAGGATACGAATTGTATAAAAATGATTAACTAGAAGTAAAAAAGAAAAGATTAAAAAGAATTAATGTGAATTAGAAAAAAAGAAACAAGATTAAGAAAGAGGTGAATAGAAAAGAGAAGAATCGTTAAAACCTAAAAATAAGTACAATACAAATCCATGCTACACACTTGTGATAAACACATGAATTAGTTATTTACTAAGCTTAACTTATGTACAATGCTTGAAGTATAAGCCACACAGTGAAGATCAAACTCGATGATAATATTCTACGAGACCAGTTTGCTCTCCATCAAACCGCGACGAAATACCCACATATGCATTTGTTTAAGATATTCCAAGATTGGGTCTTATGACAACATCCACTTTTTGCATCTCGTTTTTCCGAGTTTTACTCTTCCTCCAGCAGGACAAATCACTGTTCTTTTTCTTGGCTCACTTTTCATGCATCTTGAAGTGACAAATGCTGAAAACCTCAAAGGTGTGTGCCAGGAATCGATCCTTGACTTTGTTAGTTCTTGCCTCCCATTGTTTTCGTTTCCGCTAACCCTTCTTTACATAACCTTATTCGTATGTGTTTGTCACTTCAGGGTCCTTGCCCATGCGCAATCGCGTCTCTCAAACATTCTAGTCTCGTTGTGCTTCTTCCCGCTCATCTCCGATTGAAATACAAACAATGAACTTTCTTTCATACATCCGACAAAATGATCTCTTTTTTTCCCTGTTTATTCATCTATGTTAATCTAATCTCAAATAGATCAATCGATATCACAATTGATCTTAAAGTTTAGAGATATTAGAGAAAGTATATGTAAGAAACAATTTGGTAACTATGGCAAAAGTAAAGTATTTTGAGTGAGAAATCGAATTTGCATACATTGATACAATATATAGATTGACAGGAGCCTACATGAAAATTATTAATGATGAGGGTTCAACAGATTTAATGGATGCCTGTGATTAAATTCATCTCAATGATAGTAGAGGGTTAGGGTAAATCTCAATAACAATATTTAGTACACTAGAGTATATGATGATATATAATATTATGATATATAATATTATGATATATATATATATATATATATATATATATATATATATATATATATATATATATATATATAACCCACACAACAGATTTAATATTCACATGGATGAAAACGTTTTTTGGGTAACCTACATAAGTAAGCTCTGTTTGAAAATTAGATGTGTAGTACAAAATAACATCAATATACAATACATACAAAACCTTATATAGAATGACAAACTACATGTATGGCATAAACTATATGATAAGAAAGGGAGGTAGTGTTCGATCAACACTGATAGAGAGCCATGTTAATATAACTGTTTTGTTTTTTAAATCCCCGAAACACTTACATGTTAAACGACTGATGATCTCGACGAGAGACAATTCATACATTATATGATGATAACAGTGAAACGGAAAAACTGAAGAAAATTACATAAATTGCATTGACAGATATTGGGAAAATAGATAACTGAAGTGACACAAAAATCCTTTGAAAAAGTTTTTTAATGTTTAATGTTCAAAGCTGTAAAGCTTTGTAACACAGACACACGCACACACACACATACACACACACACACACACACACATATACATATATATATATATATAATGTGTACTTTAGAGAATGAGACAGACTCGGGAGTGAAGTTTTTGGTGGTAAGGTTTATTAATCCTTATATGTCAATAGTCCATATATATATATATATATATATATATATATATATATATATAAGAAATACAAAGATACATACTCGGTGAATGTTAACATTTCATGAGTATAGAACTATATATATATATATGAATATATATATATATATATATATATATATATATATATATATTCTGATTTTGAAGGTTGAGTTGTCCATGAATGAAGAGTGTTCGATATTGGAGATACATAATATGTAACTATGTATACTTAGAAAATTCAGTGCTCCACAGTGACTGAGCTTGATGTCAGTGGGTGCGATCGTCAGTCGGTATGAAGCATTGAACTCTTCTATGTCCACACACACACACACACACACACACACAAACTCACACACACACACCAAAACACCCACATACACACATATATGTATGTATGTAAGCCCAGACTAATGAAAAATTATATAAAAGTTGTTGAGAATATACACGAAAATGACACAATAATAATTCAACAACATATAAGATAAAAATGGAAAAGGTCGCGGTGAAAAAGGATTGGAGTAAGCAGACGTAGAGAATGTTTGAACGAATTGTTGATGGCATTGCATCAATATCAGATGTATTACAAAACATGCTAACTGATCTAAATGGGGAAAGCCTTAAAGTAATGGTTGAAGATGAACAGAACTAACACAAAAATAATGTTTGACTATAAACTAGAGGATAAAGATTTGAAAGAGGTTGAGGAATTCAGTTACTTGAGACAGATGATTAAATTAGAGAAAGACCATGTGATCTAGATGAAGTGCTGTATAACGATTGGTTGGAAAGCATCTGGAGAAATATTGGGAAGTACTTTGCCTATATGCTTCAAACGTAAAGAATGTATAATACCAGCTATGACCCACGGGTGCGAAACGTGGAAAGTATCAAAATCCCTTGATAACAAATTCTTACAGGGATCAATGGAAATAGCAATAATAGGAATAAATGATAGAGATCGATAATGACCTGAGAGCAGACCAAGGTAAAATATATCATAGAAGAGATTAAACCACAAAAATGGAGGTGGTCAGGACACATAGAAAGAATGCAAGATAACAGATGGTGCAGTACTCCGGTCAAGTGGTTCTCAAAGGACAGCAAACGCAGTTGGAGAAAACCAGACAGACGATGAAGAGATGAAATAGAATAATTTGCTGGTAATACATGGCAAAGGTTGGCATAATCTTGATCAACATGGAATAAGCTAGGAAAAGCGTTTGTCCACTGGAAATAGCTGTCCATATATATATATATATATATATATATGTATATATATATATATATATATATATATATATATAGATAGATAAAATAAAAGTATACAAAAATAATTGTCTTCTTTCCTAATTGTCAAATCATTAAATTATGTATTCATATATATGTTTATAAATGCGTTATATTACATGGAACTCTGTTTAAAATGACCTCCCGTTACAACATGGAGAATGTGTCACTTGGCCTAGACAGCGTAAATTAAATAAACAATTATAGAAAATGCGGCTGATGCAGGAATCAAACCTACAAGTGATAAGGTAGCTGTTTCAATATACAACGCCTCTTCCCGTTGGGCTAAATAGTGCAGCGGAAAAGTGAATGCCCAAATAACCGGTTTATTCCTACTTTCTCATCTTGTTCATTCACTGTCATGTCTGCATTGTTATTTCTCAACACAGACAATTATACTATTAAGAAATGGGTATATGATTCGACGAAATGTTTATGAATGCGTTATACTATTTGAAACTATATTTGAAATGATCTCTCTTTATTAAACAGATGTTGACTGTGAATGGGGCTGCTGCAGGAATGAAACTGATAAGATAGCTGCTTCCATGTAGCGCCGCTTTTCTCATCGAACAAAACAGCCCATCCCAAATTACTGCTTTTTTCATACAAAAATTCAATATTATGGTAGTATGAGTGGATTTTTTTTTGGGGGGGGGGATCATCAGTTGTTTACAATGTGACCATTTCAGAGATTTAAAAACAAAACATTTATATCAACATGGCCCCAAATAGTGTTGACTAAAGAACACCACGTCGTAAGCTATGATCTTAATATATAGATTTATTTGATTATTTTAGGGTCGTTTAATAATACATGTGGCTTGTTATTTTGTATAGGTATCATCATTATGTATTGTGTAAGGATGTTATTTTATAAAACACACCATTTAATTATTTTGCTTACGTAGATTACCTGGGACAATGTATCTGACGACTAAGGATCAATAAGTGTATTGACAGATGTGACTCGTTCATGTCACTTCTATCGCATGTTAACCCATGTGACTATTGGACTAACTTATGGTATCATATTTAAAAATACTAGTTATTCAGTGAAAAGAACCTCTTCCAGCATTCTCCTACCAACATATATATATATATATATATATATATATATATATATATATATATATATCTTTGCTCCTACCGTTGAGCAAAGCAGCCACCGGCGATGTATAGCCCCAAATAATCGTTTCAACTCCAAATTCTCATTTTTTCTCACTCACGGTCAATATCTGCTCTCTCTATCTCTCTGTCTCTCCCCCTCTCTCTCATTCTCTATATTTTTTCGGTACTTATTTTCTATTGTTGGAAAATAAATTTCTGTGTTTTAAAAAATCCATTCGTGTAAATTAGTACAACTTGATAGACTATGTTTTTTAAAGATACCCAAATCTTATAAGCTCATAGCTCTGAACACCAGTTCAGCAATTCCTGTGAAACATCATGAGACAATTCAAAATTTGTATAAAAAATTATGAAAGAATGAAACCATAATTTTACACACGCACACACACACAAACACACACACACACATGCACACATATATTGTCTTATATTGTCTCAATAATCAATGATTACAGAACATCATAGATACTCCATACGTCTTTCATTTATTTAATTGATAAATATTACATTATTTTCATTATTTGAACTATATTTCGCTCTTTTGTGAAAACTAGAGACTCAATACACAGTTGAAAACCGGTTCTATGGACCAGATGTTTGCACTTGTCTAGTATAAATTACATCTGTGTGTATTTGTGTGTGTGCATGTGTGTGCATACATGTGTGTATATACACATCTGCGTGTTAGAACCAATCGTTTATAAAATTGCTACGATCCAAGAGTCTTCAAAACGTATTATATGCCGTTGCCGTTGTTGTATTTATCTTTTGGGTGTTCATTCACTTGATATATTTAACTGGGTTAGATTTGTGATGATGGTGCTTGCTTCAATTATACTTTGATTTTAAAGACATTTTTTTTTCTGAATTCAATTTCTCCTAAACACTCCATCACTTTACTCGGTATTCTACTCGTACTAAGATGGGTTTTTGTTTAGGTGGTCTCGATTCTCTCATCAAGCATTCTCTGTAGTCTTTTAGCAATTGCTTTCGGCGCTCCAATAAATGACTGGCACATTACCACCCTCCTCCTCACTATTATTATTATTATAATTATTATAATTATCATTATTATGATTATGATTACTATTATTGTAAATGATCGATAACGCCTTGCCTTTTGATATTTTAAATGGAAGAAGAAAAACAAAACTGTTTTTAACTTTTCGAAAAATGATATAATCTAACAAAACTGAAAAAACTTTCTATATATTGTATATTTTTGTCAACCAAATTTCAAATGTAAAACAACTTTCAAGGAGTTAATGGTGCATTCTGCGAAGAAAAGTGAAATAGGATTCGGACGTCTCACATCTAAGTTCCAATAGCGTGGTGCCTTTTGCTGTATGATTTTTAAAAAGAGTTGGAAAGGTGAAATGGGTGTTCAGTTAGGGAAAACGAAATTTAATTTGAAAGTCACGCATTCCGTTACAAAAAACGTGCTGTTTAAAATCTTTGGTAGACAACTATCAAAGAGTTTATGGTGAATACGAACCGGTTCGCCAGAATCATTATTCAAACCATATGATTGACGAGTTTTAGCCTTAACATCCACTTACTGTCGTGGTGTGCTAGAGCGTCAAGAACTCTCTACAGGACTTTTACCCGGAGGTCAGTATCGAAATGTCTTGAAATGAAGTGCTAGCTCAGTTCTGTCGCTATCGGTTCATTCTTTACATCTTTGCAGGATTTGTTGAAACTCCTGCTCAAAGTGGCAGATGTAAATCCCATGTTCAACAGGTCATGTTAAATAAACTTACGGAAGTTCTGCATGTATTGCCAGATCTAACATTTGTCTCTGCTCGTCCCATAATTTGCACGGACGAGTGCATCTGATACCTAGTCAAGGTTCCTCTATAATTTGGCTGACAAGAGACAAAGATTGATCGAACGTTTCGGTTTCGATGGTACAAAAGTATTGGAGGTTCTGGAAAGACTGATGCAAGTTTTGGATGATCATCGTTTAATATCTAATGATTTCTATGCAGGATTGAAGCAAGTCCTTTAAACCTTCTATGCCAGTTGACTACGAGAGGTACTCTGTTATTAGAAGCTTTCTTTTCTTTATTTAAATATAAAAGGTCCTGGCGACCCCTCTCATCTTTTCACCCCATCTGAATTAGTTTAACTTCAGGATATTTTTTGTTGACATACAGATATATAAATTCAAGAGCATACTTTTGATAGTCTTCAACAAGACTGCAAATCATTTTAATTCAAATAAATTGCGAAATTGAATTCGATCTGATAATCTGATCAGAATGATTCAAAAGTATGTGTAGACATGTATGTGTACAATTGAGTTTGCAATATAATTCTGTTATACGAGAATATCTATGGATTCTTACTCAAAAAAGACTATTCTTCTTTAAGAGGAAAAGTTCATTTTCGATTTGAAGTTGTTCCTTTCGGCGAAAGAATTACACTATGAAAGGAATGACTTAAAATCTTTTTGATCTCCCTTCCATTCTGATTCAAATTTAGACATGAATAGATAGGCGAAATTGACTGCCATCGAAGTTCCCATTGCTGTTCCTTTCATTTTATGGTAAAATTCACCTTTAAAATTGAGGGTATTGCTCATGAAAACAAGTGAAATTATTATTATTATTATTATTATTATTATTATTATTATTCAAAAATATTTCTGTAAAAAAAGTAAATATAGAAAAGGCACTAAATACTTAATTATTATTCAAAAATATTTCTGTGAAAAAATTTAATGTAGAAAAAGGCACTAAATATAATATTTCATTATGGAATCGATAGAATGCCATATCAGTTTCACGTCAAATTAATAAAAAAATAAAGTGAGCGTTCTTTAAGATTAAAGAAACACACTTCATTCGAACAAATAGTCTCATCAGTGAGCTTAGAAGATGCAGACTATTTACATTTTGTAATCTGAATTTCTCCTGGATAAATAAATCTTGACAACGACCCTGGAAAATGGATAAGCTTTTAAGCAAATATCAACCGCTATTCTACTGTCTGCTCCTACACCCTTCATCTCTTTTTCTTGATTTCATGGTCAGCCGTTATCCTCGCCTCCGATTGCTCTTCACCCGTCTACCTCTACAGCTTACCTCTTCTCTCCAACCAAGCACTCAACCTTTTTTTTTTCATTTCTGATTGCATTGGTCGCCATCATTGTTTGCTGTCGTCTGGTGACATGGAGTTGGAGAGGCATTGAGAAAATTTGCCGAGGCAGGTCAGCTGGCCCTAACCCTCTCCGAGCCACTGTCTCCATAACCACATACGGGACCATGCACATTGTTATACGAGGTATGTGGCATAGGGAACCACAAAGACAAAATGTGAATCGATTAACCCTGAACCAAAAACCGAGATAGTGATCTGACGTTTGGCCGTAACGCCGAACTGATCTGACTTGTACGGTAACATAAAGCATCTCATTGCTTGTATTCGATTTTTTTTAATAAAGAAAAGTAACTAATACCCAGTTGAAATTACTAAGCAAATGTATTGTTTAAATACTTGATGCTTTGAATTATTTACAAGTGCAATAAACTCAATTTACTGATTTCAAAATGGTTTCATGTTTCAGAAATCAGGACCTTCGGCAGATTCTTAATGCCGAAAGTAATTGTAGTTACTAAAAGTTATTTCATAGCAAAGGTATCGAGTTTAAAATCAGAGATTTTAATTTCTCCCAAACAGAAAATGGGATTTTCAAATGATAATCTATTGGTAAAACTTCAATTCACTTTAATCATTAATAGGGAATTAATGTTTCAGAATGATTAAACGGCAAACTACCTTGGAAATAGTTTGAATGTATCTATTTTGATTTCATTTTGACTCGTGTAAAATCCATTCTGTTAATCTGGCACAGAACCATTGTCTATCAATAGCTACTAACAAGA
The DNA here is from genome assembly GCA_963457665.1 of Thysanoteuthis rhombus. Lineage (NCBI taxonomy): Eukaryota > Metazoa > Mollusca > Cephalopoda > Oegopsida > Thysanoteuthidae > Thysanoteuthis > Thysanoteuthis major. Next base: position 57,899,970 of record OY735201.1, read on the forward strand.
ATGTCTGAGAGTCTTTTTGCACAATGCACCAATCATTAACTGTAGAGATTAACGCACCTTGAACGAAAATGAAGATATTATTACTAATTTACGTTTTATCTGGGTTACTGTGATCAATTGAAAAGCAAATAACGATTATAAAAGATAGCTGTATGATACCTGTGATATAACAGGTATGATTTATTAAACAAATATCTCATAACTTTCATCCACTGTATTGATTATACACCTATTGATGCAGCATTGTCTGACGGTAGGGGGAAACTAAAGCAATTATGAAGATTATATATTAGTAACGACTGCATATGAACCGGTATATTTAGGCAATATTTTCATTTTTTTTTCATCGACACCCACTGACTTTACCACTTCTGTACCACTCCATAGTTCAACTTTACTAATTTTCCTGCGCAGACAAAGTAAATATTCCTGGATATAGGGTCGAGAATTTGGTTCTGAAGGTTTTGTAAGGTTATTGGGTTACAAGATTTTCGATGTATAATTCATTTTAACACAGCAAATTTCGGAACCAAATTTGGATGCTGAGGATTGAAAATCAGACAAAAAGGGATTTCAAGTGGTCAAAAAATAACGTGAGCATTATCGAGAGACAGGGTAGGCCTATTTTATGAATGATTATAGAGATTGTCTCAAAATGATTTAAAAGTAATTGTTCCAGTACTGTGGCCTTTTCATTCATAAAATACAGAAGTTCATTTGGGAATTTGATTGGTACAATATATAATTGAAGGGTGATGTCATTCAAAGACCTCGACGGATTCTTCTAATCAGTGGTTCTTAGAGTCACAAATCTCATTCCAACAGTGCGATCCGAGGTTCCCTTGATAACTACCTCGTTTAAATGGTTATGAAGTAATTGTTCACTGTTTTATACTTTTCATTATACGTTCTTTCCCTGCTTGAAATTCCTTCCCAGGCTAAAATCCCCCACGGGGAGCTTAGAGTCTCCCGTTTGAAAATGATCACTTTAAGTATATTAGACCATTTCTTTAATTGTCCACCACACATTTCAGCAGTGGTTTATTCTATACTATTTCTCATTGGATGAACGATGCGTTAGACGGAAGGGTCAAATCAGATTTTACATTGAATTTATCGGTTGCAATATATGCGAGAAGATTGTTATTAGATGGTAACCAAACTAATTTTGATATTATGTTATTTATGGGACGAAACAAAAAGTAAATAAGCGTGAAAAGTGCGCAGTGGATCATAAGTTATCTTCTTTGCGAAGCTTCTTCAACAGCAGTTTGTAATATATTTGATATCACAATTTCCTTTTTGAGCTTGCTTGATGGCTGGGATAGTTGGGGAATTCCCAGGGTTTATTCATATTTAGAAGTAGAACGTAATTATATATATAAAAAAGCTTCTGTGAGTCAAAATTGCATGAAGAAGCAATTACCATTACTCTTTATGGAACAACTTTGAGTGTTCCCACACAAAAAATGGTGATGATGGTATGTTTGATTGAGTCATCGGAGATTGGGATGGTGAGAAGTACAGGATATTAGGGTATAGTAGATATATAAGGAGAGTGTGCATTGCCCCTCTAACGGCTCGCTGCAAAAAAAACAAACAAACAAAAAACGCTGAACGCTATTTTCACTTTTTGCCTTTTTCTTTTTGTAAAAGCGGAAAAGTATCGGAGAGCAAAAAGTGATAAGTGGGGTATATCTGAAGGCAAGCAGGCCCTCTTTACTTGGAGGATCGGCACAACACAATCTTTCCAAACCTGCCCTATCTTTGCCTGTACTGAAATCAAACAAACTTGGCTATGATAATTCCTTATTGAAAAAGTGATTCTCAGCTATGCTATTAATGAAGCCTACGAAATTGTCTTGACCAGATTATCAGTTGCGATACTGCCATCATCATTTGTGAATTTTGTAAGCAGAATTCCAGTCCATTTGACTTGACTAACGAAAAACAATACTCACAAGATACTCTAATATACAAATAGATAACCCAGAACGGACCTCTACTAAAATTGAATAGATTTTGCACTGACCAAACCAGATGCAAACAATCGATATTTCGATGATGATCATTGCTCATACCTCTCCAAAGAGCGGAGACCCGGCCACATTGACTTTAAAATCAGCAAACAAAATCCTAAACTTTATCAGAACTCGAACAATGATCTTTGGCACTGGTAGGAAATAAGTAACTATTTCCTATAGGTATTAAGTAAGCTTAGTTTAGTCTGACACAAGACCACAAATGGGTGACACACTGGTAATCGAACTCACGAGTGAGATTAGCTTTCTCTCTAGCAATCATTTATCAATTATCAGCGCAAAAAATTCGAGATATTGTTTCTTGTAATCCTTGGGTTCATTCAATGGCACAAACTGTCACCATTTGAATCGACTCAAAGAAATTCTGGGACCCGACCTCTAGTGTTCTCAAGCAATCACATGATGTGACACAACAATGTTTAAGGATCAAGAGGGAACCGATTATAACCAACAAGTTGTAACCAAAAACCCAACATAAGCCCCTCATTATAGTTAAGCATCCTTATTGAAACATTTTGTAAGGCGAAATGGCGTACGACGAAGAAGTAATTACCAATAATTCATAAGTTTTTGATGAATTTCTGAGAGTTCTAACACAAAAAGTTTGTTATGGTAGTATGTTAGGCTTAGTTGTCGGAGGTCAGGATATTTCAAGGTACAAGAGGTTGGGGGATAGGGGGAGAGAGAGAGAAAACCATGCATAAATGCCAAGTGCCTCTCTAAAGGCTTTTAGCAGAACAAACACTAAACACCACTTTGACCTTTCACTTTTTTTCGTAAAAGCGTGAACATTGCGTAAAAGTATCGTGAAGAGAACCTCCCCTTAAAAGTGGAGAATACATATACAACTGCATAAATACAAACTTAATTTTCATTAAGCAGAATAAATAGTTAAAGATTTACTTCTTTTCCACATTCATGGGCATATTTGTCAAGTTTGACAGCATTGTCGTCGTGGTCGATTCAGATGTTATGGATGCTGACATCTGCGAAGGGCGTCGTCGTCGTTTCTTCCTCGGATAACCCGGACGCAGCTCGTCCAATTCATCTTCACTCTGCGCAGCACTTCCGCTTCCTGCTCCACCACTGATTCGATCACCTCGACTTTTCCCTCCGTCACTCTCTCTGCCTGTCTTTTTAGTTCCTCCTCCTCCTCCTCCTCCTCCTCCTCCTCCACTTCCCCCTTTCGTGTTGGCCTTCTGTAGAAGGTCTTTCCCTTCTCCTTTCATGGTGACATCGATTTGAGCGTATTTTTCTGATGTATTATCATTCACGTTAGATGACAAGTGGCCATCTTTTCTGGTGTACTCCATTCCAAGAATAGGCGATGTGAGATTCTTGATGATCTAAATTAATAAATGAACAAATAATAAAGATACATGTAAGTATTTATAAATGCATTATTTTCACAGTTACAATTATTCTAAAGAGTCAATTTTTAAATCAACCATCAAATAGAGATATAATCTACATTGATCAATAATTATTGATTATTTGCTTAAAACGGCGATTGCATAGTGGTTAGCAACTTAGAAAACAGGATCGGCAAACTGCTTGTGTCACTTTTCTAATTTTGTTCTAAGTGGGAAAAGCATAAACTCAACATTCCCTGTGCCTCGTATCGTGACCTGTTCGTAGATACATATATACCACTATTATTGTTACTGAAATGTCTGAGTCGGTATATGAGCAATCAGCTCTCCAATTGTTATTCACTGTTTAATTTGAAGCACAGCTACAGTAGTGAGGCATCTTATGGGGATCACACTTACTAAAATACTGCGTCAGTTTGCGATTTAAACTTGCTAACCATTGTGCTATGCTAGGTGCTTGACCCGAACTCTAAAGAAAGAGCAGTAAAATAGCTTCTATATCATAAAGAAAAAAAAGCTTTGATAATATCCAGGACACCTTCAACATCTCAACCTAAACAAAACATGCAGAGAGGAAGAGTACTTCTCTGTATTTGGTTGGATTGAAAGGCAATTCTTTATTACGAATTTCTGTAATTTGCATAAACTATCACAGCAAATCACTCCAGTTAGAAATTGGTTCGTTTTGATTATGGACTGGTAGATAAATATCATTTTTCTTGGCAAGGAATTCTACTTGTTATCTCATGTGACAACACCCGTCTCCACGTTGGAACGAAGCTAATAATCATGGAACTAAAATAGGGAGTTTTTCCATATGCAGCATATTATCAAGACCTGTCATCTTTTGACTATTATTTGTCTCGCTCCATGAAACAATTGCTTTCTAACCGGTGGTTCCAACAAGTTGAAGATAATTAGACTACTCCCTGAGAATTTATCGAGATAAAAAAGCAGAATAACATTTTCATGGTGGAATACACAATATAGCTGAAAGACAGTACTAGGTGACTGAAAGTAAGCAAAAGTATTTTGATGATACAATAATGAAGCAGTGAGTTCATAGAAATAAGATAATTTGTCAAAAATGTTGGACACTTTTGCACCAGCCTTTTAGACTTTTACTAGCAAGTCCTGCTGTAAAGCGTTCGGGTACGTAGTAGTCTTAAAAGCTATTTCTACTGATTTCTCTCACCGTGTGCCACATGAATAAAGCCAATTATGGCTGAGTTCAATGAAGAGCTATTGATGTAAGAATTGATTTATAAGTTCAAAATATTTCAGCTGAAAATTTCTACCTTTATATCTATGATAATATAATTCCTTGCATGCGACAAGACATATTGGGTGATGTTTTTCAACCGATTGGAATGATCTATGGTGGCATCTTACTTCTTTACGGTAAATTAATTGTAGTTTCTTTGAGGGAGAGTTCGTATCAAGTGTTTCTGTAGAAATTGTAGGTTTCTACAAAGCCAGTACGCTTTCCACAGGCTCAACCCTCCCCATTTCTCAACTGGGCTTGGCTTCTACCTCAGAGGGATTAAACTACCTTATTATTCACCAACAAATGAAAGAGATGTGGGTTCATGCCCTTCCCAAAGGCAGTAGTGCGAAGTGACTGTAAATAGCCTTAGCTGAAACTCGATATTTCACCGATTCTGTTTTCAACGCCGGTAACCACAATGCTCAGACAAATTATCTAGTGAATCTTGTTAATCATCAATTTTCCTATAATGAGGATGTGTATCTGATAGCTGATACTGCCATTAGCAGTCATTAGCGTACTAATCTGATGTAACATTTGCAGTGAGAGCCAACTGTGTAGTTGAAACAGGTATTTCCTACCGGTATTCAGATCCAGGTAAATAGCCTGCAATGTTCATTTTCAAGGTAGGCACACCTTCCTCGCTTTGACGATTAGCATACCACGCTCTTCCTCTCCTTATTTTCTAATATTCGATCTCTCTCTCTTTCTCTCTCTCTCTCTCTCTCTCTCACACACACACACACACATATATATATATAACGTCGCAGCTTTAAAACAAAGTCTGTTCCTTTTCTCGCTATAGTGAATGATAATGTAAGAAATAAATATACTACGATACTTCTAAATAAGCAACGATTATTTATCCATGAATATTACTTACCAATTGATTATAGTTGATACGGTGGATAAAAGACTGATGATGATGATGACGTATCATAAATATGACACAAGACAATTTTTGTTTACTAGCATGATATTCTGGCTTCAAGAAATATAATTCAAACAAATTAGATTAAAATATTCAAATTATTTGCATATTTTCCTAGATCAAGTAGTGGAAAAAATGCAAAATCATCCAACGCTGAGGAAAGGTGTATGGAATCATTCTGTTATTTTAATTTCTAAAACAGACACCAACACAAATATGATACACAAATTAGTCTACCGTTAAAAGAGAGTACTTTCAAACCTTAGCCATAAAAGAAAACAGGTGAACATCGGAAGATGTCTTAGCGTCAGGGGTAGAAAACTCAAATATGAATTGAAAATAGAAAATTCACATCGAAGCAAATGAAAAACAGATTGGTAGAAACAGCAGTCTGTGTTAGAGAGAGAACTGTAAGAAATCGGCTGAATCGAATGGAATTTACAAACAGAAAGAACAAACGAGAACAAGAACAGAAGAGTAGAAGTTTACAATAAAATGAAGAGAGGCCGTCATGGAGTATGGATAAAAGTGATATCAGTGATGAATCATGAATCTGCATTGGTCAAACTTATGATGCAGTAACTTCCATCTGGTGCCATTCAATAGAAACATACGAAAATGACTACCCAAAGAAAGTATCCCGATTAATTTATGATATAGATTTGCATGTCAGGTAATGTACGAGGAGAGATAGCACTCATTACCCCAATAGCCAATGCACTGGTGCACATCACAATTTTGGAGATTTTCTCATTCCTTCGATAGAAAAGAGTTTTGGTAATGGAACCATTTTTCAGGATGATGGTGCATCTGACCACAATCAAAGCTTTTCTTCGGGAAAGGCATATCGACTGAATTATATTCGATTGAAATTGTATGATGGAAATTTAAAATGAGATAGTCTATGACAAGGGTCCACCATGCAAAGCCAATCTGACAACCACTATTAGAGAAAGTTGGAACCCGATTGATGGAGATTATTGTTTTTCATTAGTGGAATCCATACCTCAGAAAATACAGGCCATCAATAAAGCCCAAGGAGCAACAAAGTACTAATCGCAGTTTTCGTTCTTGATGATTCTATAATTTGGGCCAAGGTAGTATCTTTGGCTTATTTGATTGTACCCAACATATATATATATATATATATATATATATATATATATATATATATATATATATATATATATATGTGTGTGTGTGTGTGTGTGTGTGTGTGTGTGTGTAAAACAAGATATATTTAAAAAAATGAATGTTTTTTGTGCAAAATAAATGTTTTTTCCATCATTAGCTTCTAATTTATCGATGTACCCACGTATATAAAATTTTGGATAAATATTGGATTTCAATATACCTGGGCAGTGACCATTGAACTGTTTCATTAAAATCTAACCATTGAAAAACTTCTATTGATTTCATGGACAATGTTCCCCACTCTTGTATTAAATCATTATTGTAGCTAATGAGTAGTTTTCCAGATGTTTTTATGATATTATATTTAAACAACTTTGAATCAAATTGTATCAAAAGATATGTACATGTAAGCACAAAGATATATGTATAAAAATACAAATACATAATAAATCCGTAGTCTGACAGATATTAGCTGAATATTAAATTGAAATTCTCACTTTATAATGTTCGACCCATGTGATCTAAGGAGAAGCGATGAGGTAACTGGATTGACAGGGGAAGAGATCATCGTGAAAGTTAACTTTACGCTACTTTTTCGTTTTCAAGGAAAAAGATGAAAAGCAACAATAGACTCCAGCGTTTTCTATGCAAAGTTATATTATAGAGACAGTGTGAACCCTCATCCTCTCTTTCCTACACACCAGTCTCCTCTACTTCCCACCATTCTATTCTCCGACAACTAAGCCTAAAATACCACTAATACAATATTTTGGGTTGGAGAACGCACAAAGTTTTCCCCCGTATAGATTGATTTCGATTGCTTCTTTATTTACCGCCATTTCAGCTTACGGAATGTTTCATAGGAATGTTCTACTTTCGAACATCGGGGGAACTTGCATTCGCTGTGTGAAATAAATGTAATTTCCTATAACTAAGCTACGTGTATATCTTTTTAGGTTGAATTTTCTACAGCTTTTCATTTCGCCAAAATGATTAGGTATGTCATAACATTGGGTTTGTCTTGAGGTTGAGACAGTCGCGTATTCCCCAACGAAAGGTCGGTCTTCGTGCGGGGATTTCGAATGATAATATTCAAAGTATGGAGGCAGGCCTTTTTCATTTGAAAGATTGTCACATTTGTACTCCCATTCCTTCCCCTATACTAGGCTAGCTAAGTAAATATCAATTAGACTACGATATTCATCGAAAACACGAGCAAATTTTTACATCATAAAAAATCAACAGATTTCTGACGTCATAAGAGTCCCCCTAACTACATCAATTTTGTTTAGCTTGGAATATGAATATATACAGAGTCACCCATAAACGAGTACACCCGCGCTACCCTTTTTAATAGAAATTTGATTTCCTACTAAAACTAACATTTAATTCATTATTTCTGGTGGAACGTTACACAATTAAAACGGATATTATCAAGTATTTTTTATGACCAAATTCTAGAGCAAATTTTGTAGCAAAAATTATTTTTTTCTTGTACTCATTTTCGGACGGCAGCATATTCATATTTTTGGCTCTGTGAGAATTCACGTGGAAAACATTGCGAATGCGAAGTGCATGCTTACCTTTAGTATTAATGTATATCCTAAAGATGCAAGTTGAAGAAATATGTACAGAAATAAAGTCAAGTGTTACGTCAAACGAAGTAAAAATCGTACATGAGTAACTTAACTCTTTCAGAAAATTATATCCAGTTGCTTTATGTTCTAGAGAAAACGAATTCTCATACTCCAATATATGAATCTCTTCATCGGTATCTTCAGCAGAGGGAATACGCTTGCATACAAAACTATGTAGTATGTATGTTGGGCATCGCTGTTAAAAGTACTTCACGAGTTGAATTGTGAAGTCTCTGGATTAGAAGAGCCAGTGCATCACAATTGCCTTAGAAGTCACGTAATGGTCAAGTTACGTAAGTCCCCGAAGCAAAAGAATTGGGGAAATGCCCGAAGCCCACAATATTAGGGACCAACTCACGAATGATTCTTTTGTTCTGTCTAGAAAATAAGGAGGGAGTTATTCAGAGGGGAAGGGACCGTGAAAGAAAGAAAGAAAGAAAGAAAGAAAGAAAGAAAGAAAGAAAGAAAGAAAGAAATAAGGAACTAAGGCAAGAAAAATAGAAGAAAAAGTGAGTGAGAAAATGATGAAGAAGTATGCGGTTGTATATGTATGGGGGTTGAAGGAGGGAGAGTAAGAATGACAGAGAAGCAAAAGGAACATTGTTTGTGTTTATGAGAGGGGGTACATTCCAAATCTAATCAAAGGGACCCTCATAGAAATACAGGTAATCACACACGGGAGCAAGAATTCAGATACACATTTATGTACTCACGCAAACACGAATACACATAGAAAAAATTCTCATGCACAAACCAGTGAACAGAGTAACACACGCATCAGTAAACCCGTGTACACATCATCAAGAAATGTATTGACAAGAAAGAAAGAAAGAAGAAGAAGAAGAAGAAGAAGAAGAAGAAGAAGAAGAAGAAGAAGAAGAAGAAGAAGAAGAAGAATTCGTCAGAGAAAGCGAGAAAGGAGAAAAGGGAAAAAGAAATACGGAGGGAAGTATGAGGGGAGGGTGTTCATACAAAACAGATCAATAAAATACACGTGTACACTTACAGACGTCCATACTCAAAAATGTCTAAACAGAAAGAAATAAAAACAAGGTGTGTGTAAGATAGAGGAGAGAAGGACCGAAAAAAAAAAGACAGACAGATATCAAGAGGGGGGGGGATGAACTGAGTGGGTGTGGGATAAAAGGAGGGTAGTTACGTATCCCCCATCAATGCTAGTGGTCGATCTTTCAGCTGAGTTAAAAAAACAAGGATTCTGAATGCTGGTTATCTGGGCAGGCAGACAGGTTTTCCCAACTTGGAGGATTATATGTACAAATGTATATATTGAGAAAGGGGGAGTATGCGTGTGTGTAAGAGATAGATAGATAGATAGATAGATAGAGAGAGAGAGAGAGAGAGAGAGAGAGAGAGAGAGAGAGAGAGAGAGAGAGAGGAGCGAAAAAAGAGAAATAGGTGATGGAAATAATGAATAGAGAGAGAGAGAGTGAGAAAAAGAAAAGTGAGAGAGAACTGAGAGAGAAGAGAAGAGGATAAAGAGAATGGTAGAGAGAAACAGAAAAAGGGCAAGAGAAGTGGATAACGAAAATCGGGAAAGAGAGATCGAGATCAATCAACCAAACGATATATATATATATATATATATATATATATATATATATATATATATATATATATAGAGAGAGAGAGAGAGAGAGAGAGAGAGAGAGAGAGAGAAAGGGAGAGAGACAAAGAGACAGACAGACCGAATGTTTGATAAACAAAGAAAAGGGAAAAAATTACAGGGAAAGAAAAAAATCAATGCCACGTGATTTTGATTCGGAAATTCCATGGTGAACTATAGAGGTAGCCGTGTGAATGCAACCTTGACACACGCACCAGAATACACATGCAGACATTTTTGTGTGCATTCATCGACACAGACAGACAGACAGACAGACACACTTATACTCATATATAAATGAACATTCATGTATATGTTACGCTGAATCGATGTGTGTGCGTGTGCGTGTGTGTGTGTGAGTTAATCTGTACATGTACAAAACGAATACATAAATGTAGACACGTATCTACATATATATATATATGAAAGTTTGTCAATTAGTTCATAGCCTGAATTTTGATCTGTATGAAGTTTTTACAGCAGTTTGATCTATGTGATTAATATTCACAATTAAACTAAGTGCATTAACAAGGAAGGAGACCATGTTGAAAAATAAATATTTGTTGTCAGATACTTGTTTTTTTCATTAGACTGCAGACTTGTTGGAGTACCAAGGTTCATAATCAGGTGATCAAGTCGGAAAGAGCTCCCCTCCCCTTTTGAAGATGAACATTTGGAAACTTGTCTTTTGTCTGGGTTTCAAAAATCAAGCACTGGTTGCAATAGAAGAGGAACATTCATCTTATCCTTACAATCTCTCTACCCCTCCCTGTCTCTGTCTCTCTAACACGAACACGAACACACACACACACACACACACACGCACACACACACACATATATATATATATATATATATATATATATATATATATATATATATATATATATATATATATATATATATATATCTTTCTTCTCCACTATGTGTGTATGTACATGCGTAGGTAGCAGGGTTTATAATATTCACTGAGCACAGCTTAGCATGACACAAAGCCAAAGTAACAGAATAGGGAGAAGAAAGATTATGTTGTTACACTCTTCCAAGTGGGGAGGGCCTATTCACCTCGTACATCAATATTCGAGAGTTTGGCTTTTACCAGGGTACTAGCATGCCTCCAGTTTACCCACCAAGTAGGCCTAAACATTGTATCACGCTTTTGATGTATCGGTGAATATTGGTTTATAACATGCAACACGAGGTACTATTCAAAACTTAAAGGAACTTAAAGCGTGAAATGGCCGTGAAATTGATAAAAAAAGAAGTTGTAAATGATTTCGAGAGATTGGAGAAATATCTTGCCAGACGTGGTAAACTCTTGGTAACTTGATAAATGGATATATAGATCAATCTGTTCAAATTTTCCGAACGTTTGGGTAGCAATATACTATTATGACATGGTTTCGCGAATGGATTTTTGGAAGGGTTTACCGTGTCTTTTGCAAGCCCTCGGATGCCAAACACACACACACACACACACACACACACACACACACACACAAATATATATATATATATATATATATATATATATATATATATATATATGAAACTCAATCCTGATTGTGTGTCATTAGGTCATTTTTCTTGAAACTGTTTCAGAAAACCCGTAATATGTATTGTTGGTAATTTTCCTCTGAAACAGAACTTTTCTTTTTAATCGGGGAGCTTAGGTGTGCGCGCACGAACTCGTACCAAACCTTAGAGAGATTATTGAAGTGTATTTCTCATTTCATAGTGACTTCGAAAACTTATTTTATTAGTTAGCCTTAAAAGCATTTCCCATTAACATTCAGTTGGCAGCTCTTCAGCTTTGTCTTCTTAGATATCACCTTTAAGAATATATACTTACGTATAAGTCGGATTCATCATTGATGTTCGTGTTATTCTTTGACATGTATGTTGCCCTTTTAAATGTCTCAAAGGCAATTTCTTCGATTTTGCGTCGGGTTAGCTCTTCATTTTCTCTCCAATCGTGAAGAGCCCGTTTGTAATGACACCTGGCCAGAAATCCCCTCACCACGGCCTGCACGAGGATCACTTTCTTCTCTAGCTCCTGTAGTACAGCGTTCAACTGATCAAGGTGATTATATTTGAGAAATATCTGCAAATAGAAAGAGATGAGACAATAATCGGGAATGTTTAAGATGGCATAAAATACTTTCACATTTTTTTTAGAGTTTCCGGAAGTTGGCAAATATAATTTCCCTTTAGAACGATCACTTGAATACACAGAGATGGGGCTGAAAAAAGGGTTAAGTGATTCTTTTTTTTTCTAAAGAAAGCACACTTAGCCTCAATAGACTCACAGTGTATTGATATATTAAGAATGCGCTGGCAGTAGAAGTCTGTGGAGGCCACCCAGTGCGTTACAGGTAATAAGCGTGCATAATAAAAAGAGAAAAGAAAAAAAAATCATTCTGTGTACCCAATGAATCAGGGATGGATAGCTAATTAGAAAGGTATTTTTTTTACACTAACAAACGTATAAGCATATACACGTACACGTGCAACGATTTCTCTCTTACATACTGGCATAGACTTACACACTAATACCTATGCGCACGAATACATACTATTGTACACATACAAGCATGGGCGAACATAGATTGCCATGCATTCACACGAACACACAGAGACACACATATATTCACTAGACAACTAACATTGGGGAGCTTGCACAAATCAATACAATATAGATACACAAAGGACATCCGTGTGCGCATGCTCATGAGTCAAATTTTATCTGTATAGTTAGACTGGTTTTCCTTATCTGCCATAGTTGATATCACAATATTTTTGTTTTTTCGATGTATTTACAGTTTGCGTTGATCTTTGAAGAAAAATCAAATTACTCCATGACTTCGTAGATCGTCGGGGTATCATGGCGTTTCTGAAGGAAGTGTTGTTGCTTGGCGATGCTTATCTCTCCTCAGAGTAACATGCAAAAGGCTGTACTGGACTATATGGCACCTGTAGCATGGAGTAGTCCATGACCTGACTTACTGGGAGAGTCATTCTCAAGGTTATTAGCTCAAGAGGAACACGAGCTATTCCAGCCTTAATTCGAACTCCGTTCGCTAGTTCTAATTTTTGCGTACATTATAAATGATTGTTAAATCATTAGTAATGAAATAACCGCTAACAGTTTTGCCAAGCAACTATTTTCAAGGAATAGTATTCCAAAGATCATAAATAATACAAAAAATGACAGTAATATACCCGAATAAAGAAGACAATGAATTATATAAGAATATTAATATAAGACTGATAATATAATAATATCATTATGATGCTTGCAAATGAAAAGATTATAGCGTAAGAATATGAATAATAAAAATAATATCATTATCAAGCAAAAATTTTTGAAAGATTTTGATAAGTTTGATATAAAATACAAAAAATGAAAATCAAAAGTATTATAAATGATATAAGATATAATATGTATATAAAATAAATAACTCATGATGATATTGTTGAACAACGATATTCAGAATCCTTCTAAAAAAATGTTCTTTTTCGGTCAGTCTTATTTGTCGGGGATCTGCTGTGGCTGAATTTCATTCAGCACTCATAGCATGCTAATGTACGTGGACATTGACTCACGCATGAGATAATATACGTGGAATGATGACATGTGTAGGAATCATGGTTGCATACTTAGTATATATAATTCGTTTCTGTCTACTTGCACGAGCACTTAAAATGGCTGTTTTTCCCCCGAAAAAATACAACGGAAACAGAAAATGGAGTTTGGGATTCGAAGAGGATGAGATTGGTAAATAATGTCGGACTGATTCAGTTGAATTGATAGTAGACTAAGATATATATATATATATATATATATATATATATATATATATATATATATATATATATATATATATATATAGATAGATAGATAGATAGATAGATATAGATATATATATAGATATAAATATATATAGATGTATATACGAATATCTATCTATCTATCTATCTATCTATATAAACGAATATATATATATATATATATATATATATGTCTATAGACGAATATATATATATATCTATGTCTATAGATGAATATATATATATAAATATATATATATATAAATATATATATATATATATATATATATATATATATATATATATATATATATATATATATATATATATGTATACAAAGATAGATATGAAGATATCTTTAGACTTAAATATTATCAAGAAATATATGTACATGCACGAATAGGAAGGTTTGGTTAGTCACTCAATAGAAACCGTCACGTGACCAACGTCTTTTGTCAGCATGCCGTATTAGGGATGACTAATTGAAAATGGAGAAAGTGGTGATCAATAAATAAGTTACTCCCCTTGCCTTTTGTTTAGCAGTGATCACTAAAAAAAAGTCTAGATTTTCTAAAAAAACAAACAAACATGCAGATGGACAGAAACTCAGGGACTAATTTAGGATAAACTCATATTTCCAATAGAGCCTCCCACTGAAAACCTAAAAAAAAGTTTCTTTCTCGACATGATAAGATGCAAATGTTTAAATTTTCAGCCCTCTAGCCAGTACGCATGATATATACATTGACTGCAAGCCAACTAGCCAGCCTAACCAATTTAAAAACTGAAAAAAAACCTACGTTGGCAGTTTTGATTGACGGCTTCTGATAGATTGATCCGAAGAGACTAAACTAGATAGAATTAAACCGAGATAAATACTAACAGACTAAAGATGACATATATAATGAATTGAGACGGATGAAGGAGATGACGGCAGACATATGAAGATATAGGGAAAGAACTTGAAAGAAAGGGACAAAGACATGACAGAAATGTGGACTTGGGGGGAGGTGAGTATGTACAAGCACATCTGTGTATATGAATGTATACACGTGTGCCTCCACATGTGTGTGTATGTGTGTGTGTGTGTGCATGACTGTGTATGCGCATATGTACGGAAGAGAGGGAAAAAGGTACAGAGAGAGAGAGAGAGAGAGAGAGAGAGAGAGAGAGAGAGAGAGAGAGAGAGAGAGAGAGAGAAAGTAATGACGATGGAGGTCATGTAAAAGGAGGACTGTGATATAAAGAGCAAAATATACAACCTAGCAGTCTTTCAAATGCACACAGACACGCAGAAACACTCACACACACACACACACATATATATGTATATATATGTATATATTTATGTATATATATATATTTGTGTATGTATATTAGTGTGACAAGTTTATAATGTGTTGAATATTAAGCCTGTAGTTTTACGTTTAATCTCAAAATATTTGTAAAATTCGCGAGTTTGCCTTGACTGGACGCCGTAACATTCCTTCTTTACTACCAGATTAAAAGCCTTTAACAGAACAAACAAACTTCGAGAAACTCCTGAGAAAATGATCTCTAATATCATAGATAATGACATTGTCAAGAGAAATAAGAAAAAAGTACGCAAAATTTTGCCAATCTGATAAGAACAAGAATGATATTTTCATAAATGTTCGCTATAAGTTTGATAGTTCATCAATCATATTACGATTCCACGCGTTTATTGATTAATTTATCTATTCTGAGTTTACGATAAAAAATTGCATTTTTCTTGCATGTCACCATTTTTATCACAGACAGTTGTCAATTAATGATGACAGTTTAATACTTTTGGTTTAAAATGCACTTGACTGCTTTTGACTTAAATGCATAGATTCACAGTACGGTCATTTACTGCCATTAGCTTCGTCTGGCACTAAGTCATTGTACTAGGGCATTTAGCGAGGATTATACTCACTACAATATCGAATTGGTATGCAATACAACCTATCTAAACATTGGGCCTAATCAGATAGACAGTATAGACAATCATTTTGGAATGTGCGTGTATGTGTGTAAGTTTGATCAAATGTATCTTTTTGAAATATCAAAGAGTAATTAAAAAACGAATGAAAACGAATTAAAATCCTCCATTTTGTAAAATGAGAGTAACAACAAGAATGGAATCAAATTAGAAAGATAGACTAAACAATCGATATGTTGTCCTTCAACAAATGAATGTACATTTAACATGACCACTCGATTTCGTTTTTAGGAATGTGAATTTATTTATTTTCTTCCCTGCGTTGAAGAAAAGAAGAGGTGAAACAAGAACAAAACTACTGTAGTTAACTCGAGGCGGGGTGTAGGGGTTTATTGTTTCATTGCTGACGTCACATCCGATAAACAAAGAGAAAAATAAATACTCACATACGAGCGCGCGCGAGCACACACACACACACACACACACACGACCAAAGGAATATTTACTATGTAACAAACGCGAAGAAGACGAATAGCACTAGAAAACAATAAAAACATTTAGAAAAAAGATGGTGGGATCAAAAAGGATGTTAGGACGAGTAACCCGGCTTGACACACAATGGTTGCTTGTAAAGTCGTATGGAATTTTCCATCATGTTCGCGTTAACCTGAAATATTGACACCTGATCAAAGAAGCTCACAAGTGTACTGGCCACCATAAGTCGTCAGAATAGTGCCATTGGTGGGAAGGGCGAACTAAGTAACCATTTCCGGTTATATCAAATTATATTGCAATGTGGTTCATAATTCAACGTCTGAAAACCATTGTTTCAAATTGTTGAAGAATCAGAAATGGCCAATTTTATGTTTCCTTAGTTCTTCCAAGAATTTGAATCATTTAGAGGCCCAAGGAAGGATTAAAACCACCCAGACAGCAACATTACAAGATTAGTATTAGCAAAAGTACTGGGGAGAGTTCCGGTGTATTTGGGAAACTTTATATCATTTAATATCCAGTGAAATCCACTAGTTATTACTGGTGTGAAAACTCAGTGTACGAAAAATAATAAAGATGATGACGAGTATGATAATGGTGAAGATGATGATGAGCAAAATCAAAGAGAATTCAACGGACTCAGTATTATGATTCTAGAGTTATGCAATCTGAAATGCTGCTGAATTTCTCACCTTTGATTCTCCGATTGAGTATTCTTGTAAATTTGCATCTTTGGCAATTTTGGCACAATTCTCTGCATTTGACTCCACCTTTTGTAGAAGAGGAAATGACAAACATTTATACCTGAAAATGGAAAAAAGGAATATCAATTTATTTAGTATATTTTCAGATAAAATTCAAATAAATCTAATCAAATTAAGAATTCAAAAATTACAAAATAGCAAATCAATTATTCCCTGCAGTTTTAAAGAATATTAAGTTGTGATTTTTGTCTGTTTTTGATTCATCAAGGTAAACTTGTAGATCTGTTTGAAGATTTAAAATTCTTCAGTGAAATATGTGAAATGTTGAGAGAGAGAGAGAGAGAGAGAGAAAGAGAGAGAGAGAGAGAGAGAGAGAGAGAGAGAGAGAGAGAAAGAGGGGGGGTCATTTTTAATGCTAGCTCTTTATCAATTTTTTTCAGATGGTCAAAAGTAACATTTATGATCAATCTAGTATTGAAAAATATAGCTATTCATTTATTTAGTACATGATTCTTCATCTTTCACACTATTACTTTATAGGCAATTATTTCCTACTCGGTTAGAAGAAATATTATCTTGATTAAGATGTATGCAAATGTGACGTTGAGAGGAAGTGAAATGCAATATTGCTACCACCATCATGATCAAAATTTTAGTACAGACCAGAACTTGGAACTGGGTCCATTTTTTACATTCAATGGATGAAACAGACAGCAACCTGATACCTACTGTACAATAGGAGACCACAACTGAGTGAACTCTGCCTCAACAATAAATAGACTATAAATTGATAAGAACTGAAGCGAAATAAATCTATCTCAGTCTGTTCATATCTATCTATCTATCTATTTATCCATTTATCAATAAAGAAAAAAAGTTCTGTAATTTTTTCCAAAACAATCAATATGTACAACTGCTGCTAAGTCTAATTGTCAAGTAATATTGATTTAACAGCATAATTTGGAAACATTCTTGAAATTTCACATTTCTACAAATTTTGATAATCGATTCGATTCGAGACTTGGGAATTGTCAGCATAACATCCAAATACGAGAACTCAACAAAGTACACTGATGCAACAGAACATATCCTCACACATGCACATACAACTGCACTCACATGTAAACCAGCACATACACACACACACATACAAAATGCGACGTAAAAGTCATGACGTCAACTCTTCTTGTACTTTTCCATCTTGACTATTTTTTAAAACCTTTCGATATATAATTACTAAACATTGAATAAGCAACTGATGAAACTGGGGAGGGCGTGTTACGTCAACCTCTCAAGTTGCCTGCCTAACTAGAAAATCAACATTTGAAATTCTGGCTGTTTACTTTCATTTGATCCCTGATCCCTGGCACTGGCGCAAAATACGTAACTATTTCAACCACAAAACATGACAATGTTTTCTTCTTAATTTCACTGTTTCTATTTGTTTGTTCCTTTATTTCTTTTTCATCATTTGTTCCCCCCCTCCCCTCGAATACCCACATTTTTTTTCGTAAGCGTTTTACCCTCCCCCATTTCTATAAGATACGTTTTGGTCGGTCAGCTTTTCGGTCTCATTTTTATCAGCCGTATCATGCTGATTGATATGAAACTTAATCTTAGGGCGAATCATCGTCATCTTTCTCTTCCTCCTCTCCCTCCGCTTGTTGCTACTACTACCACAACTAGTAATGCTAAATATCAGTTTTCTCAGTCATGTTGGATTGGTATGGAGCTTGGTTCAGGCCTTCAAGTGAACCATCCTTATTTTTCTCTCCCTTTTTATCCTCCTCCTTCCCACTCATCCTCCTACTACAACCACAGCAGATGGTAGACACATCATTGAAATTATGGCTCTTGTTTTAAATTCAATTACTCTAACCTTGTCTAAGTTTTTATAATATTGTAATAATTTTATTGTAGATAGTCACTTTTGTAGATTTTCAACTGTGAATATGGACGTGTTAAGATAAATCATAGTAACATCAATGTTTTAACATCCGTATAGATATCGTCTTTGGAAAAAAAACATTGAGTAATTTCTATGCAAAAGGCTATTTGGTAAAACACAGATTCTTTGTTACAGACCGGGAATCCTATCAAGTACTTGACGGATAATTCATATGACACTGTATCATAAATAACTGCATAATTTTCTTATCACAGCGATTTGACGAAGACCTGTGTGTACAAGATCCCCTACAGTTGTTGCTGGGATTACAAGGAAGAGAAAAACAGTCCTCGAGGAACATCAGGAAACTGTAAAAAACGGGCTGCATTAACTTTTACAGAATTAAGACAATATAATAGACGGGACAGAATGCTAGAGAATATGATGTTGAAGGAACCAATCTATATACTATGCTCAAATCATTTCCAAAGGATAAGATATGCAAGTTCAAATCTTGCTGGAGGCTTGTTGTTTATTTTCGTCCAATGCTGCTTAACTAACGGTTGCAGAATGACTGCCTGGGGAGTAGCAGCAAAAAGCAACAGGAATCAATTGGAAGAAAATCATAATAAAAAAAATAATTGTGACAAGAAATTTATGATGACTAATGCCTTCTCCATGGGAATTAATACGGGGCGAGCGTAAAATTTGAGCCCGGTTTGCCGATTCCATATTAGACAACCGTTACTCCATCCCTACCACCTGATGCGCCATTTTTTTTTCAACTTGCTGCCACTAAAAGGAACTGCTCCTTTTATACGCATGTCCGGTTTATTTTCGAACTGATCACGCGAATGTGCTACGCATTAGATCTTTGATATCCATTTCCTGTCTATAATCCAGTAACCAAACCAGTCCTAAAACAAACACACCAAATGTAAAAGAAAAAGAAATTAAAAAACAAAAAGTCGGTTCTCCATCAACAGCATATCCAAACTTGTTTCATATATACATTGGTATGCCCCACCTTTCGAAAATTCGCATTATGCCACTTTCCACTATTACTAAGAAAAGGCCAATGGCGAAAATACCGTTCAGCGTTTGTTTTGGAATGAGCTGTTATAGAAGATGCGGGCGCACATCCCCCTCCTTTCTCTCTTTTTCTCTCTCTCTCTCTCTCTCTCTCTCTCTCTCTCTCTCTCTCTCTCTCTCTCATATATCTCAGTCTTTTGTATCTCCTGCTACCACAACCTCAACCATCTTAGAATCATCACTATTTTTGGGGTTTGGAAATTGAAAATTTTCTTTTACAAATTGTTTCTTCGCTTTATGCTATTTGGGTTCCCATTTTTTTCTGTAGGAAGGCTACACTTTTGGATAGCTGGTAGAGCCTGTTTTACAGGAGAATCCGGCAAGGAACCTTAGAAACTTCTGTGTAAAAAGCTCACTGTGGCAATGACCTGGTGAACGTCCGATGTGCTGGTAGGAAGGATTTTCTTCTTCTATTCATAGAATAAATTAAATCAGCCAACAACATTTTTCGTGGGCAAAAAAAAAAAAAAAAAAATAGAATCACTCTGGGAGTGCTTCAGCCTAACATGAATCAAGAAAAATTCCTTTGATGTCCCAAGATAAGAGAAGTATTTCATTTCTAATTATGTTGAATCTTTCCAGCAAAATA
Organism: Thysanoteuthis rhombus; assembly: GCA_963457665.1. Taxonomy (NCBI): domain Eukaryota; kingdom Metazoa; phylum Mollusca; class Cephalopoda; order Oegopsida; family Thysanoteuthidae; genus Thysanoteuthis; species Thysanoteuthis major. Next base: position 57,920,522 of record OY735201.1, read on the forward strand.
AACAATATCCCACGTGCAGGGAAATTAAACTCCTGGTTGGTTAGATTAATATTCAAACTTTATGTAAATAGATGGACTTGAATTGAAATTTTAAAGTGCATGGAGACCCTCCGATGTCAGCAATTCGTTTCAAAGGGTACCTATTAATCAGTCCAGTTTTGACAACGTATACATTTCTTAAGAGTTCTGAGGTTACTAAAATGTCTTTCTTGATTTACTTGATCCATTGAAGATTCTCAAGAATGTTCATACAGATTTGTATGAAGCGATTAAAAATCACCACTATCATCGATTTAGGGTAGTTTCCACCTCATTATGAAAGTCAAGAAATAGTCCATTACAATGGTTCTGTAAATGTCGGTAATATAAAGGAGCAAGATCTGGAAGGCTGCAGAATCTTCTCTCAGCTTAAATCTTTAAACTTTTCATTTGTGGATAGCAAGAATTCTTTCAATCTATCGCTCACCGAGTTCGGACATTACTTTTGGGATGACCTGATGATTAACTATAACTTTATGTTTCTGTTATCGAGGAGAAATGAGGAAAAATTACTTTCGCTTTTGCTTGGAATAGGTATAACGGTGGCGCTAGTGACTAGGAGTAAGTTTAAATTCCTTCTTGGCCAAATCTATAGGCATTTGCATTGAACATACACTAACATACGTGCACACTAGCACTCACACATGCACGCACGCACACACCCACACATACACAACACAAAAGAAAGAGAGAGAGAGAGAGAGAGAGAGAGAGAGAGAGAGAGAGAGAGAGAGAGTCTGGGAGAGTTAAAAAACATGCTGAATCCAATTGTTGTTTTTCTGGACTACATCAGCACTATATACCTTTATATTATTCATATGTTCAGACCAAGTTTACGTCTAGAGGCAGCCTAAAGAAGTTTATTAATCCCAACTGTCACACTCTAATTGTTCAGGATCTAAGGGGGTGCAATATTATGGAACTGTCTTGGTCTAGCAATAGCACTGCATATCAGGATGAATTCTCAGGACCATCTGTCAATTTAAGCTGACCGGTTGCATTCTGGGATGAAAATACTGTTTCCCAATGACAGCACCGTCTACCAGGACGACAATGTACCATTAACACCGTTTAAGTTGTAAAAAACTGGTTTGGAAGGTATGAAAGTGGACTCCAACACTTGGATTGGTCTCTTCAATCACCAGATCTCAATGTAGTCGAACGTTCGTGGTATCAATTAGAGCAACATTTAAGGAACCTATCTCCTCCATCGGTGTCCCTAAAAGTGCAGGAGCAGGTTTTTCTCGAGGAATGGTTAAAAATTCTTGTGAAAATTTTTCTTATATAATATAATATAATATAATATAATATAATATAATATAATATAAAACAATTCATCGACCTATTGAGCTTTCATCAGTGCTAAAGGAGGACTAACTCAATATTAAACAAAAACAAATTTGAATAAACTTTGGTAATTAAAATGGCAGTTCAATTATTTTGTCCAACTCTTATTTTTATATACGTGTGTGTATGCACACATGTGTGAGTGATTGCGTTTGTGTGTGTGTATGTGATATATCTATGTATACGCTCATACTGTCCACACGATATCTTCTAAATTTCTCAATCAATGTCAATGAAATGTTGTGAAATATTAGATAATAGGCCACGGAAGAAGTGATTAAATGTTGGGGGGATCCAGGGATATTTAAAAAAAAATCTTTTCTTCGCACAATCATGTATACACTCATGTCTATCCACATGATATCTTCAAAAATTGCTAATGAATTTCAATTTAACTCCGTTGGATAACAGACTACTAAAGAAGTCATTACAGTTTTGGGATGATCAACGCACAATTACTTTCCCTGACAATGACCTTGGTAGAGGTGTGTGTTCTCTGAGTGTTTTCAAGTTTCCTCGCGTAAAAGGTTTTTGGTTTATCTCAAGATGACTAAACATTGAAAACTTCAGACGTGTGTAAGAGAGGATTAGATTCCTTAAATTTTCCGACTAGAGGAATGTGAGTGCTGTTCAAAAGATTTTTTGCCGACGGGAAACGCAAATGCACTTATTTGTGTACAATGGGGATGTCCAAGCTGATGCACGAAGGTCTGTGTACGAATGGCTTTTCTAAACAAATTTTATGTGCAGTGGACATTTGAGTGCACCGCCCAAAATTGACGCAATATCAACCCATCAATTTTTATTTTACTTTTGAAACGATCCATGCATTATACAGTGAGAGCAAAAGATATTCGACAAATTGCCATAGAGCTTTAAAATCGACATAATTCGGACGGAAAATTTGTATTAAAACAACAAATACAAAAATGAATATAGAAAGCACGAAGGGCCTAAATCTGTCAACAACTCACACCAAGTTAAAACCGAACAGGAGAGGGAAGGAAATTCTCGTAATATGTAAAAATATTGAGTTACTTCCCTGGAAATTTGAATCTATATGCTGTTCGTTTCTAACCTCTTTCCATACGGAATCTTGCTCAATCGAAAACGAATTCCTGGATCCACCTCTAAATTCTTTCTTAGCCTCTTGCCCACTCTTCCACAAAATTTAATTGAAATTCACTGGGAATATTTTGAGATATCGTGTGGACAGGCAGATGGAAAGACAGACAGGAAGACGGACAGAAAGACTGATGGTGGGGGGGTAATAAGTTGGCAGTGGTAAAAATATAGGAACAAGATTAAACATTGAAAGATTATGTACAAGAGCCAGAAATCTGAACATTGGAATAAAACTTTTTCAATGTATCGGATATTTTTTACGCTCACTGTTTTGATAAGAGCTCTATTTTGTCTGCCAGTAACACTTTTATTTTTTTTCTAGCCACTGTATTTCTTGATTTTGAAATTGGCAATGCACAGACGGTTCAATTTTCTGACTACCTGAAGTTGCTTTCAAGAAATTTTGATACATATTTTCCTCAGAAGTTTTTTCTTTGGTGCCAAAATAAACAATACACAAAATTATCTGCAAGTGAGAACGAGACGAAAATTACCCAAAATTTAGTCAAGGGTGAATAAAATGTTGTGATAAAGACTGAAGGGTGAATGACCCTGAAAAAGTTCAAGACATACTGGTTCATTTGAGTAACTTAGAGAACCTTAGGTCTTTTTTATTGGAATATCTCTACGTTTTACGATGGAATGGCGGAGAAGAAGTAAAGTCAATGGGAGTGATAAAAATATGCAATCTCGCCCTAGTATATCGGGTTCAAATGTGGTCGCTGCTAAAATACAATCGTGAATATGGTTTCTGTTTTTTCTTCTATCGTCAGAATTTCGAGTGTCCTTGTGCATGTAATTATTAGAATGAATTTAAGTTTAAACGTTCAATTAATTCAACGTGTGATATCATTGATTACAAAAACAGCTAGTTTATTATCTATATCATTAATACGCGTACCTGCTACCATCTATATTTCTCATATCACGCCATAGGATCATGCTGTGAAGCGGGTGGAACGAAAGAGATGGAGACATGAAAGTAGTCATTCCAGTATACCCCCCTCACAAGCACAGAAACTCCCAAGCCACTGTAAAAGATGGTCTGAGGACACACACACACACATATATATATATGCACAAATTAATTGGAGTCATTAAAATCAATAATTGCTCTTCACAGTCGACTATTTTAGAGTCTAAGATCATTGATGAAACACGGCAGCGTTATGATAAACGATGTCGTCTCTCTGACTAATTTGTCAGCACTGAGAGTTAGATCCACAATGGGCACCATGATACTATGCCTTTGACTAAGCTAAATGTATTATCGAAATAGTTACAAATTCTAATTTTCTGCGACAAGTTTTACTTGTTTACATGATGCCAGCACAACTCAGATCCGTTTAAGTGTATCCGCCTGTCTTAATCTCCACCTCGATGTTTCTTTGCAATGTGTTTCTGGGCCTAACTATTCCCCTGTGGCTTCCAGCCCAGGGCCTGTTAAGAGATGTTGCTGACAGGGTTCTTGAGGGTGTGGCCGATTCAACCCAACTTCCTTCTGAGGATCTGTGCAGCAATTGGTTCCTGGTTTATTCTCCTCCCCTCCACAATATTTCATTGAATATTTTCTTTGATGAATGAATATGGAGGATACTTTGCAGACAGCTAGTGGTAAATGTCTGTAGTTCATGGTTTTTGTCATTCTCCATGTTTCTGAACCATAGAGAAACATAGCTTTTATCTTTTTCTCTTAGATGTTGGTACGTATGCTGTGTACATATTTCATACATCGCGTTGATGTTCAAAGTTACCATCTTGGTGGTTGTCTCGAGTGTCGGAAGGAGACCAGCCTTGAAGCCTTGGTCAGACTTTCAAAATAAGGTTTCATTCTCTACAGTGAAGATCCTTCCTCTTCCAAGTCGAATAGCTTTGTAGCAGCCCCTTTTCTGGTCTTATAAGCCCTTCCCAATCCTTAACCTCGAAAGAGCTACGCTCCTGCAGAGAGCCCGGTGTACCCTACTATGTAAAACTAGGAGATGGAGTAGATTTGTGTCCCTCACCATGGATATTAGTACGATGTGATCACCGACTGGTTCGGTCTAAATAGGTTTGCCGATTCGATTTTCTGCGATTAAGACCGTTTGGCCATTTGCACTTCCCAGTAAATATGAATACAAATCTAAAAAATAAAGATCAAAGTCGGAAGAAAATAAGAAATAAATTGAGATGTAGAATATAAGCCGAGTGAAAAAAAAAATCTGCTGCTTCTAAATTCTCAGACAAAAGGCAAAAATTAGGATGAAATAAACATGCAACACAAGCCATTGAGTGAAACACTGTAATATGTTCTGCTGCGTTGAGACAATTAAATAGAAGTTCAACAAAACCCACCCAATTTTATTTGCGGAAAAAGAAGCATATTTTTCTGAAGAAATAATATCAGAAAGTATTCACAATGTGTGCTCATATGCATTCGAAAGTATCTAGACCAAAAGGTGTGTCCGGTAGCGCTGACACAAGATTGAAAGAATCCAAATGCAAAAAAAAAAAAAAAAAAATCCCCTAATCTTAACTATTTTAGAAGATGTCTAGTGGAGTACTCATTGAGTACTGACTCAACTTTCAAGATTCTACGACAAATGGTGTCTTCGGTAGCACTGACCCAAGGAAAAAACCGAGTGAGAGAGGAAGAATACCTCACCATTTGGCTGGTTGGTCAGTCGGGTCACTGATCGTGGCTACTGCAATTCAAAAGTAGGGAAAAGTAAAGAATAATCTGAGGTCTCGGAAAATCGCCACTATGGACAACTTATTTTCCTTTCATGTTTCTTTAACAGCGACTAGGTCTAAGGCGACGGTGGTACTGTGTGGACTTCTCAACGGAATGCATGAGTCAGTGTGAACGGCAATGATCACAGCCAATAAGCTTGTCTGCCTGATCGACGCCGTCAGAGTTGCTACAGCAATGGCGGCTGAACAAACTCAGAAGACACCCAGAATGTCAACAGGGCTTTTAAATTGTTCCTGAATTCTTGTGGTGGCGAACTCAAATACCGAAACGAATACGTCAGTACACCCTTTCATCAGACTTAAATGAAGAAAGTAAAAAAAAAGTGAAGAAGTAAAAAGTAAAATGAAAACACTTATCATCTTTGGAAGAGAAGAAAACTTCCTAAAAGGAGAACATATAACCGTAAAAAAAAACAAAAAAAACACAAACTACCACAGCTATTCTAGTATCAGCTTTGATGTCAATATGGGTACACACTTATCTGAAACTCTTGGGACCAGATACCTTTCGCTATTCGGAATTTTTTTCGAATATAAGATAGGTAGTATACGTATTGTGAATAGGGTAAACAATTAAGTCTATTTTTGGGACACGGCAATAAAACTTGGAAATATTCACACGGATTGGAGTTTACGTTGATGAGGATGATGTGTTCAAATCGCATCGGAGGTTACTATTTACTAACCGTACTGAATACTTCACGATCATAGAATTTAAAACAACCTCAGCGTCACAATAAAAATCCGCTATAAAAATGACAAACCTGGCTGTTGCAGGGTCAATCTTAACTCTTACCTCTATTTCAACAGAAGATTATAACTGTAACTTTTGTATTGTATATACAATAAATAAAAGCCTATAAATCTTTCTTTTAGTATAAATATATTTATTAGAATGAAATAAGCCCTTCCTTAGAGATACATTTTCGTAGATATGTAAGACTTGCCAATTTGGCTCAGTCAATAAGAGCACCAGCTACCAATCAGTTTGATCACCGTAGGGAATTTTCTCCTAAATGCATTTATTCATTAGAATGAAATAATCCGTTGTTTATTTTGTGGATGAATTTTGGTAGATTTATCAATTTAGCTCAATCGATAAGAGACACACTACTACCAAACTGGTGGTTGGGATTTCAAATCACGGTAGGTTGATACTAATGTTCTCTCCCCTAAATTTGGTGAGGATTGTTCTTATTACGGTAGAAAGACAAAGCAAACTCCAGGTTTGGACAGGAGGCTGACAAAACTCTAGGCCTAAATTTGACTAAAAAAAAAAAAAATAGTCACAATGAACGACTTATCCTCCCGATATTCCTATGGGGCTGAAACATGGAATCTAACCAAAATTGCCCCTCATCCTGAGACCGATTCAACATGCACATGAGAGAGTCATGCTTAACCTCACACGGAAAGATCATAACAGTACATGTTAGAGGAAACACAGTCGTCCGAGATATCAAAGAAACCATTATATTAAATGTGATTTGGTAGAATAATCGGTATACAATAATTAATGTGAAAGATTATTTTATATTGTGAGACTATTTTTTTTTGTCTCCCAACGCCTCCAATCGCCCCTTGTCACCTAGCGCCTCCCTTGAGTCTTCCAGCATCCTCAAGGGGTGGTTACACCAACTGTGGGTATCACTGCTCTCAATAAACAATATCAATATCCATAAAATTACACATGTTCACTATTCAGGACACCATCTTCTCCTCATTAGGTTCAATTATTTTTCTTCTCTCTTTTCAAGTGGTCTTCTTTTCTTCTCTCTTTTTTTATTTTCAAAAGCATATAACTGTCAGAAGGTAAGAAAGAGCAAGAGATAACCGAAAGAATTTGCAACTTCTGTCAGCTGAATTTTGGTTTATGTACATAAGTATTAGTAGAGTGATTATTTTCTAAATTATGATATGAAGTATTGTAAACCATTATCATCAATTTTTGACGACTATTTTTTTTTCCACCTCCATCTTAATTCTTAGTTGTTTTTTTTTTCAATTACAATTCTACCCAGGCTGGTGCAACAGAGATTATGTTTTGTTTCTAAATTATAGCAATGGTTTTGTTATCTATTCTTATCAAATGAAACAAAGCGATTCTATTAATCTTTGACAGTTATTTATCTTTATGTCATTTATAAATTGTTTAAGACAAATTACAATCTAACTCAGACCAGCACGGTTTGTTTTGACTGTGCAAACAGGAATGTTATTGATTACTTGTAGGCAAATTCATACCACAGTAAACAGCCAAAAAAAAAAAAAAAAAAAAAGAAGCTATACACACGCAATTAAACAATTAGGAATAATACCATATATCTTAAACGTTTTTATTTTTGATATCATTACATTCTCCAAATGTTCACTTGAATGATAACAAAAGATCTATATGCACTTACAAATATTTCATAAACGAGTCCCCAAAAGCTTTACTGATTATTTAACTGTGTGAAAGTTGTATTTACTATCCAGTATGTAAAGTCTTTTCGTTATTTACAATGTGAATATGGTCACAACTTTTTCCAATTTCTTATTGAAATTTTGACAGCATATCTAATCACAACCAGTTACGACCTGTTACATTTCGATTTCAATTACACTGCCTTACTCCACAACTGCTTGTATAATGAAAGCACAAAAAATGACTCCAGGAATTTTATTTTTCTTGAAGTTTCGACCAAAATTTTAATTTTTATAGTTGTAATCCATTCTGTCTACCGTATTCAAAAGCTATTAATGCGAAATAAATGCTTTATTTGATTACTTTTGTTTTTTTTTGTTTCCTCTTTTTTTAACTCATTGACTTAAAACTTGGTTGCAGATTGACATTGATATTGATACGTCGGAGTTTAAGCTGCTTTTTCTCCGATTTTACCGAAAATAAATGATAGAAATGTTGCTTTAATAATACTTCTATCACAATCAACAGAAACTAAAATAAACCGTGCCGACCTGAGTTGAATTTTGATCGAAAAATAAAACAAAACAACGACTGAAAAAAAAAGATAAAGTTGAACACGAGCCAAACATTTTTAAAATGGTTCACAATATTCCATCAAATGAAGAAAATTGATTGTAAGATAATCGCTATTCTAAAACAAAACATTAGGACAGCTGTAATGTTTGAAGGTGAGATGAAGTTAAATCGCAATCATAACTTGATAAAAATGGTTTACAGTATTTGATTTGTTTTTTTATTATCAAATTACATTTAATTGTTTGTTGAAAACTAATAATGCTGAACAATTTTGCATTATTATTTAAAAAAAAAAACAAAAACATTAAATCTAATCTAATAATACAAACAACCGATATATTTTCCAGAATTACGATAACAAAACACATAGCCGGTTGCTGGCTGGGTGTGTAAGGCACGAAAAGCTGACATACAGCGGGTAATTTTATCTTCATGTATTAATATCTATCTTGATGAAAACGAGCATTGTGATTAAATATCATCAACAAGGAGAAAATCTATTTCTTTTTTGTAAACTTGCAAATCACTAAAGAACATTATGAACTATATACATACATGTGTGTGTGTGTGTGTGTGTGTGTGTGTGTGTGTGTGTGTGTGTGTTTGTATGAGTATATGAAGAGATATATGATATTTTCTATAATTAGTCTGGCATGAGTAATAAACATGTGAGGGTCGAACCCATTACAGTAGTAATGATCTTCGAATCTATTTTAGTATCATATACATATATACACTATATAAATTTGCATAAATATATAAATGAACTCTGCACACGACTCTATGAAATTTGACAACGAGAAATCCACTAACTTCATAGCCTTCTTAGACACCAGCATATAAATAGATAATAATAGAAATCGCCCGACTATTCTCTGCACTAAACCTGCAGACACTCACAACTACCTACAATCTAAATCGGCTCACATCAAATACCTGGAAAAAAAACCCTACCATTTTCTCAAACACTTTAAATTAGCAGAATTTTCACTACAGATAGTGAACTCAAAAGACACAACTATAACCTACTACATCATTCCACTAAACAGAGATATTCACCAGAAGTACAAATAATCAAATAAAAAAGGCAACTACAAAACCCAGAGGAAAAACCTTAAGTTCTCCAACAAAAATGAACCCGACTGCATACCACTCATAATCACCTTCGACAACACACTTTTACCTCTGTCACGTATAATTATTAAGAGATGGAATATACTTACACTCAAAATAGAACTCAAAGAAATATTCCTAGAACCTTGTGTCATTACCTACTGCAGACCTCCCAAACAAAGATATGATTAGCAGTAACACTATAATAAACAACAAAGTATCACATGGCACCATCCCCAAAACTGTTAAAGTCTGCAACCCGGTGGCAAAACAAATATCATACGCTGCGACCACCTTAGGCACACCAACATCCTCACTGGCTGTACCACTAACAAGACTCTTTACATTTACCATAATTCTAATAGTAGAAGAAAAATGTCATCTACCTCTGAGTATTTAATAGATGAAAATTGCAATACATAGGTAAGTCCAAGTGGCAATTCAACATTAGACTTAATAACTATTGGAACAGAATTAAATCACCCAATCATCCCAACCTACACCTAGTAGAACTACACTTCTGCATCCCTGCCTCATCTTGAGCATAGACATTAGATTTACAATCATTGGAAAAAAATTTACATCCTGACACAACTAAAATTCCAGAAATCAAAATCCTCTCACTCCTAATTACTCTATACTTACCTACTCACTATTCTTTAGACTATACTTCTACCTTGGCCAAAACATCCCCTTGATATTCATATACTCTCATTCCCCACAACAACCCCCCATACACACCAAATCCCCTTTGTATATCCAACATCGGAAACTTAACAGACAGAGCCCTCCCAATAGAAATCTGTATGGTATTTCATTTCCTCAACTCAATCAAACTTTTCGGAACATCCGTAATGATCATTAAGGATACAGAACATACATTTCCCAAAGGATATTCGATCATGCATAACAAGGACTCTGTTACCCCACTATCTGGAGTGACTCTAGATATAGCTTCATCCCCAACTTACCAAGCACGTAAAAAGTCTAACACTAAACTACTATCCATGACAACCAATGCTTAAAAATACCCATCCCCTCTGCCCAGCACAACCAATAAAATACCCATGACTGCTGCTACTACTTCTAAGAGAATGTACAACCATACCACCACAGATTCCTCTGCGGACAGAATACAGTCCAGACTCACAATTACGACCCACAAGGAATCCTCTTTCTTGATTTCCACTTTTGCTTCCCAAGCAAAACATCTGATTCTAAATTTGCTTTCTAAGGAAACTTTTCAACCACTGAAAGGCACATACATGCTACTGAAGATGGGGAACCCCCCCCCGAAACATGTATAGCGTACTAATTAATTAATTAATCAACAAATAAAGTCTGCATTTACTTTTACTCCTGAGTCCGTCACATTCCTTATTATTCATACACACACACACACACACACACACACACACACACACACACACACACACACACATATATATATATATATATGACATAAAAATAGAAATATTCTTACTTGTCAATGAATTCCTGGAAAGTAATCCTCACTGGAAAACCCATTTGCCTTATTCGGGCGATTTCAATTAGTCCGTTGGTCCTTAGTTGGTCAAGAACGTGGTCCACTTCGAACTCGTCTGGGATATTCTGCTCGTTCGGTTTAATACACCTACACAAATGAAATCAAAACAGACATTGGTTATTTCGAAGATGATTTCAATTGGCTAACAAAACGATCGATATAGCCATAAATGTAATGATTCTTTTATGTAAATCTGGCACCTTCTTGCGATTTGTTAATAGTTTGAACGAACTGATAAAACATTTAAAGCTATAATCTATATAGATACAAATTTCACAGAATTATTTTCGATATGATGTATCTACTTATCTATCTAGAGGTATTGATAGGTAGACGCAGTTTCTCAATATATTTATAGACTGACATAAATTGGAGGAAGCGATAGGAAGAAGAATAAGAAGAATCGATATATATATATATATATATATATATATACATATATATATATATATATATATATATATATATATGTATATATATATATATATATGTATATATATATGTATATATATATATATATATATATTGTCTTGTCCCATGAAATGTAACTAACTCATACTTTTTATCTATATAGATTCTGGAGGACGGATTCTAAAAATCAGATTTTCAATACCAAGTTCAATCTGGAGGCACAAACCGAATGACAAATTATTAGTACCAAGTACAATTGGGAGGTACGGTGTGGAAGGCGGATCACCAGTTTCAAGTACAATTTTGAGATGTAGGCTGGAGGAGAGATAATCAGTGCCAAGTGTGGAACCATACAACAAAAAATCTAAGTAAAAGCATTTTCGTTCTGGTAATAAAAATGACAATAGAATAGAGCATTGTATTTTTCCCCCAAATGAAAATTTCTTTGAAATCAGCACAAAAACCCCAAGTTCTTTTAATTAATTTCAAATATCATATTCAAAAGTAAAATAAATGACCTTAAGCAGAATTTAAAGGCAATGTCTGACTCTAATCGACTAACCAAAAGTACACATTAATTTTCAAAGTTGCTGTTTTGGCTCTTTGGTAGTTTCCGATTTTGACCTCATTCCTTTTTAGGGGTCAATTATACCTATAAAATCAGATTATAATGTAGAAAGTAGTGATGTAATCTTTGCAACCTATTCTTTCCATCTACCATTTAAGTTTTAGCTTAGATGCCTCAGCAAGAATGTGCAAAGATATGGCATTTTTACATTAAATTAGAAATGTATTAAATAAAGTCGGCAACAGGGTTTATAATTTGAACCCTTGCATGTCTAACTTCTCTCCACTATCACAAATAACCTGATGTAGCTGAGAGGTAAATCAAAATAAATCACCATCCTTTTTCAACCTCTCAATGTTTGTGGGATTCAATGGGTATTTAAAAAAAAAAATGTGTATTTCACAATTTCATGCGCAAAGGTATCAATTTCGATTAGGCATTAAATACAAAAGAAGAACGGGGAGCTATTTGGAGCAGTTTATATATATATATATATATATATATATATATATATATATATATATATATATATATATATATATATATATATATAATTATATATATATAGGGATATTTAATTTTTTTCAAATATTTCTATAAATATGCATATATATATATATATAGGGATATTTAATTTTTTTCAAATATTTCTATAAATATGCATACAGATAGGCATACAAAAAAGAGTACATCATAAAAATAAGCCTAACTTTATGATGCTAAAACTTGAGAATTATAAGGGGTTTGAAACTTTTGTGGACTTGAACGATCAGTCATTCTGCAATTTGAATATGGAAGACCTGTAAAAATGATGTTACTTCTAGTGATATGTTTCAGAGGCGATAACATTTACCCGATTATGTTTGTGTAGTCACCATTGGAGCGCATCACCCCCACCCAAAGCAAGTGATGTGGCTAGGCCTTTCAGTACCGCGGTCCCAGCAGGAACGGACGATATAATTTTGAGTGTACAATCTCAAACTCTCTGCATCAGTCTGTTTGTTTCAGTATTTAAAAAAAAACCCAAACATCATCCAATGCCATGACAATAGCTGATCATTTATAATAAAAGCCAATTCCTCAATAATACTAAAAAATCATGATCTCTGATCCAAAATGACGTAGTATAGGATTATTTAGAAAAACAACAACCAGTCTAAAAACACCAAGTACGACAGATAAAATACCAAATCACCAGAATATCTACTTTTGAATAGCCATCAGTACATCCCTCTATCATCTACTTATGCTCATGACCACAAGAAACCACATACATATGCACACACAAACGTACGTATATATATATATATATATATATATATATATATATATATATATATATATATATATATATATATATATATATATATATATATACATACACAATGAACAGTATGATTTTTTCTGTGTCTCTCTCTGTAACAATAGACTCTTCCCTTTAAAGACAACAATAAAAAATATTACTCATCCATGATTGGAGACAATGAAGTATTCTACTAAAAACGAATTCAGTAGTTTCTTTTCTGAATAAAATAATCTCACATAAATTCAAATATATCCGTGATTTTTTCACGGGTATTAACAAATATATATATGTTGTAAAAGTTAGCTCTAACAAAGAATAATGAATACCCACCCTGCCTTTGTTCCTTGGGGAAAGACCATGATTTTGTAAATCCTTCACGATCTAAGTCCAAGAAAACTGCATTGGATTGGGGTTTTTGTTCACTGTTCAAGTACTAAACACCAATAACGGTCTAGGTCCAAAATCAAAGGCATCACTGAAAACAACGGCGGAAACTATCCTTTGTATGATTGGAAAGCATTCAGTGGAAAGATCGTGGGCGTTACGCAATGTTGGGGTTGAAGGTTTTCGATGCCTTTGTCACGGTAACACACAAAGGTGGCACAGCCAAGCCCTCGGTATTAGCCGTACAGGAAAAGACGACACTTAGTCGATCAGTTCTGCACACAAATACACTGGCACGTGAGCATGCATCCCACCCACGTGCTGACCGGGCGAGGCCCCAGAAAACAGAGGCAGAGCAAGAAAACTTAATGCAAAAATAATATAAGAGTTTATGACAATTTGAAAAAAAAAAAAGTAGGTGATATCTGTTTATTTTCATTGCTTCCCGGCCGGGTGTTAGGGCGGGAAAAAATTCACTATGTGTACATAAGATGAAAATACTCTTTGCACAAAAACTCACCCATTAATTCGTACCGAATTTCCTGCGTGTATATCAACGTGTTTGTGTATGTGTGAATATACGTAGATAGTTGCCTATATGACTAACTCATATATATAGTAATAAAGGGTTGAAGCTCCAATTAAGGCCTGAACTATGTAATATGAATTTCTAGCAAATATGTGTACATGTTTATGATTTTGTACATTTGCATATAAACCGAAATTCATAAGTCCATTTGTACATGCGTATATATGTGCATATGTGTGTATACATAGATATATATGTGTATGTACATATGAATATCATCTTCACAAAAAAAGAAGTTCCATACGAGATTCGAACTTGCATCCATTACACAGATGCTTGATTGAATCATATAGCAACATATACACCATTGTATATCATGAACGAAAGTTAATGTACACACACACACATATATGTGTGTATGATAAAAAAATTGCTAATATACATATTTTTCCTCTGCTTATGTATACTCCTCCCTCTCTTTCTCTGTATATATATATATATATATATATATATATATATATATATATATACATTTACAAATATATATATATATATATATATATATATATGACTATAAATGTATGTGCGATATGCACACGCACACATTAATTTACGTACGTGTAGCTGTATACGTACGTAAATATATATGCATGAATGTATGCCAGCAAATATTTTCTTTTCATGTCATCACGGGCACCTTTGAATTGATTCTTTTGAGTGCTTTGGCACCTTTAGTTACACAAGGGCTTTTGAATAAAGGAACTTACACATGATGTACTTTACACTTTACTCGAGTAAACAGTGAATGCGTAACTCATTCAAAATAATAACGGCTTCCGGTATTGGCGGAACACATGACGCAAAAATAGGGCTAACTCAATTAAGATGTAAGGTTCTTTGCTAAATCCTTCACCATCCCATCCTAGTTTGCTTTTTTTTACTTAGGTTCATAAGATCTTTCTACGTTATTTTTCTTTGTTTACTTATCTTCTTGGCATATCTCTTCTGATCATCAGCCCACTCGAATCAGATATTTACTACTACATAGATAGTAGATCACAGTTTGCAACACGTTCATTTCAATTGTGATTAGTTGAAAGCATTTATACTCCATTTGAATGAATAAAATGGTATACATTTCTCGCATGTGTTGGATACTTTGACCTCTTGGGTTTGCAATTAGTTATGAGAAAATAATTTTTATTTGCTTTGAAGAGAGTTTTTATAGCGACCTATCAAAACATTTAGATCCTGAAATAGAAATTACAAATCTCGTATTCTTAAGCTGTCCGAGTCTCTTCGATTAAGCATCTCATAATTGATTTTTTTTTTACTGTTCATCTGCATTACAGCAAATGCACTTTATTGCAACACCTCTTACAACGAGAACAATGGAAAGAATAACAAATACAAAATTGATTAGGAAAATCTTGTGATATTCTAGGAAAGATGCAATAAATTCGTTGACTATTTTTCGCTCGAAAATATACAAAAATGTTTTTCTGTCTCTGCTAATCTATTTATATATACAAGCACATGTTTGAGTATATATGTACGTACATATATAAGCAAGTTTAGACAGTGCATATGATACAGACTATGTAAAATCAATCTACCTTTATGTACATACATATTTATGTATACACACTTGTTTTATTATATAAACATGCACATAAATATGCATTTATATTTGTATGTATATATACATGAGCGTATTTGTATGTGTGTATATTTAGGTACTGACAAAAGTCTGCAGTTTAACGGTAAAAAGCATTTTTTTCAGAACATATATCTATCATTTCAACATAATCTTCTTGTCAATGCACTTAATTCAGTAGTAGTGTCAATCACCTAGATTGAACACTATATTGTGAAAATTTCAGACCGAAAGTCAGCTAATACCTACGTGTCAGGATGCGGACTTACTGATCCATTGTATATGTGTAAGTATATGTGTGCATGTTCTCGATTATTCGTGTGTGTATGTATGTGTGTGTGTGTGTGTGTGTGTGTGTGTTCATGGATATGTGTGAGTATGTATGTGTGTATGTTTCCTTGTGTGTGACTGTATGTGTTTGTTGAGGATTTTTCTTTCTAACTTGTTCTGGTGTCTAATACGATAATCGAAAGCTCATATATTTTTTTATTGAAATTACACAACATAATCGTATTGTATTATGCATAAAATTAAACAAATCAAGATAAATGAACGAAGGAATCATTCCACTCTTGCCTCGTGAGTTCATTTTTCTCTTCGAGAAATCTTGAAAAAGATTCTAGTTCCGTTTTTCGTTGAATTAGATTTTCTGGATGATATCAAAACAGTATATTCTAGCCAAGGACCAATAACTATTTCCTAATTAAAGAAAGATGTCTGTAGGATGTGGTAACCAGTATCAGGTACCCATGTATTTGGAAGAAGAGAGTAATTTCCTAAGAATGACGTCAGAATAAGGAAAACACCCCCATGTGAATATTTGGGCAGTATACAAATGTAATTAAAATGCAAGTCGAATTGACACCCACCAAATACCTGGGCACCTACACTTCAGGTCGGGTAGAGGAAAAAGAATAGAAGAAAAAAAAGACAGAAAATAATCAGTAGAAAGCACAATATTTCTTTTAGTTATTTTATTTTTAGCTTTGAGTCTTATTTTTTGTGGTCAAAAGCATTAGCACGAGTTTCATTAGCAATGTGTGATATTTGTTTTATTTCTTGAGCTGAATTTACCCAGTGACTGAGTACTTCGTCGGGTGGGGGAAATTCTGATGAAATCGCAGCTTTTTTTTTCGAACTAGAATTGTCGAGATTGAAAAAAGAATCTAATGAGGAGAAGAAAACCTGCTTGGTGGAATAAATGGCTACGTATTTGACATTAGCGCTAGTGCTCGGTGTTCACGCTCGGGAAAAAGCCAGGATTTCGAATGCTGATTAGCAAGGTAGACGAACAGGGCTTTCCCACTTGGGGAATTAGCGTAACATAATATTTCTACCATCATTTACCCCATTTGGCCTCGTGTCGTACAAAGCTAAACCTAACTAGTATTGTAGTAGTAGTAACAGGAGAAAAAGTTTCGCTATATTTAGTGCTATCGATCATTATTCGATGTGTATATCAATATTTTGTAATATTTACAAAGGACACTTATTTTTCTTATTGTGTATTATCAAGCGTCAGTTTCAACTTTAAGTTATTACACAGCTTATAAAAATTTCCTTAGTTACATTGCTAGACCTTCCCTTCCCACTTTGAAGTAAAAGCAGCAAATTGTCCAAAACTTGAGGAGCTGGTTTGCTCCTTTGTATTCGCCTGTTTACACAAATCCAATTCCTGACTCACTGCTTGAAAGAAGTTCGTGAAATAATCACTGGCAACATCTTCCTTAAGAGATTAACAGCAAATTACAAAATCTGAAATAGAACGCCCTGAATAAGTTTGAGTTGAAATTTCTATTTACTGTTTATCTTTATCCGGGCTTTTGCCGTATTTGATGGCATATAAGACCCACCCATCTTTATTTCAGCTGGGAATATTGAAAAGAAAAATGCATTTCTTTGAATTCTTGTCATTTATCACTCAGTTTTTTTTAAAAACTCGTTCTTAACTTCAATATGTGGCTGGTCAACGAAGGTTACTTTCATGTTTTGGGACATATTTTGAGAAAGAGAAAGGGTGAATCTCATATGCCGTGAAATACGCCCGCTCTTTATTCTATTTGATATTGGTCATTTCTATTGTCATCTGACTATTGATATCAATTAACGAGATAGACTGTACAGATATATTGCATTGATACTGTCAGTGTTCATTTTCGTTCAACCATTTATTGTGAGTATGGAGGAGCGCAACTTGAAAAATGAATTCATTTGCATTGATATGTAAGGCATATTCTATTGAATTATCCACCCTGGACAAGATCTCAGAAGACAAAATGTGGGACATTGATATCAAGTTTTAATAACTTTGATTCAGAAATACAAAACGCCAGTGTGGAGAGCAAAGATGTAAGAAAATAGTTACACTAACCTTCTAAGTGGGATTGGCCTGCGTGCTTATTCATCAAGGAAATCAGAATTCAATGGTTTTATTTAGTCTCGAGCACAAAACTATGGTATCGAAGTGAATACGTAACAACTTCATTCACAGAGTTTGGGAAGCAGATGCTGGATTCGTGCGTTATACAAACAGGGAACAACTTTATTTGACGACCTAAAGGGTGTGCATTCTTTTAATACAAATATCTACCAAAATAATTAAGAAGCCAATATTTAGTCTTTATTATGGCGGACTTCTCTTGGTTGAAACATGATGTCTTCACAATAGTCATAATTCAAAGAACCTATCCCCATGCATAGTCTTATCAGTTAGTCTGTAACATATCAGTATCTCAGTACAATATTGCTCAATAGAACTTATTTTCAAGTTTACTGATGGATTGGAAGTAGAACTAATACCCCAGCTGTATTTAAAAGAGAGGTGAGGGTAGCCTAACGGTTCCGGGAGAGGATAAACGGTGGGTTCGAGGCAGGGATAATCGGCCAGGTTTCGTAAAAATCTACAAATGCTGCGATGATTTGATCCTCATGGATCGTTCAAGAAAAGGAGGTAAAATCATTGCAAAATTGTTCAACATACACACGCACAGATGTATGCACCCCCACACACACAGATCCTCGCACGCACACACTTACATTAATATATATATTGTTATTACTTTCTCAGGGTTGAGTTATCTATGCGTGAAGAGTGCTCGATAGCAGGGATAGAGCATATGTAAATTGGTGTAGACGGTCTGATGATTGCATCACTGCTATGAAACAAAAACTGAATTTCCTATGTACACACACACACATACATATGTATGAAGTATTACTCACAAGTACTTAAACGTGGCAGAGATTTTGCTTGTATGGTTGTTTTAATAGGGAAAAATATGAACTTCAAGCAAGAAGAATCAGATTTTATTGTTTGTAAAAGTTAGCTGTACTCTTTCCAAAATGTGTATTTGTCTAGTTGAAAACTACTTGATTATCTACTTTGGCAACTCTTCCAAAAAGCAATCTTAGTGAGCATTTTTAATCTCATTGATTGATTCTGAACATTGTTTTAGCTGGATAGAAAGAAAATATAGGGTTTGATTCATTTGAAAATTCAATTTTAATGAGAGGCGTTTTCCAGAAATTTAGCATTCAGAATCCTAAAACATGAGTAAATGCATGTCTTGTCGTATCAATTGTGATAAAATTTGGTTTGTCTGATATATATATATATATATATATATATATATATATATATATATATATATATAGACAGACAGACAGACAGACAGAAAGGATGAAATAGTTATTCACCATAATAAACACGCATACATATGCAAAAAAGGAAGAAAAACTGAAAAATGAACATAGACTCAGCCAATGTTCTATTGCTCGAACTTGGAACTGCACCATAAAATTGTGAATTATCGATTTTAATGCCTCCTCTGAGGTTTATTTCGTTTATAAAACGATTAATAAAGGTGGGTCTTAAATGGAACTTCATGTAACTTGTACTGATCAACAAAAGTTAATCGTGATTGGAACGCTATGTAACTTGTACCAACCGATAAAGGTTGACCCTTGAGTGGGATCTAATAAAACTTGTACATGCTCAAGACAGTTTCCATCGATAATAAATTTGAGGAAACTAACGCCTCATGTTATGTTTGTGTCAACAATGACCAATTGAATTACAAATATTTAGGGATGTAGTAAATCATGGTATTATTATTATTATTATTATTATTATTATTATTATTATTATTATTATTATTATTGTTGTTGTTGTTGTTGTTGTCGTCGTTAACTTTATCCTTAAAAGTTTTCATTAGCTAAAAAAACCCTCTTGATTTTATTTCATCTATGTACTGGTCGTTTTATATAGTGTATATATCTTGCATCGACAATTTTGATACTGTTTGTGCTCAACCCATTTCATCGTATGCAAGACTATCTATGTATCTATTTGTTATCTTTTAGAATGGTTTGTCTGCCCAAGAAATCGATTTCCTGGCTTTTTTTCCTAGTCTCGAAAACCAAGCTCTGGCCCACCTGGGAACTTTCAATCATAATGAATGTTAGAAATTTTTTTAGCTACAAAGCAGACTTCAATGCATTTGCTTAGCTTAGAGTGGCAAAAAGCCAAACATTAAGGAGCAAGATCACTCAAGTTGTAATGTCCAATGAGATTAGATAGCCAGCCACTACTTTGCGAAAAGGAACCCCGTCCATCAATGTATCTTGAACGGTTTGTATGAACATTTATTTCAAGACAACCAATGCTGTTTTCCTTTCTACCTTATTTTATTATGGAATATTCACTTTTTTTTCACCTCAATGATGCACTCATTACCCCTAATGATAGTGTTGGTTAAATCTTATTATCCTCTTCAGTTTCTCAAGGAAAGCTGCACTTCTGAAGCTCTTCCATTATCTTTACATTCGGCATAATTTTCAGCCACCAATCAAAGTAGATCTCTAAAGGATTTTCCAAACGGAATCAGGGTTCTCATTTCTTTTCTAGGAATGGCACAAGAATCAAACTCTAATATCTCTATGCAATGAACAGTATGACTTGTTCGGTCTGTTACTTTGTTTTTCTATCCACAATACATCATAAAAACAAGATACCAATATCCCCTACCAACCATTTGAATTAGGGACTTGTCCAATTAGTTCTGTCACTTTTCGATGAAACTTCAGATGGAATTTACAAGACATTTATTTACACAGATAACAGCTTTGAAGTAGTGAACTAATAAGTCTTAAAGTGAATAAGAGTAGGTAGAGAATAAGAGGAAGCGATATATATATATATATATATATATATATATATATATATATACACACACACACACACATATATATATATAGTGTGCATCAGAGACACCTCGAGACCAATGAACAAAAGAATTTACGAACACTCAAGAGCAGCCCAAACAAATGACCAACCAAATTCACCCACAACACATCGGAAGACATTCGGCCACAAATTTGACTCATGACCCATCTGCATAATAAAGAATGAAAATCAAAACCACAGGAGGAAATGCATCGAAGCAGTTGTCATTCTTTTGAATAACACAATTGTTCAGAGACCAGACCGATTTAACATTTATCAAAAACACAAATTGTCCATACATAATAACACCCCAGCTCTAAAATCATAAAAGTACGTATCGCTTATTCACGGTCTACAAGTGTGCGCACACACATACACACACACACACATTCAATGATCTCGTCGACCCTCATATGCCCACAGTCACGACACAGCCAACACAAATGGCCAGACTCTCATCCCGACTGAGACCCCTAGCCATCACATAAACTTTTCTAACCTCGGTTCATTGCAATAATGATAAATAATAAATCTCCTTTTGACCTCACTCCTCTCTTACTCAAATTTTAATCAACCAACACACAGCAACTAATATCTAAAATACCATCTGTATGAATATACTCATGAACGTAAAAGCTGATAACCCTGGGAACTATTCAGCATACAATACACATGGTCTCCTCAGACATCCACTTATTTAACTACTACCACATCTATCACAACTCGGAAACCACTTATAAATTTTCTTGTATGACATCCTCCGTTCTACACAAAGTTCGGTTTTTGACAAAATGTCGAAATGAAGAATCATTTGCACAGCAATCCTTTTGAATAGCTATTTCACTTTCATATATATATATATATGAGTGTGTGTGTTTGTGTGTGTGTTTGTGTGTGTGTGTGTGTGTGTGGATTTGTATATTTATATTCTAAAAAAACGTTTCATAGATAGCAAAATACATTAGTAAATCTTTTCACTGGTAATAACTAGTAGATAATATTTACGGTTTATTAATTAAAATTAAAAAATAAATAAAACAATTGTATCTGATTAAAAGATAAAGGTCCGGAATTTCTAGACTGGCAAATATTTATCTATCTTTGCAAAAAAGAAGAGAAAAGATTTTTGTATGGTGTCAATAAAGAACATTCATTGATTACGGTATAATGATTTCGTAATCGACTACCAATCTCATATGCTTGGACTCAGCACATGGTTATTCAAACAGCTAATAATTGAATATCAAATTGCATATGAATTTGATAAGTATTTAATTATTCTAACAAGTACTCATTTACATATGCATTTTTAATTATTGATACAAATTGACCATGAGTGTAAGACGAGTTTAAAGTTTGGCTTGAATCTCGAGGAAATCAATTGTCTCGAAATAAAACGAGTACATCATTTTGCCATAATGTCGTCATGAGAGATATTCCTTTCTTATGAAAATACATTTTATGGTGCTTTGTCAACGATTACCGAAATATAAATTTATTTTATCTCCAACAGACCAATCGTTGTTGTCAGGTCTTAAAAGAGAAATTCTCATCAGTTATAACAAATCTACTTGACAAAGAATGATTTAAAAGAGATACAATACAATGCTTACCGTAACACTACTTACATAGCATTTTATTCAAAACCATGGTTATCAATTGAGTCAAAACAACTGGCATTATCGCTCACTAATATACATTGTGTCTATTGGCACATTATTCATATATACAAGACTATTGGGTATTTTTAACTGACTTTAGTACAAGACAAACTGCTGATAGGGATCCATTTTTTAGCAAAAAAAATCGTCTTATATTAAAGAATGCAGTGTAACTTATCGATGAAAAAATTTTGAATGATGAACCCCAGTGACATCCATAGAGAAGATTAATCTCAAGAATTCTTAGGATCTGAAAAGATTATCGTTCATTGCAAATGCTAAAGTATTTATCGTTTTTTTTGTATTAGATTTGTAAAAAATAAAAGAGCCTTACCGAACAAAATGAGGGTCAGCAGAATTCATCTTTGCCAGTAAATCAATCAACGAGTTCTGAATTAAAAGTAAAAGAGAAAAAAATGAGTCATTAATATATTTATAATTATGTTCGGCTTGAGAAATCTGTATAGAAAGTCTCTTTATCCTTTTCTTTCTCTCTCTCTCTCTCTCTACATATATATATATATATATATATATATATATATATATATATATATATATATATATTCATATTCACATTTAAGCACTTCTATCACAAATTACCTAATTGATAATTGAGCTTTATTTATACATTAGATCAAAGGTCAAAACTGGGACCTGCGGGCTAAATCAGCCCCGTGGTTCATTTCATTCGACCCACCGATTTAGATGAAAATTCGACGTTTATATACGAAAAATAGATTCAAATTGTCATTTAATTTCAAATTAATCAATGTTTTGCAACTAAACATATTTCAAAACTACACCAACTGTTTCCATAACCATGTAGGATTATTTTTTTAAATTCGGTTTGGCCTGCAAGACATAAATCATTTCTAATGTGGTCCGCCATCAAAAGAAATCATCATCTATTCATAAGAAGGCATAAGGCTGGATCACATTACAGCCAAATAGTGTTGTCATGCAGAAAATGCATAAATACGTGGAGAAAACGATTATTGGGTGCTCTCTGAATGAAGTCTTCAACCCCAAACAGGTACACTCAACAAATTTAACATTGAAGAATTAAAAAAAAAATCCATTTCCAGTTCAAGTTCAAATCATGACCTGATAGATCTTCCGGGTGCCATACTGAGTACTTACCCTTCATGGCATTTCTTAGGGCAATGGAAGTTACTTAGTGGTGCCTGTCCTCTCTCCAATTAACATGCAACATATTGATATTGGCTTCATGATGTAGGCAACAAGGAGTCATATCTAAACCTAATTTATTGTAATACAAGGATTTAGTCTGCCTCGGGAGTTCAACTTCTGGTTGGGAATCGGAGTTGCCTATCCGCTCAATACCTTGCCAGCTGAGACTACGGAGCCACCCTATTCTTTATTCATAGATTGGGGAAGAGTTGATTCTTGCCTTTATCAGTGGAAATTAGTACAATATGAACACCAAAAGCTGAAACTAGAACCCGGTTCGCCAATTTCACTTGCTGTGCAGTTAAGCGTCACGCTATTCGCATCTCCGAGTTGATCCTCCGAGACAACAAGAAGAAACCGGGTGCAATTATGAAAAAGCATTAAAAATAGTCCCAATAATAGGTCTGGTTAGTTACTCAATAGAAACCAACTTCTTTTGGCAGCATGCCGTGTTGAGGATGATGAATTGAAATATTTGTGAAAAAGGGGTGATCAATGAATGAGTTACTTCTCTCGCCTTTTGTTGGGTATTGATCACTAAAAGACAATATTTTCAAAAGGTGAGAGTGGGGATGAAACAAGGGACCAATTTAGCATGAAACTGCATTGCAAATTGAAACCCTTACTATGAACCTATAGGGGATTTTTAAAGAACAAAGCAACCATTTTTTTCTAGATATAATAAGGATTATATGTTTAAATCAGACTCTCTAGCTCCATTGAGATGGCCAGAATACATGACACATAGAAACATACCTCGAAAGACTAGGAAGAACAGCTTAAACACTGAAGGAACCTATGCTGATGGCTTTGGTGACAGTTTTCTATTGACGGTTTCTAATAAAATTAATTGCATGATTTCTATGATAGGGGCAACGGATCTCTTAGGTTCTTTCCTATCCTCAAATAGAATAATGGATGAATTGGTCCACCGGATAAGCGTTGGCGAGAACTAATGAAAATGCTCAACCCCCTCATCACTTGAGAGAGTTTCATGTAAAGAGGATGGTTTGAAGGCCGAGATCAACCTAAACAGACATATAGCGAATCAAGAAACAACTTACAAAGCCACTGAAAGAGCCATGCGTGGGATGACTATAAAAATAGAAAGATATCAACATGGATCCGTGGGCGAACCAAGATGAGATATATTATACAACTAATTCAGCGACAAAAGAAAGAAGCATGTTAGATATTAAGTCTTTCATAATGAAAGAAGAATAATCAGAACCCGTCGGCTAAATGAATTGACAGGACACCAAGTCAGTAAATAACAGATGAACACAAACTTGACGATCAAAATTCAATCTTAGCAATATGTCCAAATCAATACAGAAAGTGAACTCACACATATTTACATGTACTAACAAACTACCGATTGAGTATTCTCCTCCTCCTCCTTCTCATCGGTCTTTTATCGCCCGTCGTTGGACATGGGCCTTCCCCAGGATTCAACACATATCGTGATTGTTAGCGTTGCGGAACCAGTACTTTCTGAATTTGTCTAGTTCGTCTTTCAATCTAGTATTCTGCCGGTCTCGGTTTCGCATATGATCTCTGGGGATTCATGTTGTGAGTCGTGATGTCCATCAGTTGTCTGTCATTCTTGCAACATGACCGGCCCAATGCAATTTAAGTTTATAGTAGATGTTCTAATGTCTTGGACTCCTGTTTTCTCCCTGATATGCTCAGCTGTCTTGTGATCTCTCCATGTAAGATTGAGCATGATTCTCTCATGTGCATTTTGCATGCTTCTCAGTTTCTTGGTTGGGCTTTATGTTTCAGCTCCATAAGTGACTATCGGGAGGATGCATTGGTTGTATACTCTTCTTTTTAGGATTTATGGGATCTTGTTTTTGTAGGTTGAGCTTGCTCTGCTGAAGGCTTGTCATACTAGAGTGATTCTTCGCTTGATTTCTTCTTCTTTTGTGGGTTTCATAGAGATTCTTTTTTCTAGGTGTATGCAGTGGTCTACTTTTGTCAGTTTTGCATCCTCGATATTGACAGTTATGTTCTTATTCTCGATGTGGTTGTTGCTGAAGTTCATGTGTAGGCCGACTTTCTTGCTTTCTTCATTTAGTTCATCCAGTATTAGTTGAAGGTCGTATGGCTTCTCTGCAAAAAAAGACGAGGTCATCTGTAAATCTGAGGTTGCTCAGATATTTGCCATCTATTTTGATTCCTCTATTCTCTAAGGCCAGATTTCAAATCTTGAGGCAGGCTGTGAAGAGTTTGGGTGAGCTGGTATCACCTACTTCTTTTTGGAGTTGTAAGGGTTCAGAGTCTTTGTGTGGGCTGATGAAGGAGTTGCTATGATCGCGTATATGTTGCAGTATCTTGATGTATACAGGGTCTACACCTTGTAGGATGATGGCCCTCATGACCATGGGGATTTCCACAGAGTTGAAAGCCTTCTGGAAGTCAATAAATGCCACAGCGAGTGGCATTTTTTATTCTGTTACTTTCTCTTTTAGCTGATTTATTGAATGAAGATTGTCCATGTTCGAGTATCTTCTTCTAAATCTAGCTGGTTCCCGTGGTTGGTTTTCATCTAGTGTTTTAGTTATCCGGTTACTGATGATTTTTGTGAAAAGTTTGTACATGCAGTTGAGTAGGCTTATTGATCTGCTGTTGTTGAGGTCTTTCAGGTTTTTTTTCTTTTATATAAAAACATTATGATTGCCGTGTTCCTGTCTATCGGGTCTATCGGGACTTGACTCTGTTTTAAACTAAAGTAGAATAGCAAGTTTTTTTTTATTGACGATCTTACAAGCCTTCCTGGGCTTTTCCTTTTTTTCTCTGTTTAATGCCTTGTTTTATCTCCTATGGTGTAACTTCTGGGGAGTCCTCAAATTGATTGCACACGTCTTGCACTATTTTATTGCTATCCATGTCTTGAAGAGTGGAGTTCTTGGTAGAATTCTTGGATGCATTCGACAATTCTATCTCTGTCTGTTGCTATGTCTCCATTTTCTTCGAGTATACAAGTCACTTGTTTCTGTCCTATTATCAGAGATTTATTCATTGCTTTAAAGCCCCGACGTTTTTCGAGAGTGGTCTCGATGATTGCTGTCGTATACCTTCTTTTGTCTTCTCTTAGTTTCATTTTGATTGGATTGTTCCGTTCGTTCTCCTCAATTTTTCCCTTGTGGTTGCATGTGGTTTGAGGTTTCTGCGGTTTTTAATGAGTTTCCTGGTTTTGTCTGAGATTTTACTAATGGTTTGTGTGTTTCTTGGTTTAAACATAGTGGCAACTTCTATTTGAGAGGTTGTTATTTGGCGGTGGAGTTTGTTGATGTTCGTATCGTTCTCTTTGGTTAGGATTTTATATCTATTTTTCAATTCTAGCTTGAAGGATTGGGTGACTTCATTTGATACGTTTAGCGATTGTGGTTTGGTGAGGAACATTCTTCTGCGTTTGTTTATTGGTGTTTACTTGCATCTTACATTTTACCATTCTATGGTTGCTTTCTATGTTTACTTGGTATAGAACTTGAATGTCTTTGATGATATCATTTTTGTCCGTTAAGATGTAGTCTATTTCCTTTTAGGTTCTGTGGTTGGGGCTCACCCAGGTCCATTTTCTATCGGGGTTCTTTTTACAGAATGTATTCATGATTTGGAAATCTCTTCTCCTAACTCCCACCAGAAATTTATGCAAAAGTAGGACTTCTAATTTTTGATATCCACTTCTGTGGACTCTTACAAAGTTAAAAAAAAGAAAATATAAGAGAGAGGTATACTCAAGCTCGAACTACCCATACGGCTGAACAAAAAATGATATAGGTCCATCATACCTGTCAGTAATCCACCAACGCAAAGCTGGACCCTGTCGTAGACTCAAATAGGCTAAGATAGGATGTAATCTAGGCTGGTCTATCCGAATACATCACATGAATAACATAGGATAAAAAAGATTCTATACACCTCATCATATCCTTTTAAATCTTTCACCCTTAATCCTTTATCCTTTACCCTCTATTTACTTACCCATGCCCATCTACTTACCCACCAAGAGCAGATAGTGTGGGTGCTAAGAGCCGGTGGAGCTCTAAGGCTACTCCAAACGACACCAACAGTGACCAATCCACCAGACCCCCTGCAAACACGTCATAGGTCAGTGCAGCAAGGCATGGTCCAACACACCTCATGGTCCATACAATGAAAGTTAGCTGACCGTGGCTGCTGGGTCAGAGGTCCCAAAAGTCCCAGCCACATTACCTGCTTTGGGTGGGGTTGATGTACTCCAACAGCGACTACCCAAGCACTACCCAAGGAAAATATCCGTTCCTGCTTGGTCATCAGTCCCAAAAAGCTCAGTTGCATCACTTGCCTTGGTTATGTGGTATGTTCCCCAACAGCGACCATCCAAACAACCAAAAACCAAAAACCCTTACCAAGAGAACAACATCATACGTGAGCACCTATAACGTCAGAACACTTTCAACAAACTCTAACCTAACCCACCTAGAAAACTAAATCAAAATATCAAATGGGATATCATCTACATTAGAAAAATGAGAAGATAAGGAGAAGAACTAATAGAACTGAAAAGCAAACCTCTTTCCCACTACTACAGAAGAGAGAAAGTAAAGTGGAGTAGGCTAAGACCTAAAAGACAACGTGATTGGCTCCAAAACTGTCTCAGCTCAGCGTCACCATACAGCCCTCCAAGAGGGACTAACTGAACGTCATCCAAGTGTACGCTCCCATAATCAACCAAAGAAGAAATAGACAACGTCTATGATTACTTGGACCCCCTACAGCAAGATACTAAAAAATACTTCTAAGTCATCATAGATTTCTACGCATAGGTAGGGCAAGGACATGAACGCTGTGTTGGCGAGTTTGGATACGAAATACGGAACGAGAGAGGTGAAAGTCTTGTAAACTTTGCAACTACGATTGAGTATTACAAAGGAAAAATAACTACGATTTCACTCGACAGCATCAGAAACAGTGGAAAAATCCAGTGACGACCGCCTTTTATCGTCGATAGAATATCATCAACATAACAGTCACTCAAAAACAACAGAAGATCATTGATCAGCTGAAGAAGGCGCAGATTAAGAGCATTGCAAAACTGATTACATGAAGAACGATGATTTTAGCTCTTTTTTGAGTCAATAGTTCACTGAAAGTAATCTGAACCCACTGGCGTACCATTATATACCTATGTCTGGATTACAGCTATCAAACCTCTGGGTCAGATGTAGCCACAATACAACACTCATGATTATGGCAAATCTAAATATACCCGCAAAACGTTGGGCTCAAGTGACAGATTTGAGTGTCATGATCGGTGGGTGTTCCCTAGATAATCAATAAGGGGAACCAGTCGTTATCCTAGATTGTTGGCTTCCTTAATAACAAGGATCCCTTTGATGGTAACAGGAAGGTACCTATTCTGATGCTACCGAAAGAGGAAGCAAAGATTACAGCAAAATGAGGAAATAGAAGTTAGAAATATGGGACCGAACATCTATGTTCCTTACGACAATCTATAGGCTCGCTGATCAAGTAAAGCGGATACTGAAGACCAGATCCAATTGCCAATGAGATGAATATGAAGGAAGTAGGAACTATATTTTGCTCGGCATCGGTGTTACCCAGTAGCAGATTGATCAGTTCAAATAACGATATAAATTAGAGAAATTTGCGTCGTACGAGGATCTATTTCACGAAGCAGAGTATACGCGGCTCTGCTTTTACCAACTGAGCTAACGACACGCTGGCAAGGCAGAACTTAGAGAGACACACTGATATCAGTCATCTCTTTATTTTACGATCGTAGGTATATATATATATATATATATATATATATATATATATATATATATATATATATATGCTGCTTCCCATTGATACGGGTTTGATCCCCGCCTGATGTTCATTTCTTTATTCATTTATGCGATCTGATGCCAAGCAAAATATAGTTATACATAAAAAAACTTTATTATGATCTCATTCTATAGGATATAAACTGTCCACATATTGATATACACCTATACGCACGTGTATATGTACGAAATGAGTAAAAACCAAGGAAAAGCCAGACTTGATGGAGAATATTTGATAATCCTTTGATTTGATAATTATGGATATCTTGTGAAACGTATTCGTATCAATAGTAGCATTTTTCACATGAGCTCACAAGAAAGATTTTCTAACCAGTTTAAAAAAATTGCCAAGAGTTAAGGAAAGGATTCTGTGATAAATCTGTCATCTGTGACGTATTCTTTTGGGGGGATGGTGAGAGTAAACATACAATTAAAATATTTATGAATTTGATACTTACGACAGAAAAAAATGCGAGAGCAGTTAGGGTGCTGAATTAAGACTGACTACGATACATGAAGTTGTATACATACATATAAACATACCCCAAATATATACATGCATACACATACGCATAAATACATACTGACGAACATACATGTACACACGTATACACATACATACATAGGCAAATATGCAAACATATGTGCGTGCGTGAAAGTCCCTTTATTACACGGTGAATGTATCATTTGGCTGAGACAACGTA
This sequence comes from Thysanoteuthis rhombus, assembly GCA_963457665.1. Lineage (NCBI taxonomy): Eukaryota > Metazoa > Mollusca > Cephalopoda > Oegopsida > Thysanoteuthidae > Thysanoteuthis > Thysanoteuthis major. The sequence continues at coordinate 57,950,883 of OY735201.1, forward strand.
AATAGAATAAACAATTAAAGAAAATTGGGCCGCTGCGGGAAACTAACCTGCGACTGATAGGGTAGCCGCTTCAACATGTCATTATTCTTACCATTTAGCTAAACAGCAGCCAGTTATACAAAGGTCGAAATAACTGTTTCAAATCGTCACGTTGACAGAAACAAATAGAGCAGATATAGACCGTGAATAAACAAGATAATGATTTGGAGTTAGGAGCAATGCTACGTTGAAGCGGCTACCCTAGTGGTTGCAGGTTTGATTCCTGCAGCAGCCTCATTTTCAATAAATATTTATTCATTCACGTTGTCTAAGCTAAATGATACAATCACCATGTAATAACAGTAAATCATTCCCGATAAGAGTTTTGATATACGACGCAATTCATAATCATATATTGTCATGCAAACTTTTCATATTGAAACCCTGAAAAAGAACGTTTTAGTCAATTTTATGCAGAGTATAAAGTTCCGATAGTTGTGTGTCACACAAGTCACTTTAAATCTGATTTGTGTTATTTCAACTTGTCGCATTACTGTTGGTCATATACTTTTAAGTTCTTGTTTCTAGTAATCCAGTTATATTTGTATTTGTTATATACATGTGATGAGAATCAATATAAAATAGAAATATGAATCAACTGGATTTGTGCGTTAATCCCATGAAAATATAAATATCATATCTAATATGATATAAAGTAGTTTAGACAAAAAATATCCATCAATTGAGCGATTAATCAAATACACAAAAGCTTACATCCAAGTCATTTGCGTGTAATGAATATTTCAATGAAAAGTAATTTTGAAAAAATAAAATGTCTGTCTCGTTATCAAGTATTTCTTGATATATCTCGTTATAATTACTAATGGCAGATATGTTTTACTTATCACCTTTATGAAACGTGGTGATTAATGTTTCTGATGAAAATAGTGAAAAGCTTTAAGGACCAAATGCGTAAAACATTATGTAAAGATAGGTATGAAGCTCTGTATTTGCGACACATAACTATTTTACACTTTTGCTAATGCTTGACGAGACGGAATGGTTATTCTGAGTCTTACATAAAATATGGCAGCTTTTCAAGCTATCTTTCGTGAATATGAAATATTTGTATTTATAATAAACACGTCACCATTAAGCCTTTCATTTTGAATTAACCAAAAAGATGAATATGTTATTTGAAATATCAATGTTTAGTTTTGTTTAAGACCTCATAGGATTTATCAATTTTTTGTAAGTTTTTTCGACAATCTTACTTATGTTGCCTTTTCATTGCAACGCTCAGGCAGTTTTTTTTAACGTTCTACAACTGTGAAATAAGCAGCAGAAGATATGACATTGTTTTTTTTAAAATTAAGTAAGAGAAATTGGAACGATTCCATCGGTTTTATTTAGGATACACTGCAGTTTTCTAAGACAAATAATCAAACATTATATACGTAGAGCTTTTTATGAGTAACTTTTCTTTTTATTCGATCCAATTGAAATATATCTTCATTCTTCGCTTGCAAAGAAATAATTCAATTTGTGTATCATATAATAAACCGAAAAACCTTTCAACTGGAACGGTATTAACAAAAAATCAATCTAATTCATCAACAAAAATGTACAACAAAATCGAAATAAGACAAGATTTGATTCAAACTATTGAAATAAAACAATTGTAATAGTTACATGTATAAAAATGATCGTTCACTCTTAATAGTTCAGTTGGAAATGATCGAATAGATGCTTACCCGAAAATATTGTGCAACAGTGTTTTGCGAACGTTCACCTGTGCGCTCTCCACTACTGTGAAGAGACAAAAAAAAAACTCAATGAAAGTCAGCGTAAACTAAACGCTATTAAATATAAGTCATTAGTAAAATCCCAATAAAAATGAATTTTAGTCCAAAGTCATTTGTAATAAAGCCATAATAGGAAAAGTTTGACTGGAGAAAAGTAATATAAATCCGTATTTAACAGCGCAAAGGAAACAACTCTAAGATATCAGCCGTTGAAGGCCGTCCATTCTTGAAGAGCAGCCTCGTTTTCAGTCGGTTAAATTCATCGTTATCGCTTTCTCCATCTTGCTCTCTTTTTCTTGTTTTAAGATGTGTGAGTTCCGACCCAGGTGAGTGTTTATTTAGTAGAAACGTTACATATGTATGAAGTGGGAGTTAGTTTGATTAGGGTTTGGCGCTGAAGGGGTGGGTATTTTCTGTCTGCCAGATGGATTTTAACACCTTCGATGATTAAAATAGAATGGTTGAGAAGGAAAAAAAGTAAAGATTTACAGAAACGCCAGGATTGAGGGGGATACCACCTCAGAAAGATGGTGTCTATTTGCATAATTACAATCGAGCAGTCAGAAGAGTAAATAGTCGGGACATCTATCTATCTATGAAAAGTGGTACTCAAAAGTTCCTGGAATTTAATTATAAAATTACTTGCTATGATACCTAGTTTCAACTGTCTCCTACAATGTAGTTCCCTTGCCCATGTATAAAGCAATCTCACAAAGGGTAGCAGCTAACGTCCGTACTACATCTAGTTCGTCCACGTTTTCCACATTTCCTACATATATATATATATATATATATATATATATATATATATATATATATATATATATATGTATGCATGTTTGCTTGTATGAATGTTAATATGTGTGTGTATGTATGCATGCATGCGTGCGTGCATGCGATTCATAAGTTTTAAAACTGCAAGACTGAACATGAGAGAAATATCCCTTGCTATATTTTGAAATGATTATTTACGTTCACCTAAAAGAAATCAAATCAAAAGGGATCACCGACTTAACGACTTTGTTCTGATCCTCATTAGACTCTTATTTGCCATTTACCATGTTATTTGTACATATCTACGAGTCTGAGTATGGATTACCCATGCACAAGAATATGTATACATTGCTATATCTGTCTTATGTGTATGTTTGTATTTGAGAAGTGTTTTAGACGTATTGACCTTTCTATGTCATACTGTGCACTTCTTTATTTCCTAGAGGGTTGATATTATTACACGGATCCTTTCGCATATTTCATGTTAGAATAAATAGGGGAGAATTTTTGAAAATATAAAAAAAAAACAGACAACCAATAAACCAAAGGAAGAAAGATCTGAGACGCATTAAGGAAGGTTTAGAAAATCTGACAAGAAAGATTAACTGAAATAGATAGATAAGGAGAGAGAGAGAGAGAGAGAGAGAGAGAGAGAGAGAGAGAGAGAGAGAGAGAGAGAGAGAGAGAGAGAGAGAGAAGTACTGAGGGGGGTAAGAGTGGGAGGAAGAGGACGAGAGAGAGAGAGGAGGGGAGAGAGGGGTTGGAGAAAGAAGGACAAGAAATTTTTTTAGATAAATGGCCTGGGACGGACAAAAGCCAAAAATGGAGTGAATAAAGAGAAATTGAAAATGGTGGGAGTAAGAGAAACTTAGACATAGGCGGAGACTGAGAAGAATAAGAATCATAATCTGGAACAGTCTGTGCAAAGACGTTGAAAAAATGTGGTGGGTGAATAAGAGGAGTGGTGTGGGAAATACATTGAGAGAGAGAGAGAGAGAGAGACAGAGGCAGAGAGGGAGAGAGAGATTGAGAGAGAGAGAGAGAGAGAGAGAGAGAGAGAGAGAGAGAAAGGGGGTGGAATACAGAGATGATGAATTTTACTAACTTTTAGAGGCAGGTTATTAGAAAAGAGATTTAAAGAAGAGAATGAAAACATTTCAGAGAATTCAATTTAAGCACACACATACATGAATGCATATGTATGTATGTATATATGTGTGTGTGTATGTGTGTAAAGAGTGTACATATTGGTCCTTGTCAAGGTTGACTATGAGTGTAACAGATTTTTTACTGCTACAAATGCCTGGAGCGGTGAAGTAGTTACGAGATAATGGTTTTCATCCACACACTTGCTTTTCCGTCATTCATCGTTGCATGCCAGCAACAAGACATTTTTTATCGATGTTTGGCAATGTGACAGGGCTCATAGATGTGGATTCATATTCACGTACACATACAGACACAAGCACACACACACACACACACACACACACATACATATATATATGTGTGTGTGTGTGTGTGTATATATAGTATATTAAGATAAAGAAAATGAATGAGGTATATTTATATCAAGTGAGCAAGAGAGAGAGAGAGAGAGAGAGAGAGGGGAGAGAGAGAGAGAGACCGTAGAGCCTGTTTGCAGATCACTCTGAATCCCACACATTCGTGGCCTTGTTTCAAACTAAGCTAAACTTGGACATGAGAGACGGAGAGAATGATGGGCAGACATATCTAGATACATATAAATATATGAAAAAAGAAAAATAGAGAGAGAAGTGATGAATTTAAAGGTATTGGAGTTGAGAGTATATCATGAATGACACACCTCAAGAATAGAAAAAAGAGACCTCCGAAAAAAAAAAAAGACTCTTTGGGGTAAATATCTCGCCCTTTCTCTATTTGAGTGAATATATCTGCCAATTAAGTGCATATGCATGAACATAAGTAAATGTATATTGAAAGAGACATACAGGTAAAAAGCGTTTGAATAATTTTGTGATTACGAGACGTGTAAAAATAGAATATAGCAAGCCAAAACATCAAATAAATAAATGAATAAATAGTGATTAGAAATAGAACGTGGGTTGGAATCAATTATTGAAGAAGAAGAAGAAGAAGATGAAGAAGAAGAAGAAGAAGAAGAAGAAGAAGAAGAAGAAGAAGAAGAAGAAGAAGAAGAAGAAGAAGAAGAAGAAGAAGAAGAAGAAGAAGAAGAAGAAGAAGAGGGAGGCGGATTTTGTGTGGGGGCTTGAGAATAAGTGACGTACAGCAATGAAGGGAGAGTGTTTTAAAAGAAAAAGGGTGTAGACTTATAGCCTTATTTAGTGAGTATACAGTGATTTTGTCCAAATTCACCAGGCTTCTTTTCACTACCATGTCACATGAGGGCGGAGTTTTAACAATCGGTGCTGAAATTTGACATATCTTACACACTCCTCCGAACCTATTGTCCGATATCTCACTAATATTTGATTGGATGGCACATACCTGTGGGTCGAGTGGTAGATAAATAAACAGGTAGGTAGGAAGGGAAAATAAGGTCGTTGGAGTGACTATGTGAAAGTCAAGTACGGAAAAAGACGAAATACCAAAGACAGGTGCTATGAGAGTGGAGGTGGTGGTGGTGGTCAACAGGTTGGGGGTGGCGAAGTGGACACTGGTTTGGGGGTAGATTTAGTTGATGTTTGATTAGGGCGACGACAGACGGGAATAATAATAATAATAATAATAATAATAATAATAATAATAATAATAATAGTTAGGTATACAGGACCATTCCTAGGATGGACAAAGGAAGAGCTCCAATCAATGGATAGGCGAACAAGGAAACTTATGACGATGCATAAAGCATTACATCCTAGGGATGATACAGATAGGCTATACGTTAAGAGAAAAGAAGGTGGTAGGGGGCTCATCAGCATAGAAGATTGTGTCCAGAGAGCTAAAGTAGTCCTAGATAGATATGTGCAAACAAATAGTGAAGAAATCATAAAGAGCGCGAGGGATAGTGCGACAAACAATAAAGTAGAAAACAATGGAACAGTACAGCAAACTAGAAAAGAAAAGTGGGAAGGGAAAAAATTGTACGGCGAGTTTAAAAGACAGATAAAAGATATAGCAGACGAGAAATCATGGACGTGGTTACGAAAGGGAAACCTTAAGAGAGAAACAGAATCGCTCATCATGGCAGCCCAAAACAAAAGCATAAGGACAAACTACATAAAAGCAAAAATCGATAGAACACAGACAAACAGCAAATGCCGCATGTGCGGTGAAAGAGATGAGACAGTAAACCACATAACTAGTGAATGTAGTCAGCTCGCCCAGAAGGAGTATAAGCATAGACACGATAGAGTAGCAACGATGATACACTGGGAACTAAGTAAACAAATGGGATTCAACCATGGGGAAAAGTGGTATCAGCACAAGCCAGAGGCAGTTTTGGAGAATGACAACCACAAACTACTGTGGGACTTTGACATCCAAACTGACCACCTCATCCAGGCAAGAAGGCCGGACTTAGTAATAGTAGACAAAAAAAGGAGGGCCTGCCAAATAGTAGACGTTGCTGTACCTGCAGACCATAGAGTAAAGAAGAAGGAGGGTGAGAAAAGGGAAAAATACCAGGACCTAGCAAGGGAGTTAAAGAAAATGTGGAACATGAAAACCAGGGTAGTACCGGTCATAGTGGGAGCACTAGGAACTGTCCCCAAAACGCTGAGGGAGAGACTGGAGGAGATCGGGATTAGGGGGAGGATAGAGACCGTACAGACCACAGCACTGCTGGGCACTGGACGGATACTGAGGAAGGTGCTAGAGATATAAGGACTGCAACGAATCGTAGCTCTGTCATGATATGCGAAAGAGAGAGGAGACGTTAGCTGAAGACCTGAGGAGACTTATTGTCACTCAGCCTTCAGCGATAACCACTGGGCAACCGGTGTGAAACTGTAAATCGCAAAATTACTGCGATCTATGAGTACGAGGAGAGGAGGGCTGGAGACTTGAGGAGACTTGCTGTCACTCAAACTCCAGCGGTTACCACCAGGCAACTGGTGTGAGATTCATAATAATGATGATGATAATAATAATAATAATGATAATAATAATAATAATAATAATAATAATAACAACAACAACAATCTGCTTGCTCTTAGAGAGTAACTGTACCAATAGACCAAGGGGGAAAAAACGAAAGAGCAAAAATTTAAAAGAAGAAAAAAATTATTAGATAAAAAAGGGTAGAAAAAAAAATGGAAGAGTACTGGCTGCTCGACAGGGAATTGTGAAGTCTATTTAACATGGAGTTAAGCGTTGATTCAAAGGAAGCGCCTGTCCGACTTTTATACGTTCAATCAAAAGCTTTTACATTTTTATGATAAGATTGAATGATTCTTTTTTTTTTACCTTTTCTCTGAACTGACGGAATTGTTTTTCACTCTTGGTTTTGTGGCAAACGAACTGCAAAACAAAACAAAAAAAAAGATAAAAACATACAATCAGAGACAGATTTCATGTGAATAAATAAGATGTGTATGGTGGCTAATATCCAAGTGGGAGATTATGGATAAAAAAGGATTTGGGAATTCGGGGATAGGGTTGGGGATAAAGAAAGAGATGAATTCAATGATAAATCGATTGAACGTAATGCTTTCAGTTCATAAAACAGCGGACGAAGAAGACACGATACGACAGATAGATAAATAAATGAATAAATAAATAAATAAAAACGGTGAGAAGAACCACTATGATTGTAAGAAAAATATCATATTTTATTATTTCATTCGCTTGCTTATTCACGGGAGGCATGTTGTAGTTGTCAGCAAGTCTTCTCAAATCACAAGGCACTAGCACTTCTACTGTTTGGACAATATAAGATATCCAGTATTTTCGCTTGGAATAAAGTGACAGCAAACTCCCCAAAGCTCAAGCATCCCCTATGGTATCCTTTGCGATTTCAGCCATGCTGTAGGATGAATAATACTTCTCATTTCCGATTCTTCCACTTATTAAGCGATGGACTTCGAACCCCTTTCAAGTGGTTCAATAATTATCAACTTCATATTTCACAAACTTTTATCTTTTTTCTATTTCACCCGGTAATCTGTTAGAACAACTTCATCCACCGGGGAATTTCCTTGGCTAGATTTGGTCTCTCAGTTTGGATTGGGAGATCGTTTGAATTCCGATGTCCCATAGAATTATCTTTCTTTGAAATATTCGTTTATGTTCTCTTGATTTGTCTACATGGTCAAATTCCAGTCATTCGCTCAGTTTCCCGTTGATTACCATTCCTACCCAGTGATTTCATAGTCCTTCCATGATTATTTACGTTCACCATTTTTTTTTTATTGAGAGTTTCATCTCTGTTTTGCATAAACGACATTTGCCATTTTGTAACATCTATTCTAACGTTGATATAGTTCGTTTTAATATAATTTTCTGGATTGATATTACCAGGTATCCTGCTCCCCTTTTTAAGTATCCTTTGTATATACATAACCTCTTTTCCCCTGCAACATGTAAACCGCTTGTCACTTGATAGTAGGGTCATCTCACTTCAATACTGATGTGTCCCCTGAAACCATTTTCCTCAATTCACATAGTGTTTGTCGGTATCCTTCCTAGGGTATCGGGCTTTATGCAAGGATTTTGTTACAAAATCAGATTAAACCGTTCATTATAATCACGAATTAAAAATCATAATGTTTTTGAATATTTTAAAATGTAAATATAACAATGAAGTTAGAAACCTATCAATGAATTTACAACAATGGATGTAAATTGCTTATTAAAAAAGCAATCAAAAATTTCACCTAATGTTATCAGTCGATTATTGATATCTAAAAACCTTGTCCCAAAGCGGTATGATAACTATTATTATCTGTCTGATTATTGTCTACCTTTGCTCATTTATACCTCTATGTTACCATCTCTCGATATACATACATTCATGCATACATACACCTATATAAATATATATATATATATATATATATATATATTTCTTCGTATATTTAATCGTATATGTATGTGTATCTAAGTGAGAGTAATTACGTATACTTTGCTGTTACAGTTGACTCATTGGAGAGGTCAACAGTTAGGTCATGGTCAGGTAAAACTGGTCAGACAGGTCATCACACTTCACTAATGCACTCATTACGTCTCCTGTATCATTCTTTCCTTTTCTCCCAAAGTCAATATCGTTGAGAAGGGAAAGAATGATTTACTTTGATTTAACCAAATCCTTGAAGGATCAAAAGTTGGCGTTTATGGAATTAGTATTGAATTTTGGAATCCTATCAGTGGCTTTCAGGAATAAAAATTCTGGTTCAATCTTTGAAATTAAATTATTGTCAGTAGTAGACTGTCAATATTCTCTCTGCAAAAATTGACTGCATATCCCGGAGGAGAAAAGAACTCTAATTCAAGGAAAACATTTTCTTTGGTGATACTCCACAAATTCTGTATAACTATAATAAGAGGATTATAATTAGAACCATATTTACAGCATAAGTTCTAATTAGAACAGCGTATGTCAGTCGAAAGCATTGCAGCCTTTTGCTTTCCAGTAATGCATAGAACCATGGAAAAACACTAGGATTTCTTTAATTGTTTATTGTTTAAATCGTCTACGCCAAATGGCACATTTACCTTGTAATAACGGTTGATCATTCCAAATAAGAGTTTCTACATAACATAACACAATTTATAAACATTCAGTCGGATCATATATACATTTCTTGATAGCACACACGCACACACGCACATACACACACATATGTATATATAAGGTGTTATACAAACATTCGTGGATTTTGAATTGTACGCATTAAACCTTTCGTGAGATATGCTGTTTAAAAACTTGTCCAAGAACATTACTTTGATGAAGACAGTGTAAACTGTGATGTTTATGACTGCACTCACCTTTAGGTAGCATCTTACTTATATATACATACATATATATATATATATATATATATATATATATATATATATATATATATATATATATATATATATATATATGAACGTGTGTGTCTATAAATTTCTGAAGATCTCAGATAACTAATTGTTCATCAGCTTGACGTCTATGGGAGGACTTCCCAGAAAAAAGGAATACAATTCGAGGGTTATTCTTTCATAGTTAATGTTTACAAAAGCACTGATGACTTTTCTTCAAAAATGGGTTATATTTAAGATTATATATATATATATATATATATATATATATATATATATATATATATATATATATACACACTCGTTTATATATATATATATATATATATATATATATATATATATATAGATATAGATAGATAGATAGATAGATAGATAGAGAGAGAGAGAGAGAGAGAGAGAGAGAGAGAGAGAGAGAGAGAAAAGAGGGAGGGGACAAAGTGAGCTATAAATAGTAAAAAGTGAAATTAAACTCAATGATTAGAGCATTGTCGACTAAAATTTAAGTTACTGTTTAAATTCTTCCTTTTTGCTGCCCTTTTCAAATCTTGTGAAAGTAGGTACCTCAGTCTTCGAGTTTTATGTCCTATCGTCAGTCATCTTGACATGGTTATCATTCTTATCATAAAAGAAAAAAACGTTCAAGTAATCCAGCACACGTCCAAGTCATATAAAAACAAGTTTTTTGGCACGCCATATTTTTGTTCATAAGAAAGTGGTTTGATATTTTACCAATGCACTATCCCCTGTAAGATTAGATTATATATTCTCTCCTGTTTGCAGCTTTCTTTGTATACATATCTGTGGGGGAAGATACGAGAAAAAAGAGTGTGTCCAACGGAAACTTTCTTTGAATTTCTTTTGAGTTTTCTATTCGTTTTTACCTGTGTCTAGGTGTTGTTCCATGAATTGTGACCAAATTGTGGTTTGCAGCAGTGAGCGACAAGAGTACACGAAAATTACGTTTTCTGACTCACCTGTGTTATCGAGAATAGTATTCTGAATTGTCCACGTTAAGAGGGGTCAATCTCAGCAAGTAAAGCAGTTTGATGAAAGGGACTTTTCTTTCATTTTATCTAATTTTAAAAATGTTATCCGTCTTTGCAAGTCACTAAGTATAAAAGCAGGAATACACACAAGCTTTTATGCTATCTAAGTGCATCTAAGGAAGTTTTCTTTCTTTCCCAATCTCGATTGCTTTCATACGATAAATGGGTGTGACCTACCAGAGCTTTTCTCGCGAATTGCTCTCTGTGGACGTCTCGACTCGAAAAGGCTGTTAGTATTTATTTTTCGACATTTGTTTATTAACTTCACCATTGAAATTGTACGTGGTTTATGTTTTTATTAGCATATGCCGTTCTTTCTGGCTGTTTGTTTAGTCAAGTATGTAGTAACTGCATAATGGGTACATTTTTAACAAGAATTTAGTGAGGGTGTAGAACTTTAGAAAAACAATAAAAGATTAGGTAACAATCAAAGAGAGCATGAGTCACACATTTAAAGGGCATTTAAGTCCCTAAATATGGCGATTTAAGAGAACAACATAGGATATATAATGAAAATGTTAAAGTTCTTTCTCTGACTATTGAAAGCTAGCGATACGCAACATATACATCATTCTCAATGAAACTTTGTTTTTGAATTCTTGATTGACGCTCGTACCGATTGAGATGTGCGCGATTAGAAGGGCCGCCATTTTCAGACTTGTTTCCTTGCGAGTGAATTTAGTTCATTTTTGTTCGAAGACAATAAAAAAAAAATAGAATTAAAGAGAGTAGGAGGTGCCACATAAAAGCAAAAGTGGACTATATCGTTATGTAATTCGAAATTGGAAGCAAATAGAAGAAAAATTAGGTATTAGTCGGTTATAGTAGATACCAGTCCATTTATATTGAGAGAAATAAGTGTTTAAAGTTTCCTTAGAGCAAGCATATGAACATAACACATGCGCACACACACACACACATATATATAGTCAAGAAAGCTTTACAGTTTTAAACACTAAATATATATATGAACTAAACAATATATATATATATATATATATATATATATATATATATATATATATATATATATATATATATTAGATAGTGGTTGAATTTCTGAATGCCATTTTCGATATAATATTAGGGAAATGTTTTTGGAGTTTACTTGCGGTCTTTGAAGCTTTTTTGTTGCTTCTGCTATTATATATATGGTCTAGAAAGCTTTACAGTTTTAAACACTAAACACACACACACGCACACACACACACACACACACACACACATATATATATATATATATATATATATATATATATATATATATATGTATATATATATATCAGATTGTTGAATTTCCGAATGCCAACGTCGATATAATGTTAGGGAAGTGCTTTTGAAGTTTACTTGTAGCCTTTGAAGCTTTCTGTTGCTTCTGCTATTCATCATTAGTCAAATATTGTATATCGTTTGCAGATCTTATAAAAGTATCAGAAGGCTGGAAAATGGATTCAACATAAACTCACCGAAAAAATGGTATGTTAGTATTTTGCCTTTCTGATCTTGCTCAATACAGAAGAAAAGTTGTCTCTGGGGTAATGTATTTATTGAAAGCAAGTGATATATTACAAAAATCCAAAACGAACATCAAGGACAATCTTCAACATCTCACTCTCAAATGGATGCATGGGAGGAATTGGTTTAATCGCCGCCAACCACAACAAACCGGCTCAAACACTAGTGCTGGGTTTAGGTTATTCATGGGTTCTTACATACCCGATGTACCTATAGATGTACCTGGGCTCTGCATAGGCATAACCGTTCTTGGTAGAGGCGATGATTTTGCACTAACATTCCCTTCAATGATTAGGAAAACGTCCCCTCCCTTTTTGGGTGGGGTGGGGTTTCAATTAACAATGTAATTTCATGCTAATTCAGTATCTTACCATGCGATCAGCAGTGTCCATACTTGACTTTTGAAAATTCGAACTTTTCAGTGATGTAACAAAAGGTGAGAGAAGTAACTCACTCGTTGATTACTCCTTCTTCCAATTCTTGATCAACCCAATAGGGCATGATGCCAAAAGACTTTAGTTGCGTGACGGTTTCTATTAGGTGACTAACCAGACCTGTTTTCAAATAACTTGGTAAACTCTACAATCTAATAGGACCTCAGCTAGATTCACTACGTTACTTATTTCATAATCTCCTTCATGATCAAAACTTTGGTAATGGTTGCCAACAATTTATCCAACATATATCAGTGCTCTGAATGTGAAAGTTCGATGTGAAAGAGATCCAACCTTTCCCTTGGAATGTTAGTCTTCTGTGATGGGATTCAGCAAGAAGTCTTTATTGCGAGTTGCTGGAATTCCCACAAACTGTTACAGCACAACACTACATCGAGCAATGCATAGAGCAAGTCAACCGGTGCTGAAATTACGATGGAGATGAACAGAGATGTGGAGTTCTCTTCAGACCTATTTCGTCTCATGCAACACGTCCTGTTTGGTCAGCGTTTCCGACAAATATCGAAATAGTTGAAAAATTCTAGAATAGTTATAAAATCAAAGCAAGAATCATTCATTTGCAGCGGAATGCACAAATACTTGATAATAAATTACTTTAAAGATTATAAACTTTATATGAGAAATATATTTGCGAGAGTAATGTTATCTTAATCGTTAACACATGTGGAATTAGCATGGGTCCTGCTAGCAGTGTGTATTAATATTAATCATAATTCTATACTTACTCGGATATAGTGCCAGTGCGTGACAACTTGGCCGTGAACATGTCACATACCAAATGATTGTCACTAGTTTTCATGCAGTCTATCAAGCAAGAACTCAGGTTGTCTCGGTTCTTTTCCAAGAATCCAACTGCCTGGTATTCAACCTGAAAGAGAGGCAGAAAAAGGCAGACTGCTTCAAAGTCATAATAATAAAAAAAAAACAACTCTAGCAGCAGAACAGTTGTTTTAGTTCAGAAATAATACGATATATATAAAATGTGTAGCGCATATTCGATTTTATATTCGTGATGATGCGTAACAATTTTTGGCTCTTCGATAAAATACAGTGATTCAGAGATTGTCACACACGCCCTCTAAGATATATACATACATTTTTGTATGCGCACACACACACATGCACACACACACATGCACACGTACACATGCGCATACACACATACAAATTATTGCCAGCCATCTTTTTCAGAGAAACTTGCAGCAGTTGAGAGGAAATTGCATGCTTCTCACATGTTTGAGATTGAGGAAAGAAATGGGGATATTTCTGTATTGTGGGTTGTTTAGTAGGAGTGGAAGGGGAGGTGTTTGTATCTGTGTAAGTGAGAATCAAGTTTGATCTTAAATAAGTACGGTCTATGGGAGGAAGTGTCAGAGGGTGTTTGTATCTATGTCTGTGAGTATTAAGGCTGTCTTGCTGAAATGTGTTGTTTTTGAAACCGAATCACATAAAAACAACAACATTAACATACAAAGAATTGGTTAACACCCAACAGACAATTCAAGAAATAGTATAAGCATACATACCACCCTCTTAAGAAAATAAAAAGAAGTCTCACCCACCATCAACCAAAAAGATTAAAAACAACACACACTACTTCCAACCCACCTCATACATGTCAACACCTATCCATTAAATGCTAGACACCACCTCTCAAAGCAAGTGGGATACTCACCTACAGATGCAGACAACCTCAGATCCCTCCTCTCATAGACTTCTCTTATTTCTGACCAAATTTGATTCTCCTCAACATAGATATAAAGACTGACCCTCCCACTCCTACTAAACAATCCACAATACAGTAATATCCTCATTTCTTTCCTCAATCTCAAACTTGTAAATGGCATGAAATTTTCTTTGAACTGCTGAGAGTTTTCCTGAAAAAGATGTTTGGCAACCATCAGAATAAATCGAAAAGTGCCTATTTGATGATGAAATTTTTCGAGGTGTAACATCTTTCCTCAAGAATATTTTGTCTTCACCTTCATTAACACGTACACACATATATGTACCAAGAGAGGGACAGAGAGATAGATAGAGAGCGGGAGGTCTGCCTAAGGAGTATTGTTTTGCAAGTTACTTTTGTAGAGCATTAATACCGTTCTGAGTTTGATCCTCACCGGATACTCGCACTTTTGGCCTTGTGCCATACTATGATAAACTCAATAAATATCTGTCGAGATTGATAAAGAGAGAAAGAGAAGGATATATAAAGAAAGAGAAAAGTAAGTATTACTAACATAGCTTCTTTTTCTTTTTCATATAAAGCTCTTTCTGATATTTACTAAGCTTAGCTTAGTATGACACAACGTTGGTGGTGTGAAGTTCCCGCAGAGAATCAGGCTCATCATAGTAGTAAGCAGTCAGTGAAGGTAGTCTTCTAACCACCACACCATGACAGGATGTCCAACACGGTGCTATTCTCAATGTAAAAGTGATGTAATGATGTAGGTTCATACCAAACAAGTCCCCCGCCATTTTTTGTTGGTCAGTGCAATGCAGAAAGTCATAGAAACCAATGACGTAGATTTTGCCGCCACGGACGAGTAAGATAAAAATACAAACAACCCCGGGCCTACAAAAAAGTGTCCTCATTTGAACACTTGAATGGATTACAGCAGATGGAGCTTTACATCATATCTTGAGGAGAGACCACACCTCGTTTGGCGTCATCGCTGTGTATGTTTTTCTTTGTTTATTTTTTGTTTTTTACAAAATTTACGTGACTAAACGGAAATGAACGTACTTTACTATCACATTAGCTTGGAGAATACCAATAAGACTGGCTGAGCAGACCAGGTTTAAATCTGGAAGGAGCTTCCATTATGCTTTTGCCATTATATCGACTCTCAGTATCGTTGTATAAGTAAAGATCAACGATTTTCAACACAAAGGCACACAGACAGGCATAGAGTCACACACACACACACACAAACACACAAACACACACACACACACACACACATACACACACACACACACGAGAATGAAAGAGAAATAGAGAATATACTATATATACTATCTGTATATGTCTGCACGTACATTGGGCGGAAATTAAGGCCCCTGTGTGTATTTACTAATCTGCTCCAATGAGTGCGGGTATGCCAGCTTTTACTGGTGCTGTTACTTCGGCAGGTAAGATAGTTATGGAAGAGTGGTTTTGCCATTCGTTTCTCTTTTCAGTCAATCATGGAATGTCGGTGACAAGACCATTTTTGTCAGATATGGTGATCGTAGAGGATGCTGGGAAACGGTGTTTAATGAACACAAGTAACCTCAACCATGATTCGAACATGGCTGATTACGTTCTCCGTGTCGATAACTGTTACACAATCTCACTACCTCGTCCCTTCCCCCCCTCTCTCTCTCTCTCTCTCTCTCTCTCTCTATATATATATATATATATATATATATATATATATACTGTTCGGTCCAGTTTACTAAATAACTTGGTAATACAAATCAAGTAGAATCTCCGAGATTTCGATGGCATAGCCTACATTTTCTCTTGTGTAAGATAGGAGACAAGCTAGCCTCTTGTTTCGACAATTTAATTTTCGCATCTTTACCGATGTTGACACAATGTATCGACCGATTGATTCTACGACCTTCTTCGGGGCTTTTATGTAATATCTGCTTGGAAGGAGAGCTGCTTTCAGCGGTCTCTTTCTTCCTGATTTTCATATTACAACTGAAGCCGTAAAATAAATCGATCGAAACGTTGTCAAAGATGTGAAGGGGAGATTAAATTGTCCATACAAAATTAGGTAGGTTAATGATTCTTCTCAAAGTAGTTGACATAATAATAAGAATAGAAGTAATAAGAATAGAAAACTTTAAATAACAAAGCTAAGTACTCACAGCACCAGCAAAATGGTAAATAGTGAAGGATAATTCGTTGGTCTTTGACTTCCGGAAAAGTTCAGGTTTCTTGCAATTGGCTGATAGCTTGTCCACAAGTGTTGTGTCTGTGGCTCTTGGGAATTTGGATTCTTCATCGATGATTGCAAAAAATCCCAGTGGTTTCTGTAAATCGATACAACAAAACAATGTTAATGACTTATCATTTTCATATAATCAATGAGCTATTTCTTCAAGCTAGGGATATCTATGTATATACAAATTGATTGGGGTATTGGCAACAGGAGATTCTGGGTGCATAATAGAAACAATCCAGAAAATCTCGAATTTACTATTTACAGTTTTTTGTTGCCGGTGCACTAGAACGCGCTTGCGTGTTCTCAGATTTTGAGAGAGAGAGAGAGAGAGAGAGAGAGAGAGAGAGAGAGAGAATGTCAGTTATTAGGAAGCCAAATTGAAATTATAGACTTTCCGTATTCTGCCCATCAATTAGCAAATGTGTCCTCACCGCCAAGAATAAATGGATGTTGTCTTCATTGTTTCTGAAGTGGATCTTCTCCAATGGAACTCCCTCGGTCTTGTACTCTTCCTGCTCCATAACAAAGATATGTTCATTAAAGTGGCACTGCATCTGTTCGTTGGCTACGTTGATGCAAAGTTGCTCGAAACTATTGACTTCAACATCTTCAAATCCCGAAATATCCAAAATGGCGATGCAGTTACTGAGATTTACCCTGGGTTTTGAAGGAATGAATGAATAAATTAATGAATAAACATTATTTAGATTATAGATGAAAGAGAAATAATTAGTAATTGAATAAATATAGAGGTGAGGGATGGCATAACGATTACCGGTACAACGGGAAACGGAATCGCTGGACCGAATTCTTGTTTTGGCCGAGGCTCTATTGGGAAAGGCATGAACCCACTTCCGCTCCTCTGCTATGGGTAAATTGGGAAATAGCATGGTTGTTTGGGCCATTAAGCCTGGTAAAGAAGTCAATCAAATAGAAACTTACACTGCCAGAAAAGATTATTCTGTCTAACAGTCAGCGTAGCTGGTCCCAAGCCCAGGTAAAGGGAGAGGATGGGCATGAGGTTAGCAGCTACACCCTGCGAACTTTTATTTGGTAGAGTGCTTTTCTCAATTATCACTATCTTCACCGTGAAAACATAGGGGTATGTCAGTAACAATAGCTTAATTTGTCAAGAGATTTGGCAACGGTGCAATTCGTTTATGCCTTTCTTCGGGTGAAATACACATAAACATCCTCAGCCGGGATTCGAACTTGATTCGCAGATTCCAGCAGTTGCTACTGCCATTAATAAAACTGTACGGAAATTTGTCAATTGGCACACAAAGGGGTGTTTACAGCTTGGGTCAGGTGAAGGTATTTCCCACAGTCACCTCTGCATCATAGCCGTATGTACACATCACAATATCCCCAAAGGATCTCCATGAATTTCTGTGAGATTTTGTGGGAAAATGACTATTGAAATAAGGGAGATGTGTTTACATTTTTGGGTGGATCGAAGGAATAGTTGCAGTCACCTCCCCAGCATCGTAGCTATATGTTCACAGCACATTATCTAAGAAAGTTCTCAACGACATTTTGTGGAAGTGTGGTCAATGGACTAAACTAGAAGTGTTTAGATTTTGAGAGAGATGCAAGAATTCCCTCCCCCTGCATGGTAGCTACATGCACAGAAGACAATATCTCAAAAAACTCCTCTATGAATATTAGTGAGATTTTGTGGAAAGGTGAACACAGGGCCAAATGAGAAGTGTTTCACATCGGGGTGCATGCAGGAATTTCCCACGGTAACCCCCTAGCATCGTAGATTCATGTACATAGCACAATATCTCCAAAAGTTCGCAATTAATTAGAAATCCAGGAATTTTTCACCGTCAACATTCAAGTATTTTGGTTGAAATGAACTACAGGGAAGAAATCCTTCTTTTTAAACACGAAATTTTAATTTTTTGGCGACAGTTTCTATTTACGATGTACACAGTTCGACAAGACCCTCTCTTTGCTTCTTTCATTCAAAACTACAGCTTTGAAGTATTGTGATTAGTTCATTTGACTTAAATATGCAAATAACAAAATGTTTCAATTACTAATTTTTTTCTTTACTTATCTTTATTTTCGGTAAGGTATACTACAAATCAAAGATGCATTCGGTAAGGCGTAGTACAAATCAAAGACATCTGTTATAGTGCAGTTTACATCTCTCAATATAATGCGATTATACAGACGAAATGACTTGACATCGAGCTAAATGTCCAGCAAAGACGGCTTTTAAGCGAGTCTGAATAAAACTTACTTTTGCGAGGCATCAGGCTGTAATCTGACATTGATCTGTCGAACGATCCAACCAAAGAGTCTCGAGTAGAGAGCTTTGGCCAGAGCGTTTCTCCCGTCGATGGCTTGATCCAAGTTTTTATTTTTTACAACCCTTTCACCTTGATTAAAACATAAAGAAATGAGTTTAAAAAATGGGAAGTGTGTTGAATGAATAAATAAAGAAAAAGAAGTAAAAAAACAAAACAAAACAACAACAACAACAATATTATTTCAATGTTATTCGGACAAGTATCTTCACCTTGGTTGTTTTGATTTAATTACAACATTTCAGCCGATATGGTCTTCAACCTCCCTTAGCTCTATGTCACCTCCTAAATCTCCACGGAATTTCGAACTGAATCCTTTAATTCGTTGCCGTTATTTTAACCGTATTGATCAGCACAATATTTACTATGATATTAGTTCGAATAATTCATAAAATCAAAACAATGCTTCATCTCCGAGTTTCAGAAAACACAGCTACTTCTACATTGATAACTTTTAATCATTATTTAAAAGACATTAATTATTATCATATAAATCAACAATTCTAATACAGCAATAATTGATGATTATGGAAATCATGATAAATAAATGATCACCATCACCATTTCAAACTACAACAACAACTGCAATCAGAACCTTGCCAAAGAACTGAAAAAATGTGGAACACGAGGTTGACATTTGTGCCCATCATTATTGACGAGGTTGGAACAGCCTTGCACAGCTTTGCAAAGAGGTAGCAAAATCGTTGATGAGTCGAACCAGTTCAGATGAAAGCCTCAATAAAATCAGTTACGATATTGAGAAAAATGATGGATTATTCAGAAGAATCGCTGTCACTTGATCTTATGATGAATTTTAGATTTGAGGGAGAGTTGATAGTGTCTAAAACACGACAGTCTGGGATCGCCAGAAATATTGAAGAGAGTGTCGGGATTTTGAGGATATTTTCAAATAGTACCAATAATTCTATGAATCATTTCAGCGGAAGCGTGACAAGCATATTTGTATTCGAGAACTATAGAAGTATCTTCAGTCAAATGTAATTACGGCTCCAAGCGAATATTTGATTCCTGTATAATTAAAAGAAATATGGTCAATAGAGCATCTTATTTGAAAGGGATTGCTAATAGTGTACCAGAACGTCGAATACATATGGTATAGTAACGGGTCGTCTGTATACAGACCTCTTGTGAACGTTGTAGTTGTGATGAGAGATTCTTTCAAGGTTTCGGCTTCGACGGACATAAGCTTGCATACTGCAAAGGAAAAAATCGAGAGTAATATTTTTTGGTATTTATGAAATAAAGCATTGAAATAAAATGATATTTTGAACTTAAAACCTCTCCCTTTATCATTCTTGTTTTTCTTAATTTTGAAAGGGTATTTTGTTAATGAATTTAAAAAGAAGTATTATGAAAATATCACATTTTTTTTTAATAGAATAATAAGAAAAGATTTGTTTCTATTTCAATAACTTGATATACAAGAGTTGATCAATTGAACTGTAGCCCGATACGGTTACCAGCTGAAACCTTAATATGAAATTTTTACTTTATGATGTTCAATCTGTATGAATAATTGAGAAGCTGTGATTAAAGTGCATTGACAAGGAGGGAGATTATGATGAAAAAATGATAAGCATTTGTTCTGTGAGAAAAATTTTTGTCATTAGACTACGGACATTGACTGACCTACGTAAGTTTCCCTCTTATTTTTTTATGTGTATTTGTGCATTGTGCGTGTGTGTGTGTTTGTCAGTGTTGGCACTACCTTCGACCCTCACAACAGACAGCACACTTGTCCAATTGTACAATCTGCGATATAGATGACAAATACCTGATATATACCGAACAACATAAATTTATATCAACTAAACAAAACATGATTTCATCTTATTTCAAACTGGTTAGTCCCCGTAGTGAAATTCTCAGATATATTTGAATATCTATTACTGAATTCCTTCCAGCGGAAGAGTCCATACTTCTAGATGTTGAGTAAGAAATATTTTTGTCGGCAAAATTATCACCTTTTACTGGAAGAGTCGATTGTTATAGATAGAGAAAAAAAATCACGATGTTTTCTACATAAGTAACTAGTTTATCCCCGTGCAGAAAATTACGAATATACAGATTCGTCCCGCTATCCGAAAGAAGTGTTTTTATAAAAGCTTTTTGTTGGCCAAAATGGTCTAAAGCGAAGGGGCAATAATCATAAATTAGTTTTCTTCTTATTGATTTATTCATTTTCATATTATTTATCAATATAGCATATTGGTATCACACTATCAATATTGGAAGATTCAATGAAGGTCAAACCCACTGACAACAGCTAGCAAGATTAGCCCACTAATCCTTGCTCTACAACGGGCGCTCTAAGCTTTTTTTTCCAAAGATTATCTACTCGTTGTTCCCAGTGGGAAAAAATGACAGATACATTTGGATTTCCATGAGATGTTTTTTCAGAAAAAAAAAATATTGAATTCCTTCACCTGTAAGAGTCAATAGTTTAAAATGGGGACAGGCGTATTTTAAAATTGTTACCTCGATCGTTAAGCACAGAAAACCTTGCAAATACCTCATTCAGTGAATAATAGTCAATTTTATCAACAGTCATAAGGACATTAAAATGTTGAGTTGCTTCCCTTGTATCTAAATTCACCCATAACCTATTTAGGTTTACGTATATTAACTTATGCAGCTCAACTTTTTATGTAAATGTTTTAAAGGAATGATTGTTATCTTGAATAAAAACAAAAACAAAACACGGTTTGTTTTTGTAAGGCGTTGAGCTTCTAAATAATTTTTTGTAGAAATGAAAACCGAACCCTTCATTCAATCCACAAGAGTAGATTACACTGTCCATGCAAGCGGGTATCTTGTATTGGTTCATTTTTCTTTGTTAATTCGTCTTTGTGTCTGCTCGTTCTACTGAACTAGCGTAAGTTGATTTCGCTGCCCGACCCAAGTATTGAACTCACAATTACCGAATAAACTGCGTACGCTTACCGAACTCCAGAACTGGTCTGTATCATCGAAGCATAAATGATGAAGAGAACTCAAAATACAGGAAATTCTTTTGATATAAAAACATGAGTTTTAATCGGATTGTTAATATTTCTATCTTCAGAGCATTTGTTAGTCAAATATTTATTGAGAATTTACTCAAGGTTATTTCCATGCTATGTATGTATCAGGGACGGAATATCAGAGTAGGCAAAGTAGGCATTGCATACCCAGAAAAAAATCATAAAAGTTACAATCTAGAAAGTAATAGATCTCTAATTCATAGAAGTTAGTAACTTAATACACTGACTTCAATGTATAATTCAGTTCATAAAGCTTTTTAAGGACAGTATGTTCAAGGCAAGTAACAACGTGAAGCTGACGTGACTTGGTAGCTGACCGTAGCTTTATTTTTTACGTAAGAAAAAGGCAGGAAAAATCTGCTTATGCTAAAAGGACAGTCAACTAGTGTTCGTACGCTGCCGACAGAGGCAGAGGTTGTTTAAAACGCTCCCATCTCCACTTGAACTGAAATATCTTTCATAAAAAACAAAACAAAACAAAACATTTTCTTCCAAAACGAAGTTATTTTTTTTACTCAGCCACTGAAGCTAGGGATTAGTTGGAGGATCAAAGGATACTTTTTCATTGATTTAGTGCACTGTGTTGGTAGAGGTATGCACTGTCCAAGTGCCTCCTAGATTTCAGAAATTTGCATTTCTATTTATCAACAAAAACACATAGAAAATCAACAGGAAAATATTCAGTGCCAAATATACGCTCACATTTTAAAAATCTACCAAAATTAATCCAATGTATAAAATTCAATTAAACTTTAATTATTAATTCATTTATTGGTGAATTTCTTTATGAAAAGGGTACTTCATAAAGAAAAAAATATTTTTTTACGTAAGAAAGTTCACTTATTTAATTCCATGACATCTCAATGAATATCGGCCATAAGCGAAGGGGGTTTACATTGTATAAAAAGTAATTCCAATCAATTAAAAAAAACCATCATCCGATGAGGGTTAATGCCCTGAAACATTCAAAACTACAATATGATCTAAATTGATGATTTGTTTAGCAACATTTCCGTTTTATTTATTAAAATATATCATGGATTAATGGTGAGTTAAGGCTTTACTTTATCCAGCTCGACCGACTACCTACTCAAGAGCACCTTCCTGGTATGTATGTAAGATTTTCCGATCAGCAATCCTTAAAGTAATGAAAATAAAGACAAAAACGAGTTCAAAGATATTGTCAGAAGAACAGAGTAACTTACCATTTTTGAGTGCTGTGATATCAGATATGTAGACGGCATCATTATCTTCATCTTTTGTGAAATTTATGTTGGTCATATGTAGCACAGACGCCAACAAAGTAAACACCATAGATATTTCCTACAGCCAACAAAACGAATTTTTGATTAAATCTGTCCCTCTTATTTACACAATATCTACACTCATAGTCATTGTTGCATTACAAAAAAAAAAGGAGGGTAAATTATTAGTACAGTCGGGTTTTCAGCTAGTTCCAACGAGAGGCCTAAGAGGGGCCTTTGGTCCTCATGATAGATCAAAACGTTTATTTTTTCAAATTTAACTTGATTTTGTAACACGGGCAACAAAGCACCATTTTGGTTACTTGGAGGTCATACAGACATAAGCGGGATAAGACTTCAGTATCATTTAGATGCATAGCTACATGGAAATCAAGTGATTATAATCTGGGGAAGTGCAAATGCTGACTGAGGTGCAGAAGACGTGCTGCAGGTTCTCAACTGTGAACATCATAAACGTTGGTTCCCATAGCTGTAAATTTTTCTCAGGATTGCTCACTTGCATGTGTTTTATATAAAATGTAGAATGATTAAATGTAAGTTTCAGAAATATCAAGATTAAACATGAATCATCATACAGTCGACTATTATCAAGTAATTGTTTTCCTACAATCCCTTACACGAGTGAAATAATTAGAGATTTTCAAAAAAGTGTTTCATTTTTTGATAGAATGCAGAGTTTACATTGGAAGAGTAGAGTTATCAATTCACCATCAGCAGCTTTTCTTACTCCTTACATAAAAGATCATTACTAATGAAGATTATGCTTCTCCAGGGGAAATAATCCATAATTTACGAGGTTTAGGGGGTTATTCCTAAGAAAGATTATCAACGAATAAGAAGGGAATGTATAAGCAAAAAATGAACTGATTTATTTTTCCTGTAAATTTGTGAATGTGCGGAAATATGTCTTTTTGTTATCAACTGCAGTTTTTAAACTTACAACTTCAATATCAAATGAATGCACAATCAGAATCATTATTGTTTGCAGTATTTTTATCACATGTATTTGATATTTTTTTTATCATGATTTTGATATTTTTTATCATACACTTGTTCTGTAACTCACCCAGTCCGTGAATCCAGTTAATTTCATTATATTCAGCTGTTTGTGAAACATCATCCGACTGTTTTCAAGGTCTTCAAG
This sequence comes from Thysanoteuthis rhombus, assembly GCA_963457665.1. NCBI lineage: Eukaryota > Metazoa > Mollusca > Cephalopoda > Oegopsida > Thysanoteuthidae > Thysanoteuthis > Thysanoteuthis major. Next base: position 57,975,135 of record OY735201.1, read on the forward strand.
GCTTTGGTAGATTGGTCTTTTTCGATTGTTGCTATGAAGAATTCTAAATATAAAAGATTGTGTCCTTACATGAAATTACAATTGAAACTGATATAAAACAATTGAAACAGAAGCAATGCAAATAATGATAATTGCAGATAGACGCAATTAACAAAATGGCTCTTCTCCGCTAGAACTGCAAGGCTGATTGATCTGATATTTATCATGGAGGATCAATAAAAATCAACTCCCCACGTAGGCTAACCTTCGAATTTAGGGTCCTCAAACGTTATTGTTCAGTTATTCTTCAATTCCATACATCAGAAAAGAGAATTCATAGAGACCTATATATACATACATATACATCTAAGGTGTCATAAAAAAAAACAAAATAACAACAAACAAAAGAACAAAACAAAAAAAAAATCAACAAAGAACAAAAGACGCAACATTTAAAAGGAAAATAATTCTTTAAACGAAACTTTGGAGTTGCTTCCCCGAATTCACAATCAGATGATTGGCTGATACTCTTCGCTGAGGATACAGATTAACGTATCAGCCAAAAATATAAGGGGGGCAAACTCAGCGTTTCTTCAAAGTAGTATCGTAACAAAAGTGTTAAAACGGTTAAAAACAGTTTGCATATGCATTAGGTCAGATGCAGTTATCAGTGTGCCAGTAGAAATGACATCAGCAATAATGATTTGAATAACGAAAAATGTATTCATTGAAATAAGTATAATATATAACGAATGATATGATTGTAGCTCTCGTGAAGGAGAGAATCTGCAAATACATACTAAAATGAATCGATAATAGAGATTTCTATTATTACCTTCTATTTCTAGAAGATACTTATGAAAATACTTTTTGTTTAAAATAACTCGATGAAAATATTATTTACTTGCACGTGGATATAAACTTTGCAGAGAAGTCAAAATTTCCTGGATGGGAAAGTTGGGGTCCAGTTTAGATTTAAAGTTTAATTGAGAATTGAATTATCATGTAAAATCTTTAAAAAAAAACTCTTACATCCTATGAAAAATAGTAACGCATGAATATGGCCAACAATGTGGAACATATATATATATATATATATATATATATATATATATATATATATATATTCGAACTGATTCGTACGAATTCAGAGTGTCAACGGAAAAATAATTTCCTATATGTTTCATTTGTATCAAAAAATAGATAAATGAATGAATAAATAGACAAACCTGAATTCTTCGGGTGACATCAAGAAATAATTCTTTAGCTCTTGTTTAGTCATTCCAGCGAACATGTAATAAAAAATGTGAAAGTTCCGTTCCCCTGGACCTTGTTGGACAATGCGCGTTTTCTCGAGTAAGAAGTCCTTTAATTGAGCTGAGGGTCGACAGAAGAGAAAAAGAGAATGAATTACATTCAGAAAAATATCTAAAAATGATATTTCTAGCATAGGCAATATCGGATTTAAATTTAAAAAAAATCGGAATAATTCATTAGCATACATGGAATATCCTCTTCAATCATCAATCTCCTTGCGTCCGTCCTTGGATATACACCTTCTCCAGGATTTGCGAGACCTTTCTCTCCTAGCCTTATATATATCATCTTGGGATCCATGTTGTGAGTTGTGATATCCAGCGATAGTCTGCCATTCTTGCAACATGACCAACTATTTGAGCTTTCTAATGGATTTTATGATATCTCTGTCGTTTCCTTTCTTTAATATACGGTGCTGTCTTATGAACGCTTGTCAACCTAGTGTTATTATTTGGTAGATTTTTTTTCTTTTTCTTTTTTGAGGATTTCATTGAGATTCGTAGTCCTTAGTAGATGTTGTGGTCAGATTTTTCAGCTCTTCGTGATCGATTTTCATTGATGTGTACTTGAGATTATTATTTTGGTTGTTTAGCTCGTTGGTGTTCTCTCCCAGTCTCGGTGAAAAGTGCATAAATGTTCTTTAGTTCGAGCTTGATGAGTCAAATGACCCCCTTCTTGTACGCTTAGTTTTCAGTTTGTCTTGGAAAATTTCCATGTGTTCTTTCTTGGTGTTAATTTTAATGTTGTATCTTATGAGACTTTGGTCTCTTCTTACACTGTTTAGATTTATAATCTGAATATATTTGACGTTGTCGCTCTTGTCTGTTAGAGTATAGTCGATTTCGTTATTAGCTTAGTAATTGGGGATCCAACAGATTCATTTTCTATTGGGTTTCTTCTTGAAAAGCTGTTCGTGATATTGAATCCGTTTGCTGTTGCATAATTACCAAGGTCTTCACCTCTCTCCTTCCGTATTTTGAATCCGAACTTGTCGAAGCAACTTTCATTACCATGTCCTACCTGAGTGTTGAAGTCTCACATAATGATGTTGAAGTGTGTTTTGGTATCTTGAGGTATAGAGTTCAAGTTTTTGTAAAAATTGTGTATTTCCTCCTCGGTTGACTGCAAAGCGGGACGGTAAATTTCAATGATGTTCAGTTTGTACCTCTTTGAGAGCTGTATGGTGGAACTGGCTACAGCGATGACTTTTATGAATAAGGAAGCTATTTCCATTTTGTTTTCCTTTTTCATTTCCATAGCTGTGAAATAAATGTTTGCTCTTCAGTAAGATTAGATCTTCTCTGGGTCTTCTCATTTCACTAATACCGATATCCTATTTGATGTTCTAGATTTCAACTTCAATACCGGTTAGTTGCTTGTCTATTGAGAGTTTTCTGACGTTGTAGGTGCGAATGTATAGTGTTGTTTTCTTGGTGACGTTTTTGAGGTTGTGATTGCTTGATCGATCTTGGATTACATCCTGCTAACCATCATGCTTAATTGAATTAATGTGTAATTAAAACCTTCTCTTCAAATTCATACATTGTTTCTATCAGACGCTTTTGAAATCCACTTATGTACGTAGATAAAAGTGTAACAAATACATATGCATTAACGTGTTCTATCGTATTTTTTGAAAAGCACTACCATTTTGAAATGAGATTTTTTTTTTAAAGAAAATAGTTTCCCATATCTCACCTCCAACCAGGTCTCCATCTGCGGTAAACTTCAGTTCCAAATATTTCCCAAATCTACTTGAATTGCTATTCATAATTGTCTGTGCGTTTCCAAAAGCTTCCAGCAGTGGGTTTACCTAATAAAAGAACCAAAAAGACAAAAACAGGAAAGAATTACTTTGAGCTTACGAATAATCTACAGTGTTTCAATATAGATATTTATTAAGCGTGATTAAACTATTTGAAGAATAAAAAACAAAACCCAAAAAATGGTGGTATAAAAATATCGCATGCATGTATGTACAATTTTTGAATAGAGTGGACACGATCTAAGGGTCTAATTTAGGATAAATGCACATCGCAAATTGCCAAAGCAAGGTAGTAAATACAATGATAAATCAACGTACCTCTTTGATTTTTGTGTCGAGATAAGGATGCATTATTGATGCACCCTGCTGTGCAATATGCCTCACCATATGTTTGGTGCTTTCTGTTTTACCCGATCCCGATACGCCACTAACCAGAATGCATTGCGTGCGTCCAGTCTGACGCATGCGCTGATACGCATTGTCTGCCACCCAAAAAATGTGTGCATCCAAATCTCCCCGAATCTGGACATTGCTGTAGAGTTCATGTTCCTGTCAGAAAAAAATGGCTTTAATGAAGCGATCAACAAAGGAGAATAATAATTTCAGACCGTGGTTCGATTAATATACAGAAATAGGAACGCAGTTGGCTGAGCGAGATCACATCATGAACACTGAGTAAAAATTTGATTGGAGACAAGAAATAGTACCACTCTGAACAGAAGATAAAACACAGTAGCGCTTTAGGTTCAAGAATTTTCAGAGAGATAGTTAGGCACTGATGTGAGTGAACTGAATCTGGGTGGGTGAAAGGACGCCCAGAGAATTAGCAATAATCACGAAAAAGATGCTGCTACACTGACCATGGAAACCAAAAGTATGTGTACAAATCAGAAGCTGTCACATAGAATAAGAACCATAACATTCTGTGGAACTTTGAAATTCGAACGATCACTCATTCCAGGCCAGAAGACTATGTTTGTTCCTTGAAAACAAAGAGAAGAAAATTTGTCAAGAAGTGGGATTTGCTATTCTTGGACAAGCTGAAATTGAAAAAAGTGAAAAGCTGAAAAAAAGTCAGGGAATCCTGGGACCTTCCAAGAGAAGGGGGAAAATTGTGGAACATGAATGTGTCAGCAGTGCTAATCAATACTGAATCGCTTGGTACGATCTTTTACGTAATCAAAATCAGCAAGATTAAAGGAGAATGCTAATGTATTTGGGAGACTTGCTGTCCCTTGATCGCCTGTGAACACCACTTCTACTCGTGTGTCAATTCAATGCATACAAATAACTATAATAAGATTTAGTGTCATGTTGATGAACATTGTTGAGATTACCTCTCACTGATACTCTGGTGTACAGGAATGCCTGGTACCTTCCAGGTAAAAGGTGTGCGGTAGGGAGAATGTATGTGAAAGCATTTGGTAAAAAACTGAGATGCCAATCTTATCGCTTATAACTGAAATTATTCAATGCCATATTAATTTTATGTTTACGAACACATCAATGTGAAAATTTGAGGTGAATTAAGCACATAGGCAAAAGCAAAACTTTATTTGCTGTTCAAAAAATGTTCTTTAACTCGAGTTATGGAAAAAATAATCAAAAAATGGCATTTCAGTGAAATAATTAGATTTGACAGAATATGTTTTGTTATTGTTCCATGCATACGTCATGCATATAATTATTGTAACTCATCGTACCATCAATTTTGGCCTTAAACGCTTTACATCTTTCCTCATCCCCTTTTACTACTGAAGCTACCGTTTCATATTTCTCTGCTGCTTTCAAAAGTTCTTATAGTATTCTGGGTAGTTTTTTTTCCAATTTTTCTCCGTTTTCATTTGAATCACGATGAGTCACTATTGGCATGTAGCTCAAGGGCCGGTACAAACAGTGTTGTCCAGTAATGGAGTGAATTAAGTGGCTAGGATTCTATTTCACCGAATGATGTACAGACTACGCGTCGTACAAAGCACTAGTTTGCAGTAGCCAGTATCAGAACAAATGTTTTACACGTACCTGTATACATATTTCGGCCGGGTTTTATAATAAACAATCCTTAATAGGGGTATGTATATATATATATATGTGTGTGTGTGTGTGTGTGTGTGTGTGAGGGAGAAAGAAGTTGAGAGAGGAAGGGAGTAAATGAAATAAAAAGTGATGTATTGAGAAAGAAAGCAGAGGGTAGGAGTCCAGAATGAAAAACGATCGACAGAACGAAAGATTGAAAATTCATCTCGGAGGCCACGACTCGTGAAATCGTTCCCCAGCAGATGCCAAGCAATTTTTGTGTAGCATCATGCTAGGTTCGGCTTTTTAAATAAATCTTAGTTATCTTGGCAAGAAAAAAATAATAATTAAAATGTAAGTAAGGTGTCATTCCAAGGGATAATTCAAAAGCAAAATGTGACTTACTTTAGCTCCATAAATGTCAACTGTCTTGAATGGGTTGATGGCAATCAGAAATTCTCCAATGTATGTCTGTTAAAAACGAGGGAACACAGCTGGATTAATGCTATATATATATCAAACATTGATAGATTATTGTATCAGTAAAATGAGTTTATTGACATAAAGCAACTATATTAGTCAAATCTTGCCTATGAGAAATATAATAGAATATGAAACTATCTCTATGATCCAATGATATTCCAACGCTGCTGCTTATTAGGTAATACGTCACACACACACACACACACACGCACACACACACACACACACACACATATATATATATATATATATATATATATATATATATATATATATATAACACTTTCTAAGATCATTTTAAGTCGCCTTATGAAATTTCTCCAAAAACCACTTACATTGACATCTCAGTGCAGGAGAGAAGAGTCTCCGGCATCCCAAGATGTATAGGCCAGTCCTGCATAAACGGGTGGAATTGGGCCTGTCAAGATACCATGCTCCAGAGAAAATTCAGGACATTCTCGACTACTACAACAACTTCAGTTCAAAGGTGTCCAGTGGAGATTTAACGTCAACATTGCATCGGCTCAAAATGGGCATTATTACAGGTTGCACTATTTCTCAGGCACTATTTGCGTTAGCCATGGATATGCAGGTGAAGTTTGGTTGAGTCCAGAGGGTCAAGCTCTAAATTCTGCATGAGACGACTCCAATTAGAGCATTCATAGATGACCTGACTGCCACAACACCGTCAATGACTAGATGCTGGTGGCCCCTTTGTCGTCTAAAAAGGCTCGCATAGGCTATAATGAGCTTTAAGCTAGGGACACCTCTGGTTTCTGGAAAAGGTAGAGAGACTGACAAGTTCAGTTTGTCACCCGAATTCCATCCCTATGAGAAAAGCCAATCAGGAGTCTTGGGAAGGTTTTCACCTGCAATTTATGAGAAACTTGGGCTTGTCGAACGGTCATGAATGACCTGAGCGATTGGCTCTCAGCTGGGGACAAATTAGAACTTATTGGTAAATTCAAGTCTTGGATCTACTAGCATGGAATTCTGTCGTGGCTCCTCTGGCTACTCCTAATCTACGAAGTTCCAATTACATTTGTGAATCTTGAAAGGAGGGTCAACCACTTTCTTTGCAGGTGGCTGGGTTTGCCATGGAGCCTATGTAGCATTGCCCTTTATGAGCATGACAATGAGAAGTGTGGTAGAGTAGTTCAAGGTAATTATAGCCAGAGAAGCCCTGTTCTATCGGGATTCCTCTGATACCAAAGTCTCCTCGGCAGGTATCGAAGTCAGAACAAGAAGGAAGTGGTTCGTGCAAGGGAGAGTTTGGCTTGCTGAGGCAGGATTGCAACAGAAAACCCTACTAGGAATCGTAGCAACGGGTCGGGATGGATTTGGCAGCAATACAAAACGTTATGAGGCCAGAGGGAAGGACAAGAGAAAAATGACCTATGAATAAATACGTGCAAAGGAGGAAGAGGCTACATCAATTTGGTAGGAATGGGCAAACAGAGGGTGTGGACGAGTGGGGAATCAATAGCTGACCGAAAATAACCTGGAAAGATCTCTGGGAGATGGAACCCCACCAATTCAGAACTTTAGTTCAATCAGGTATACGATTTCCTCCCAAGACCTTCCAACCAATTCATCTGGGGTCTAGCAGACGTACCAATTAACCAAGTCAGCCAGAAAACAGGATCCCTGGAACATGTCCTCAGTTGCTGTCAGAGAGCTGCAGGGAGGGGCGGTATGGTAAGTGACGTGACCAGGTTCTGTGTGCAGTGGCAGAGACAATTTGCACTCGAAACAACCACAGCAGGTAGCTGCAGGTTTTTCATTTTTTAAAGATCTTCTCATTCCATGACAGGAACTATTTGTATGTTATTAACTGTTCATTGCCTCTCATTCTTTATAAATATAAATCATTCCTTTCAGTCGTAATGGTGGATCTTTACTCAGCTATTGAAGTTACCCGTGAATATCTTACAGTGGAAATACAAAAGTTTCTTTAGACTTTGAGCTTTATTCTAAATGCATACGATTGCAAGTTAGAGATGATGTGTTGAAAGGGTTCGCCTTCAGAATTTATGAAGTGCAAGTTGTTTTTTGCACATTGAAAGTTGGTAAGCATTTGACTGAAGTGGTCTAGATCTTAGCTTCGCCCACGCAGATATATATGATACTACCATAACTGATCAGGCCAAAAGTTGCAAATATCTGTATCATTCTTTTGAAGCAGTCTTGACTGTGCTCTTGTCATTGTACAAATTGTACATGGGAATTTATAGAGAAAAACCCTTTGACCGAAAGAGAACATCGAGGAAGTGTTATCCATGCAATTGTATCATTAGAAGAATATAATCATAAAATGATGCTTTGTTAAGGATCAATAATCAAGGCATATTTTCTTGTATGGACTCAACAGATTTATCATTCAACTGTCATTTGATGCTTGTTCTGAAAATCAAGCCAAGTGTCTCCAAAAGTACATAAGATTATTCGAAGAAATGCCTCTTTTTATCAGCGCTCCTATCAATGGCTATGAGATTTACACCCTCCAACCTTTTCTGCATACAACAAGCAAAATTACACTCGGCTAACACCGATATATTTATCCCAAATATTCAGTTTGAAAAATAAAGACGCGGCGATCAGGAACTTCCTCGAAAACGTAACGTAACAATAACATTGTTCAATCCTCCCCAATTAGTGCCAACCACATCATCGACGACGAAAATAAATCCACGAAGGTTCTTGGGGTATTTGGGAATAGCAAATGATGGATTGGTCTTGGAAATTACAGAAAATACCGAGAAACTTCATCGTCTTTGTGAATCACATAATACAAATTTCAATGATTCCACCTTTTTTTTACAACACCATAACAAAGCAAGTGTTAGATCCGAAACTAGCAGACCAGTTTCTTTCTCATGATTCTGAGAGCCAAAAGTCAATCAACACTTACATAAGTGAACAATTAGGAGGTGACCAATCGACTAGAGATACATCAAAGAGAAAGAATATCCCAACTTTCAAAAGTAATGTCAAGTTCATAATGGTGAAAATAAAGGACCCACTTGTGAATACTTGAGAAGGACGTAGGTTGATATCCAGGTTTCTGGTTGCATGTTGAAGTAGTTACAACATAGACTTTCGAATTATCAGGTAGAATACGAATTGTGTAGTCCCATTTACTTATTGTCCTTATCCATTTTAGATTATAAACTCATCTAATCATCAGTAGATTGCAACATTGAACTATTAATGGTAGATATACAAGCTCGTTCTCCATATGGTAATGTTGATATTCGTCAAAAAAGTTGCGTAAGTATATTTGATGGAATGGCAATTGTTAACACAATTGATATAAAGAAATCACCACATATAGATAAATGCATAGATTTTGCCGACGCCTTTGATTATCAAATATGATGAAAAACTGAGAGATTTAACGAAGTTCGTGTCGTATTTGATCGATGAATCGAGACTTTCCTTAAATTTGCAATCAAAAGGTGTGCAAGTTTAGTATAAAGTCAACGATGACACCAGTCTTATATGCCCACGAACTTCAGAATTTTTGCCTCATATAAAAATCAAGCATGACCGTATTATATATTAGAATGGCAAATTAAACGCTGCGTTCTTGAAAGCTAATTGGAAGTATGCAATCGTTCATGATACAACTTGTCAGTCCGATTTTGATAATCTCCATTCAGCTATCAACTCATAAGACTGATGAACCTGCACTGCCTAAGTGTAACCAGACGAGATCAGTTTCATGCCTTTCTACGAGATTTTTCTAGTTACTCCATAATTACCTGCTGTTATACATTAAAGCTGAAGAACTTTAGAACAGGCTTTGATGATAGCAAACGATATATTGATATGGAATAGGAAAGCAAATTCAATGAACATTCAAAAGCGTCTGGTTAGAAGATATTCATTTCATCACCAGACCAAGTGTTACCACCCATTAAAAACCTCGATGAAACCGAAAGCTTTTTAGATGACGAATGCGCGCGTAGTTTTATATGTTTTCTCCTCGGTCTTTATCCAAAGCAACATTCCGAAGATGCCGACACTTTCGCTAAACTACGGTCGAACTAGATCTGCTGTATTTTGAGCCCATATGAAGTCATATCTAAATAACCCGAGTGAAGACAAATATGAGTATTGCATATTCCCTTAGCCTTGCATAATTTTGGGAGTCCGAAATTATCATTGATTGCAACTTTTCAGATTCCTCAGTGCGTTTAATTTGTGTCTATCCTCAACTTGATATTACATTCAAACATTTTAGACTATATTTGGATTTTGAATGTCATCATAAATATGTTATCCAAATTACATCAATAACTAATGACATCCATTTTTAAGAATGAAGTCTTTGTGTACAATAACATTGTATGCATTGCTAAAAAATTCAGCGTTTACTGTTGACACGTTAGTTTTTAACATTTTTACCTCGAGGTCTACACTCCTGAGACAAAACTTAAAACTATAATCAAATTCAGAAGGTCTCAATTCCGTCAGTTCAGCATACATTTAAAGGTCGATTTAAAAAAGCAATTTTCATAAATTTGCTCACGTTTTTTGTACATTTTTTCTGGCATGTAAAAATTATCCAGTCAGCATCTTATAACTACGAGTCAGCGATATCGATGACCTATTTTCTCCCAGAGGTTGGAGAGGTGGTCATGTAAAAATAGTAATCTGCAAAAAGAGCAGGTTTTCAGCTAGTGAACGCACACACACACACACGCACACACATTTATATATCATAATTGATTCATTATTTATCAACTTCACCTGGGCCCCATATTTCTATGCAATGGGTATTTAGAAAAAAATGCCCATAGCATAGAAACATCAGGCTGAGGTGTAGTGATCTATATGATAAAATTAATTATCATATGCCCTGTTTTATGGAATGATTGTTATTTACCTTTAATGTCCCGTTTCTAAAATATGGAGCACTATTCATTTCTAACAAATACGCAAAAAACAAACATGAATATTTCTCTCTGTCTCTGTCTGTCTGTCTCTGTCTCTGTCTCTCTCTGTCTCTCTCTCTGTCTATATATATATATATATATATATATATATATATATATATATATATATATATATATATATATATATATATATATATATATATATATATATATATATATATACTGCTTGACCTATTCGACTACAAGAATACATGCGTGCAGCAACCAGTGAGGATCATTCTCCTTAGCAATAAATAGCAAAGATCAAGCATTTTCCTGCTTGATGCTCCACACATGTATAAAGATATTTATAGATCCAAGCTTACTTTCTCACACGTCTATTTTTATTGTTATTAGACGTGTCGGCAATACCCTGTCAACTTGTTAACCTTCAATACCTTGTTAGTCTGTTAAGTTTCACTCTATGGCGGGCACTCTAATAGTACACTCTATAAAAATGAGATTATTAAAGGAAATATTATGCCTTTATCTGAAGTGTTTACATTTTTATAACAATAATTTGTTTGGGTTGTTTTCTTATTATTATTCAATAATCAATTCTTGTCCTCCTTAACCCTTTATCTGTTGACTGTTGAGTTGAAGGGTGAAAAGCTAGTTCGCTGTCGTTCGTCATCTTCTTGTCATAAAACGTAAGGGTTTGAAGTTATCAGCAATGTTTCCTTTAAGGTTGTATGTAAAGACAGTGGCCGAGGTCATGTTTGTCACTTCAACGTTGGCTAATACCAATAAAGCCGCCGAAGTGTCTTTCGTTCACTGGCCCCAATTGTGTCGGTTGTTGGCACCTGTACGTAAAGCTGCGTCGTCCCAAACCGTGACAATAGCCCCACCGGTAAGAAGAATGTGTTCAAACTGTGTTCCAATTGAACCCTTAAGTTGAAGGGGCTGTGCAATTACGCTGTTCAGCGTTGATTATGAGTGAATATTTTTCTACGTGTATCTCGACTTACAGGATCTACCACTCTGATTCAAATAATGAGGTAAAGTTATATTCAAGTATATCATTGGGAGTTTCTTCAAGCAGAAAGCCGGAATAACCCTCTGTTGGATTCCATAAAAATAGATAAAGATTACTTTTAAAGTAAACAATTTTTCAAATTTCAGTTAAAAAAGAAAGTCTTTTATTTCATTTTTTCTTTATAAACCTACGAATGGATTAATCTAACACAGACAAACAAGGTGTAATCCATGTTAGTTCGAAGTAATGAGTGACGACGTTTTACCTTATATAGGTAAGATAGGCAATGAGTAAATATATTCTCGAGTTAGAGAAAGATTTTCCTAATGTTGAATTTGTTAAAAACTTGCGTCCCTCTTTCCAGGAAAGTATGTTTCAGTAGAACAGCTGCTCAACCCCTTCAGCAACGAAAGCCAATAGCTACTGAAGTTAAAATCTAACCATATAGTTCTATTCCTCATTTTACTATAACACCTGGAGCCGTCATCTTGGATAGATTTTAATATACTAGCAGTATTAATATTAATATCAACCTAATTTTTTCTCATCAGATGAACATTGTCAATTATAATTCATTTTTTCACAAGCATTTATTTAATCCTAATGACAGTAGTCAAGATAGAAAGCAACTGAAATTAAGATGAAAGAAATTCTGATTAAAAATTCAAAAATGGCTGATGAACTTCATCTTTTGGAATAAATATATTGATGGACAGAGACAAAGGAAGAAGAACGCACTGACAAAAGCTAGATTCCTATTTATTAGAGGTTATGAAGAGACAGTTTTTGAACATGAGCACACACAAACACACACACACATACACACACACACACACACATATATATATATACATATATATATATATATATGTAGTGTGTGTGTGTTTTGTTTAATTGTTTTTGATCAAACTTCCGTGTTCGTGCGTATTTACCTTAAAACTTCTTATTAGGGACTTGACCTTTATCAAACACCGATTCTGTCATTTAAAGCAAATATGTTACCGATGTGCCCACGGAAGTACATGCTTCTATCATGCAGCTGTTAAAAAAAGATCTTATTCAGCTATAGTGATACACCAGTTTTCACACATGTGATAATATAAGGAAATTATACTCACATAATATTTCCCTTTGAAAAATCTGGTTTTTAAGAGGTCAAGAATTATGTTTTCTTTCAAAACAGGTAAGTCGGACAGGTCATCCACTTCTTCGGCCATCTTAGCCGCGTCACTGTTGCCCCTGTTTCACAGTGGCGGTCACCTGAAATGAGCAATGATGATTCTCATATGAAACAAGTCTGGTTAGTCGCTCAATAGAAACTGTCGGGTGACCAACGTTTCTTCGCAGCGTGCTGTATTGGGGTAATCGATTAAAAAAAAAATTTAAAATTGCTGGTCATTTATTTGATTACTCCTCTCACCTTTTGTTGGGCAGTGATCACTAAAAAAGTTTCTGAATAAAAACAAAAAAAAGCATGAAGGTTGAGATAAGCAATAACGACACAAAGGGGGAGATCAATCTAGAATGAACTCTCATTGAAAATTGAAAACCCTTACTAAAAACCTATTTTGTGTGGAGGCGAATTTAAAAAAAACTGAAAAAATTTTTTTTTCTTCTCCAGATATGGTGAGGGGTAAATGTTTGCTTTTCAGCAGTGTAGCTCCTTTGGTGCAATACATACTTGAACACGTACATAGCCAGCCAACCAGACTGACTTGAAAACTGGAGAAAACTGTGTTGACATTTTCGTCGACAGTTTTGGTTGACGGTTATATATCTATTGTCGGAGAAATTCGATTTGATGTTTTTGAAATCAGTTGAGTGAAGATTCCATTTCCATAAATGGAATCTTGATCGAAAAATAATAGATTGTAATTAGTGTAAATTTGCATTAAAAAAGCAATTCACTACATGCAGTCTCGACAAAATATGAATGAATTTCGTTTTCAAATTCATAAAATAAAATATATCTAAGTAAAACCTAAAACATTTATTAAGATATGGATTGAATTGAATATCAATTTAATGATAAACAGCTAAAAACAGCCAGAATAAAGAACATTTAGAACTGAATGAATTGCAAATAAATCTCGATATTTTTGGTTCACAGATAAAAATCTTTTTTTAGATTGACCCACAACTAATATAATTCTTGGCAAAATATTTTATTTAAATAAATTCACTGTGTCATTATCCAGTCATCAAAATATTTCGCTTGCATTTATATGAATATGAGCAACTTTTCAGCTAAATCGTCTATTCGATCATAAAATTCCTTGACAAATTTTTCAATGTCTTGGAATTGTTGGAACTGTTGACTAGACAAATAGAATTTCTGGGTGTTAGATAAGTGATAGACTGAAGATGACTGATCTGGAGAATACGAAATTGCCACATGTGGAAAAAACCCCTGATATTTTGTGGTATCACATTTGCAACAGGAGGACGGTCACTGTCATGCAGCAAAATCACTGATCGACTTCCCTGTCCCAATGTGCCACTTGAAGGAGCTATCTATCTACTTTAGCATTGTGCAGTAACAGCTCATCCAGACCCAAATAATCATAGTAAAGGGCTCCTTGTGTATCCAACCAATCGCAAAGATGAACGTTTCCTCCAGTTGGTTGAGACGCTGAAGGCTACCGACGATTATTTTCGCCTGGAGTTCACGTTATGAATATTCCTTTCATCACCAGGGATTATTTTGTGCAAAATTACTTTATTGTGTGCCGGACAAGAAGGGGAAGACAAGTGCTTAAACGCTGGTTCGAGCATCTGAATATTTCTTACAGCTTGTAAAAGATGGACGGCAATTTACTGACTGAATGAGCAATGAACAATGAAGTCCAAATACACTATTAGATTCCCTAAACATTGTGCAGAAAATGGCACTAAAAATTGCCTCAGCCTGATACAAATTTATTTGATTTATACATTAAAATATTCATTTTTGTATGCTCATTTTTGTTAGTAAAGGGGAATATCGCATCGTTTAAAAAGCAAGGGTCAGCAAATTTCTATTTGGATCAGGTCGGATAAGAAATTATTTTATGTGAAGAGGGCAAAAAGCAAATGATGTATCAAATAATGACCATACAAAATATGAGAAAGATTATTTTTTCACAAAACGAAACAATATATACATTCTACTAGATATTGTATAATTGCATCATTTTCCTAAATAAATACGAGCGAGACTACCAGACCTTGTATAAATAAATGCTTCTAAGTTTTTTATGACCCTGAATCAAAGATAAGCGTTATGAAGGTATTTGCTCTAGAGATCACGATTGGCCTTGAGTTGGAATGTCCGATAAAATCCTAAGTTGTCCTTGGAGGAACCAGATAAGGGTCAATTGAGTGAAAAGAATATAAAAACTATGAGTTCAAAAGACACCATTTCAAAACAAATGTTATTTTTGCTTCGCTTTAAATGTCCACATGAAGAAAGCTAAGCGAGAAAGATCAAACAAGAAAGTGGACATTCACAATATATATATATATATATTGAGAGAGAGAGAGAGAGAGAGAGAGAGAGAGAGAGAGAGAGAGAGAGAAAATTGAATGGAAAAGGAGACAAAACTGATTTAGAATAAGAAAGACAGATAATCTAGATTAAGATTCATTTAATAGTTGACTGAAGACTGCTCCAACTACAACGGTGATGTCACCTCCTACCACTTCCGCTTAAGTGAGGGCTAGGATGTATAATTGGCCTACAGTTGAGTGAAGTCGGGAGTGGTCAATTTAGTGAGTCAAATCGAAGTCGTCCTGAGTGACAGATAATGCAAGGTAGGTGTTATAGTTCAATTAACCAGAGGTCTTTTGTCAATCGGGTACAAATACACCCACAGTAAACAAGTGGCACCCAGTTCACGCCGTAAACGGGTGATTTAAACTTTCTCCAAGCGCATAACAAAAAACAATAAAGAATAAGCGTTGAGAAGGATGAGTAAAGAAAATAAACATGTGGAATGTCAGTCAGATTTTAATGGTAAATTACGAAATTATTTAAAAATTGGTTAGCCTCTCAATGGAATACGTCACTTGACCAACGTCTTCTAGTAGGATGTCGTTACAGGGTTGAAAAAATTTTCAAAATCAGAAAAAAGGGTGATCAATAGTTGAGTTACTCCCCCTGTCTTTTGTTGGGCAGTGAGTAAAAAATAAAACAGACAAAAACAAGCATGAATGCTACCGGACACTAACTGAGGTATCAATTTCGGAAAAATTTTTTTTTGCAAATTGAACCTCTCTCCTAAACTTATCGGTTATTGGACTTTTAAAAAACAAAAGATCCGTTTTTTTCTGAACATAATAAAGATTAAATGTACACATTTTAAGCCCTCTAATTCCATGGGCCCAGTGCACTCGACACATATATACATACGTAGCCAAACAGACCAGCTGAGAAACTGAAGACACCTATGTTGACAATTATGGTTTACAGTTTCTAAAAAACTAAAAAAAAAAAAAAAAAGAAACAATGGAGTGCAATCAAAAGAAATTATGAAAGAATAAGCCTAAAAAGGACAGGTTACTCATCAACAGAATATGTATTAAATAGTGATCAATGTGTCAACCACTGGGATACGTTGAATAAAAAGCAGGTGGACAGGGAGTGGGAGAGTCAATAAGTGTAATGATGTTTGAAAGCTGGGACACCCACACACACTCATATATATATATATATATATATATATATATATATATATATATATATATATATATATATATATATATATGTGTGTGTGTGTGTGTGTGTGAATTTCCATATTAATACATAGATATTACTTACGCATACATTTTTTACACACACACACACACACACACATATATATATATGTATATATATATATGCATAATTTGCACATATGTTATTTACCTATACATATATCATTTGCCTATGTATATATTATTTGAATTTATATTTTATTTACAGATATATACACACACACACACACACATATATATATATATGCATATATTACTTACCTATATATATATATATACTATTTAGATACATATACTATTTACATATATATATATATATATATATATATATATATATTATCTACCTAAATATATATCATTTACATTTATATATTTACATATATATATTATTATATATTATTTACACACACACACGCACACACACATACACACACACACACACACACACACACACACACACACATATATATATATATATATACATATATATATACATATATATATATATATATATATATATATATATATATATATATATCATTTACTCATGTACGTGTGTATGTGTGTGTGTGTGATAGAGAGAGTGAGAGACTTTCCGTATTCCTAAAAAAAAATTAATTTATGGATAATATTTAAATATATAAGTGCGAGTAGTTCACCGAAAAACTCATTGAACCAACTGCTGGAAGTAACCTCATTACCAACAATCTAATAATGATTCCGTTGGCCAGTAAAAACTCCAACTCAGGCAGTCAAACTATGATCAGGCCTGAACCCAAGCTTCCCATTCTTTCGCCGCAAGCAGTTTTCAAATACTGACAATATTATGTTAATTTCCTTAGTCATTGTAAAATGTAAGACTTGAAGTAATAGAATGGAGGCGAGAAATACGAAAAGGTACGAATTAAAAAGATCATTTGAAAATCTAAAGTATCTAAAAAAAAAGAGCTAAAAATTTGTTGAAACTGTTCAAAACTAAATGATATTTCTTTTTGGTTTGTGTTACTGAAAAAATAAATCAGTTTGCCTGCAAATTCTGAATTATGGAGGGGCGCTGTAGAATTCGTATTTGTTTCCCTCGACTCATTATTATGATATGCCCCATTTGTATAGATTTGTACGCTTTAATGATTTCTTAAACGTATACAGTAAGGAAGGCTCTCATGCATACCATCATATATTAGCATAATACATTTTTGTGCTCATAGATAAACATACTTGCATACGTATTTGCATGTGTGTGCCTACAAAATTTTGGACATACATATGACATTACTGACCTTTTGTTACATTTCCTCATTTCGTATGTGTTTATACCCAAGATGAAAATTTTGCACACACACACACACACGCATACACACACACACACACACACACACACACACACACACACACACACACACGTACATACATACGGACACACTATAGAATGTGCACCTTTTTGATACCTGATTATTGGATAAAATAGGTCTTTCTTATTGGTGTCTATTGTCAGTATTCGAGCCCAAGTGAAAAAAACTGGAACGAGCTAACAAAAACAGAATTTTCCAATGCAGATTCTCTGGGCAAGCAAGAATCAGAAAATAGCACTATCCTTACATTGCCATTTTGCTATTATGCTGTACAAAGCAAAGATTGATAAATATCGAATATACAAGCATGCATCCGTGTATATCTTTGTGTAAAAGTTATACATGCGGAGAAGTGTGGCAAATCTTAAGGAAGGTCTCTGTTCAACGACAAATGCTAAAAGGATGATGATGATGATGATGATGACGACGACGGATATATGGATGATTAGATGTGTGTGCGTATGAGTAAACCTATAGCTGATCAGTATTTTTTTCTGCACTGGTGTATTTTGTGTTTGTGATGATTCGTAGTTGTCCAAAAGATTCTTAAGTGATGACACTAATCAACCAGTTCTATTTGTGAGGTACTTATCGAAGTGGTAGCCAATCCTTCTTCTATTCACACTTCCCACTCAATTATCAAAACTGATTAGGGCGTTTGGGAAATAAAGGTGATCACGATACAAATTACGTGGTTCGCATTAATCTCATCTCAACAGCACCAGGATATTCAACATAAACGTTCTAAATAAAGAGATTATCCCCCGAAGTTTTTTCATTCTTTCTTATACACTTCTTTCCATTAGTCTTTTACACTTTTTTTGAAACTGTCAAACAGTATTATCTCCAAAGCTGACTACATAGGTTTCTTCAGTTTTTGAGCTAGTCCAACTGGCTTGCTGGTTGCTTAAGTATCATGTGTACAGATATTACCAGGGCAGAAAATTTCAACATTTACACATTAACATACCTAGAAAAAAGCTGTTTTTTTAAAGAGAAAAAAAAAGATTTACCATAAACTAGGTTTTTAGCGATTGGTTCAATTTACAATGAAAGTTTATGCTGTATTTATCCTTTATTTGTGAGGCAGGTACTTATCGATCGATCACCCCTTTTTCCAATTTTGTAATTGATCACCATGCTGCCAATAGCCATTGGTCACATGACAGTTTTGAGTGACTAGATAGCTCTGTCTTTTCTTGTCAGTCTTCCTTTCTTTTGTTTCTTATAATTTCCTTTTCTCAAGATTTTTTTCACACAATCAGATTTCTTACGTCCTTTCTTTTTTTCCTCTCTACCTTCTTTCCTCGTCTTCTTTTATTCTGATTTAAAAAATCTTCATTCATTTTCGTATATTCTGTTTTCGGACACTATTTCTGCTTTTAACATACTTTGCTTTCTTCATTACATCCATTCTACATTTCCTTCTTCATTTCTCACATTCAATCTTCATCATATCTTCGTACACTAACTAAAACTATTCAAAGATATATTCGATATTTTTGGCTTTGTTCATAGTCCACTGAAATGTCAGTTTAAAACTGACATTAACCACTAGAAGAAATGGTGACTTCAATCGATTAATCTTGACAAGATGCACAACATTATTATTTTTGCCAGCTTCTAAATAAATAATATCACATTTTGATTATTATTGTACCTGTGTTCTCACTCAAAAAATCAACAAAATAAAAGGTGAATGAATAGAGCTAATCAGAAATGTAAGTCTTCAGTTTTTAACTTATGAGATTGATCGTAAAATATCCAATCCGAAGGAAATGAAACTTCTGAGCTATGAAGTGCCACGTAAATGGAATATTTGATACCAAAACATTAAAACATTTACTTCTTAATTCGGGATCCTTTCATCAGTCTTCTATCGTGAATCATGACCTTTAGCTTCCCAGGGATCAAGAATAGTGTAAATGTTCTTGGTTATGCAAACAACGGAAAGTGTTAAGTATATAATTCTCAATAGCTAAGAATGTTACAGATATGTGTAGGTTGTTTCAACGTACTAACAGATTACAAAACCCTGTTAAAACAAATACGACGCTACATGCCTTTGGATTTCTTTTCAGCCAGTTATCCTGACCTAAAATGTTCTCTTCGTTCAATGAATTGATTAAAAAAGTTTACGCTTTTGTGGACCTAACTAATGAGACTTAGCTATTTATAACAGATTAAGGATAATTCAAAATTACTTAGCGTTTTTTAGTAAATAAATAAAATGAAATAAAACAAATTAAATATTAATGAAAACTAAGCTACTAACGTCTTCAATTTAACATTTGATCACCGACTTCTGCATCAATAAAATAGCACAAACCTGTGTGAAAATATAAAACTAGCATTCGAGAAAAGAGAACCGAGATAAAGACTCTCGTACAACAACATTTTCTTTCAATATCTCATAATAATGTCTAAAGCTTCATAAAAAAATAATCCCTCCTGGTCTAATGTCTGCAAAAGTTAACCAAAACAGGAATAATCGAATATAGTCAAAGTCCCCCACTTCTAATCGGGAAATTCAGACCAGATTAATGTTATTCTCCTGGAGCAGAAAAAAATCGTTCATCTCAAATTACGATGCATTTCATGCAGTCTTGGTGGCTAACAGAATTTTTTTTATTCCGTAACATTTTTAAAAAAGGCAGAAACAATGGCCTTATGTCCTACAAAGCTTAGTGAGTATGAAAAAGATAGAAAAGAGAAAAATCTTATCCATCGAAAGATCTCGTGGCCTTATGTGCTGAGCAATCTCTAATATGTCCATACAGCAATTAGAATTAATGTCTCCATCGATTTTGTAATATTCCTTGTTTGATTTGTTTACCTTTACAACTAGTAGTCCTGACAATCCTCCCCTTCTTGACCTTTCTGATAAATTCATTGGCGTGAGAAAAAATCGTGCAATCAATCACGTTGAGAGCTTCTTTGTTAATACAGAACTGTATTGGTTTAATCAATATACCTGTATCTATTTCATCATACAATTTAACATTCTTTTTTGATAATTAAAATATTACTTATTCTAAGAGTGGGGTAATTATTATCACGTTTAGGGGTCAAAATTGAGGAAACTTATTTTTCACTTTTAGGGGTCAAAAAAGTGGGGGAACTTTTTTTCGCTTTTAAGGGTCAAATTCGTAGGTGAACTTTTATCGCTTTTAGTAGTCAAAATCAGGAAATACTTTCTTTTTTCTTTTCGGAAGGACACTTTTTTCGCTTCCAAGGGTCAAATCGAGGGGCCTTTTTATTTACAGAGGTCAAAATCGAAGGTGAGCTTTTCCCCACTTTTAGGGATCAAAATCTAGGGGTAACTTTTTTTCAATTTCAAGGTTTAAATCAAGGGGGGCACCTAGAGGGGTCAAGATCGAGAGGGATTTTTTCTTTCACTTCAAGGGGCCAAAATAGTGGAGGATTTTTTTTCAACTTTCAGTGGTCAAAATCAAGGTAAACATTTTTTTTCATTTTTTCGTGTCAAAATCAAGGTTGCAGGGTTTTGTGTTCTACTTTTCAGGTAAATCGAGGGATTTTTTTTCACTCCAAGCAGTCATAATTGAGGAAAATTATCTATCTTACGATTGAGTTCTGACCTCATACAAGGAATGGACATATGCTCTATGCATTATGACTGTTCAATTTTCCTTCTTTGAATTAAAAAGAAGAAAACAATAACAGGTAATTTACTGAAGGGATGGAAAGAGAAAGGGGAGTTAGGTAGTTTAATAAAAGACTACGAAGTCAGGGTAGAGAAGAAAGTTAAGTAGTGTTTGATGGTAGGTGGGGGAAGTGAAAGGTAGTTTAGTAAGAGGATTGAAAGGGAGAGAGAGCAGAAAAAGACTTTAATTTACAGAGATAGTTGGTAAATTTTTGCATGTGAAACTATCCAATACATATTTGTGTAACATTTAGATAAAATCATGAACAGATAACGAAGATAAGAAAAAAACAAACAAGAAAAAACGAAAACCTAAAGGTAGAGGACGAGAAAAATCAGATAATGGATAATCTTTATCGTCAACACCCGCGGAATTTCAACGGGTCTAGCTGGTTTGTACTAAAAACCGTATCATTTATATAAATATATTGCAATCAGCCGTATACTTCGTATATAACATTTGTTTAATTAAAGTTGTTCAGAGGTATGTGACGTGCATAAACAGTGGGCCAGAGGTGTGTCGTTGAATAATTGATAAGTGACTACTATTTGTCCAGCAAAATTGATAATATTGTATGGTTCCGGAACTGAATCGAACACTTGTTTTATTTGCGGTTGCATAAGTGTGTATGGTCACGTCATTCTCCATCGAGCTTATTAGCGTAACTTCTAAACGGAAGCAACATGTTCAATTTACATTATGTATCGTTCGAATTATGCCGAAAGAATCGTTCCTTGTAAGCTAATGAATTACTATTTTAAGTATGAAAAATCAAAATCTCGATTCTTTGATTCCTTTTGTTAG
>OY735201.1:58002165-58014665 GCA_963457665.1 Thysanoteuthis rhombus
ACTATGTTGCATAAATGCTTTAAATAAATTCACGCATTATTTGATAGCAAACATAACGTTTCTAGAAGTCTTCGTCTCATGGGACTGAAGATTACCATCTACTTATATTATTGACAGTGTAACTTTTTCTGTTTCTCTTTTCCATTTAAAGTTAACAATATTGCCTGAAAAAAAAACATTTGAACAATGCACATTACCACTGAGATGCGCTCAGAATTTTTTTTTCGAAAAAACAAAAAAACAAACAAACGAACAACAAAAGCAATTCATAGACATTCAAATATATCCGAGATTTTTTTCATTGGTTATAATTAGTGCACTGGAAATGGGTCTGGTCAGTCAATCAATAGAAATCGCCACATGAACAATGTATTTGGGCACCATATCGTGTTGGGGTGATCAATTAAGAGATTGGAAAAAGGCACGATCAGAGAATGAGTCAAATTTCTTCTCTCACCTTTCGTTGGGCAGTGATCACTGAGTAAAGTCTGAATTTTGAAAAGAACAACGTGAATGTTGCTGGACACTAACTAAAGGACCATTTTACCGTAAAATTACGTTGCAAATTGAAACCCTCCTCTGAAAATCTATTTCGGGGTGATTTGAAAAAACAAAGTTTTTTTCAAGAAATCATTCGTCGACAATTTTTAATTCGCTCTTTTTGTTCGATTTTCAGGTTGCTGATTTTTAGAATAAGAAAACCATGTAAGATGATATTCAAATTCTTTCAATATATATATATATATATATATATATATATATATATATATATATATATATATATAAATATATATATATATATATATATATATATATATATATTTATAAGCTGAAAGAAGGAATAATTTTTGTTCATCGTTAATCTATTGAAGTCAACTTTCATTCTAGTTGCGAATGTCAATTTTGAACCGACATTTCAATGTACTATGAACAAAGATAGAAACGTCAAATGTTTTTCTAATTGATTTTTGTAAGTGTACAAAGATATGGTAGAGACTAAATGAGAGAAATAAAGGCGGACATGTAGAATGAACGAAAGAAAGAAAGAAAAAAGCAGAATAAGGCAGAAAGAAAGACAGAGAAAAGAAAGAATTGTTACAAGCGGAATATACGAAAAGGAAGAGGGACTATTCATATTAGAATTTGAGGAAGAAAAAATTGAATGTGAAGAACGAAATAAAAAGACTTGGAAAAGAAATATATCAGAAATTCGCCATCATAGTCAATGATTGAACAACTGCAACGTTCAAATTCAAACTCTAGGGGTGCTGAAGTCATGTCTGGATGCATTATTAATTTCTGAGACTGGTGTAATAGTTACCACCACGGAAAATGGAATCAGCAAACCGAGTTCCAAATTCAGCTGAGTCTGCATATGTTTGCTTGGTGCTAATGCTATTGGAAGAGGTATGAACTTCATTGCATTCTGCCCGTCGCCAGATATCTTGACAAAATATTTGGTCATTGGCATGCCACTTTGGTCAGATGAATCAAGTGAGCTGTAAGGCAAATAATTCAATTTATCTAACCAAACAGTGGCGGCTGTTACTCCCATAGTCAACCTTTTTAGGATCCAATCAATCAATAAACATACGTACACACACACACACACACATATATATATAGATATATATGTGTGTGTGTGTGTGTGACATGTTATGAATATCGGTAACCTAAATATGAACTTAAGTGAAGTATATTGTCATTTCAGTTTAACATCGATTAGGGGGTACAAGCAATACACTCAAAATTGTCCTCTAAATTGTCCCTGAGGTTATCTCGTCCTGGCACTGAGCTGAAGATCTTCAAGGGTTGGTTCAATGATAACTTCTACCACCATTCAGAGGGCTTGCAAGCAGTAAAGAAATTTCTCGCCTATTAGCATTTTCCTGGTCCCATCAAATACAAACATCAAGGTGTCTGTTAGCCCTGTATCTGCAATGCCTCCGAGTCCGACAAAAAAATTATTGGCAAGGTCTTAGGCAATGCCCACTGCAGTTGTATATCAGGGTTATGGAGTTGTTGATCAAGTGTGAATATTGGGAATATCTGTTCAGTATCTTCAGATAGTTTCTTGATTTTCAACATTGACGTCAATATTGTCCTATTTTGCAGGAAGCATGTGAATGAGAGAAGATCAAATATCCTCTGTTCTTGGCTCTAAGAACTGACCCCTTTTTGGTCCTCTTGGCATGGTACCCATTTCATTCTGGACTACCTTTGGAAAGTAACTATAAATCCCTTTTCTTGGCTCGCTGGAAGCTACAGCGGTTCCTAGAACAGACAATAGCAGAACGTGAACTACCATAAAATTTTCAGGGGGTGTAGTCTCATTTGGTCCTTCATGTCTGGAAATGTCTTGTTCATATTGGATCTCTTTATTTATTTCTTATTTCGTGAGCCTTTGTATTGATTAGGTAGGAAGTAAGGCCATGCAGTGAATCTGAATTTTTCGATTTTGAAGGCTATCTCTAGGTCAAAAATATCTTCGACACCCTGTTCCCTCTAGCTTGATCCATGTCAGTATTTGTAGATGAAACAACTTGATATAAGAAACTCATCATTGGATCAAATTGTGAAAAGCCTTTTAGTAGTTCCTTCGAATCACCGAGTGAAACAGTTAAGGCTATTTGCAAAAGAGCGGTTAGTTTTAAAAAGAATATTGCTGTGATCATGTTCCCAATTGCAGACTTGGTAGGGAACTGTTCAGTTTTCGCTTAGTTTTGACAGACGGTCCCTGAGTGTGTCACTTTGGAACTTGCAGCATGTATGATTGTTGATATAGATGCGATGAAATCGTCCCCAATATATCTTATCTCTCTTGAAATCTTCTCAGCTTCTTTGTCAGTGTCATTAGTATCAGCAACACATACGATACCTATGCTGCATTCTACTTAAAGTCAGTATTGTTGCTATCACTTGGGATGATGAAGAAATTAGCTCTCCTCAAAAATATTCAAGTACCTTTGGTACCAACTATCTATGATAAAGGCTGATGTCACCTACATTGGTATATATTTTTGTATGAGTTGAATGAGTTATGTTTGCTTCATCTGTTGTTATCAAAGAATCTGATGACAGAAAGAAAGTCTGTGAGTTCATTTTCTGTGCTGGTTGGATTTGAACTTTCCCGAACTGCAGCTTGAAGGTTCCTTGAACTCGTGAACTCATATCTAAAATCATCATAATATCTTATGCCTGCTGCGTGCAGTTCAGTTGGAACTCCCACAAATTTGACATGGATTTCCTTCGCTTGTTTATTTGTGTTGCACACTTCTAGGATAACCTCCTTAAAACCTTTGTTTTTATTTTGTCGAGTATCACTTTCTCTGCATACATACGCTGCTCTCCATTGACTCGGTTGTTTAGGATTTTCCTAGATCCAACATATATTCCCTCGAAACAGACTGTTTTAAAGAGCAATGATCTTGGAGTATTCTGATCGTCCTGCTCTTAGACTCACTCCCAAATAACCCCAAACCACCAGGAGGACATGATCCTATTAATCCTAAAAAGAAGATTGTGCAACCAATGCATCCTCCTAAGAGTCACCTATAGAGCTGAAACATGGAACCTAACCAAGAGTCAGACCCGCAAATTGTGAACTATGCAACGTGCACATGAAAGAATTGTGCTCAACCTCACATGGAGAGACTACAAGACAGCACAATACATCCAAGAGAAGACAAGAGTCCGAGACATCATAGAATCCATTAAAAAACTCAAATGGCAATGGGCTTGACATGTTGCAAGAATGGCAGACGAACGATGGACATCACGACGCCCATGATAGAGAAGTGTGGCGGATCCTGGGGAAGGTCTATGTCCAATGGTGGACGTTAAGAGACTGATGATGATGATGATGATGATGATGATGATGATGATGATGATGATGATGATTTATCTACATGCCGGCAGTAAACAAGGACTTTTAGGTTTTCATGACATTGTCGTTGCCATTCCAATTAATTGCATATACTATTACCATAGAATATCATTTTTAGAGGCGTGTGAGCGATCTCGTATAATATATAGTGTAAAAGCATTGGATATGGAAGAACATGAAAAGCTCAAACTTGAGAGCGTATTGTATGTTTTTTTGTGAAAGATAATTTCATACGCCTATCAATGAAAAAAAACGC
Source organism: Thysanoteuthis rhombus (assembly GCA_963457665.1). Classification (NCBI taxonomy): domain Eukaryota; kingdom Metazoa; phylum Mollusca; class Cephalopoda; order Oegopsida; family Thysanoteuthidae; genus Thysanoteuthis; species Thysanoteuthis major. Next base: position 58,006,308 of record OY735201.1, read on the forward strand.
TCTTTAACAGAACAAGAAGGAGTAGTAAAAATAGCTATCAAGGTAGGGCCTTTAAATATTCGAAGACCTACGAATTATAACAAAAATGATGCCAATGACAGATTTTAACAATATTCAAAATAGATAGTCCATGTAACAAGACTACTTATTTTTCCCACCCAGTAACAATTGCTATTTGCCAATGAAAGAAAAGAAATCCCTAGGGATTCATAGCTAAAGAATGGGACAATTTTAGGTTTTATCTACAATGCAGGTACAAAATAAAATGAAAAATTAAAAGTTCATGCTTTTGATATTCCAATGTTATAAGTATATGCAAAAAGATTCGAGGGGCATAAAGTATTTGAATGATGGAATATGATAATGATGATGGTATCGTGGAAGGTAAAAATTTATATATCAGGGCATGAAACCAGACAAAACAGAAGGGAGATTCAATATGATGTTATTTGTGTGTGTTTGTGTAGAACCAAATACAGAGAAAAACAAATGAACACTGTCGAACAAACGAGAAAGTAATGTGGATTCTGAGTATGATTGAAACATAATAGCAAGCACTTTTGAAAATTACACACACACACGCACACATACGTATATATGAGTATGTGTGGCCACGTGCCTGTGTGTTTATATTTACTTAATTCACTAGCTGGTTAGTATACTTTTAGGTTTTATAAAATATAAAGATTCTGGTCAATATAGCCCAATAGGATCGTCATATTTTCATAATCGAGGGGTATTATGTTCATATATGCCCTTGTACAGAGAATTGCCCGAGGCTGACAGTTGGCCAGCAGGTGGTTTTGTGAAGTTAGGTATATAGAGAATATTTTGGGCCAATAAAAAAAACTTGATAACCTTATGCAATGTTCAATCAAAAATTACTGTTTGTCTGTCGGACTGAGAGGACATCTTGTATCATTTGATTCTTCCTAGTTGATTTGTTCTTTTCTGCCTCTTCCACTGAACTAGAGTAATAACTATTTTGTTGTACCTAACCCAGACCATTACATACATGTGTAATATAATGAATCATACAAAATATGTATTCAGAATGAAAATTACTCGCAAAATATAATTGAGGAAAATGAACATTTCAGTTGCGAGCATGATGTCGCTGATTTTGTAATTATTTAAAACGTATTTTTATATTGAGAAAAGGATTAGAGTGAACATTTCATAAGAAAATCTGTAATATTGATCTATGGGTGCCTAACTGTGGAATATTGATTAAAAAGCTAGTCCTACTGGCTATTTCTGCTTTAGTCAGATCGAACTTGTGCCAGTCTAAACTAAGTTTAGGAAATATTTCAAACGCCTCAACGTGGATTAATAGTTAAAAAGTTAGTCTAGCGGACCTTTACTTCTTTTTAGTAAGTTTTATCCCCACCCCCTGTGATTGTGCATTGTGCCAGACTAATCTAAGATTGGCAAATACCTATAGTAATGGCCTCACTCTTTATCACGTTTCAGTTTGTTTTGTGCTTTCATTCTACCTTCCAACGACGAATCTGAGGCAGGATACTATGATATGTACTGCATATATGAAAGACACCTGTAATTTTCAGATGTTGATCGGACTAATAGAAGACATTTTTTTTGTTAATACAGCAATTAGGCCGATAGATTCTTTTACTCCCTTCTGGAGAGTACAAACCAGAAGATGACAGCAAATATTTGTTTGCTTTTTTTTTTCGCAAAATAAATTGATAAAAGAATAAGTTCAAGAGTCTGAACAACTCTTGGAATAAGATGACTCATCTAAAAACTACAGGAGACATATCCGTAGCTGTTTAACTGACTTCTAATTGCATGTCATGAAGTGAAGTTTTGGTATGTCATAAAGTGAACTTCTGTTTTTTTTTCATATTCAAGTGCATGCAGTGATACAATGACCCATTTACTTTGCTCATTTTAACAACATATCAGCACACGTAAGAAAGGTTGATGCCTATTTAGGAATGCATTCAAAAATAAATACATTTCCTTTTGAAAACACGTCGATTCTTAATCATCATCATCATCATCATCATCATCATCATCATCATCATCATCATCATCATCATCATCATCATCATCAGTCTTCAAACGTCCGTCGTTGGACATAGACCTTCCATAGAATCAGCCACATTTTCCTTTCATGGGCGTCGCGGAGCCAATATTTGGCAAATTTGTCTAGTTCATCTCTCCATGTTGTATTCAGTCGGCCTCGGTTTCGCACGTGATCTCTGTGGATCCATGTTGTGAGTCGTGTTGTCCATCGGTTGTCTGCCATTCTTGCAACATGACCCGCCCATTGCCATTTAAATTTTCTAATAGATTCTATGAGGTTTCTGAATTCCGTTTTCTCCCTGATATGCTTAGCTGTCTTGTGATCTCTCCATGTGAGGTTGAGCCTGATTCTCTCATGAGCACGTTGCATGCTTCTCAGTTCTGGGGTCTGTCTCTTGGTTAGGTTCCATGTTTCAGCTCCATAAATGACTATCGGGAAGATGCATTGGTTTTGTACTCTCCTTTTTAGGATTATTCGGATCGTCTTGTTTTTGAAGGTTGAGCTTGCTCTGCCAAAGGCTTACCATCGTTTAATTTCTTCCTCTTTTGTGGATTTCATAGAGATTCGTTGTCCCAGGTAGATATTGTGGTTAATCGTCGGAAATGATTTAATGGGTTTTTTATTCTTTAGGGTACCGCTAAGCCCTCACGTCAATAGTAATGCCTTATCATTTTCAAATTCTTGATAAGATGCAAACATTTGTACCAATCAACAGCTACGCACATCCATAACAATATACATATGGAAATAACTCACGCATATTTATTCTCTCTGTAAACTACGGTCTAACACAAATATATCTTTAAAAATCACAAGTGGACTCTCTAACAACAAATTAATGCATACTCACCAGTAAAACAGAACAACTGTGTGTATGCACGTGTGCACACATACACACACACACATACACACAGATATACACACAAATACACATTCATATACAAATTGAAGCACAGACTATTTTTTCAGAACAGCTATGCACACTCCAAATCCAAATTACACATATACATCTATACATAGGAACACCTGCACCCACGAATAATGACACATACTTAAATACAGATACCCTCTTCCCTTTGTATAACATACACACGCAAAACACGTTCACATTCGTATATATTAAAAAAACAAAGCAAAACCCATTGACCTTACACGACTTGTTAGTCCTGTCCATTACCTGCAAGTAATTTTATTGACAAAGTCTGACTGCATTCAGACAACGGCGCAGAGTCCCATTCACAATGAAAAGACTGCGCTCACCATCCAAATACAATGTCAACATGGCAAATTCGGTATTCATCGAATCATTACAAATCCATATTTGGGTCCGCCCAGAAATTAAAGGAACGCTCTACACTGACATTCAATCATTTTGATTTGATCTAGTTGCAGGTGATAGCCATTTTCGAAAGTTTACTTGCAATGATTTAAAAAGGAATAGGTGAGGTCATGATATTTAGGTGCAGTCTCCTACAAAGGTAGAAAGCTTTTCTCGGAAGACATTTTCTTTGTATTTCATAATTCATTTATGTTTGCGATTGAGCTGCTCCCTTAGCTTTCAAGATAGTTTTTAAACCTCAAACCAACCCCGCATGGGAAATTCATAGTCTTAATTTCGCATTTATTCCTATCTAAGATGTGTATGGCGTAACAGCTAACGGTGAGTGGCGTAACGGTTAACGTCGCACACAATTGAATCAGAGAATCGAATTAAAACCCAGATTGAGGCTATCCACCTTCACTTTGCTCAAATGTCCTTAGGAAAGGCATGAACCCATCTGTCTCCGTCCCAACTATTAATAGAATAGCAGTGTTGACTGGGCTCAATGGCCTTGGGAGACAACCAATCTAGAATTCAAATATGACTGGATCATAACTAACCACTGAACATGAACGCACGAATTGTCAAGTGCATCCGTGCACAATTAAATTAAAACTGTATAGCCGAAAAGTAACACAACAATCACAAAGATGCTGATCGTATTTCTAATCTTCTGAGTCTTAATACATTCTACATTTTTACCATTTGTTCAGCATCCGTTTTTTAAAAGTTTTAAATAGATAGCAATAACTAGAATAGTGGATAAGAAGATAAAACTGCAAACCATATCATGAGTGAATGTAGCATGCTGGTTCTAAAAGAATAGAAAACAGGCACCACAGCGTAAAGTATGATACACTGGGAATTAAATCTAATCAGCACAAACTTGAGGTTGTCAGAAAATAAAAATAAGGAATAAGATATTTTGGTATTTTGAAAGACAGAATAACGCCACTTCAAGGCAGAGATCCCTGATCTGCTAGTTATGTCATTTACAAAACTTGTTAAGTGATCTCAATAGAGAAAGCCATAAAAAATTTAATGGTGAAATGAACAAAGACAAAAGAGGTAGAATCACAATGTTAACTAAAATCTCCTGAAGTGGATATTTATTTCACTTGGGTCGATGGATTGTCGGAATGTTTCTGAAACGTCTGTCGTTTTTCCGTCGTAATTGCTTTTCAGTTTTTTTCTTTCGAATTCAGATCTTTCATTCTCAGGTGATTGGTTTTCAATGTTGTTTTTACAATTTTAAGGACATCACCCTCTTTGGCTCTAACTTTTAGGGGTTTTATCGATATTTTCCTTTCGTATAAATCATTCAGGAAATAGGTTGTCCTTTTATATTTAGTTAGTCACTTCTTTGAGCTAGTTCATATAAAAAGTATAAGACTAACCAGATTTTGAACTTGTGATACATAAATTAACAGGTAAATATGACGATATGGCCATGCTCACTTCCAAAGGAAGAGTGAAGGGAGGGGAAATGATTTATCAACTCCTGTCAAAAATAATTATAATAAGGGAGTAATCACTTTTGTTGTTACTGCCCAGGCAAGGTTAGAAGGAGGAATGATCTGCCAAGGTTATCTCCTGTCAGCTATCTTGCTAATGACACTCTACCTTGGTGTTAGTACATGTATCATCATCATCATCATCATCATCATCATCAGTCTTTCAACGTCCGTTGTTGGACATAGACCTTCCCCAGGATTCGCCACACTTCTCTATCGTGGGCGTCGCCGAGCCAGTACTTTCTGAATTTGTCAAGTTCGTCTCTCCATCAATATTCTGCCGCCCTCAGTTGCACATGAGATCTCTGGGGATCCCTGTTGTGAGTTGCAATGTCCATCGGTTGTCCGCTATTCTTGCAACATGGCCGGCCCACGGCAATTTGAGATTTTTAATGGATTCTATGATGTCCCTGACTCCTGTCTTTTCCTGGATGTACTGTGCTGTCTTGTGGTCTCTCCATGTGAGGCTCAGCATAATTCTTTCATATGCTGTACATGTGTACTCTGTGACTATTGCATTCAAAATGACCGAAGTTACTTTTCGTCTTCAACAAAACAAACAGCTTTGGACTGTGGAAAGGACGCTGGAATAAGTGCGTGATGTCCCAAGGGAACTTCTTTGATTTGGACTAAGGCGCATTTCTCATTTACAATGAATAGCGGCATACTTTCCAGGCGTATATTCACTATCATCAGCGTAACGGCAATTTATCTAAATCGTCACACCTTCTCAATTTCTGTCGGTAAAAGTTTCACATATGATCTCTTGGGATCCACGTTGTGAGTTGTGATATAAGGCGGCTGACTGACATTCTTGCAACATGGTTTGCACATTGCTAACTGAGTTTCATAATGAAATAACTCTGACTGCTGCGTTTCCTCCAATATGCTGTGAGTCTTGTGGTCCCTAATGTGACGGCATAGTATATAAGGGAAAAAACAGGAGATACGTCATAGCATTCATTGGACAAACTCAAATGGCAATGGATAGGCAATATTGCAAGAATGTCCGAAAAACCTTATCCGAAAGCAGAGTGTTTCATATATATATACATATATACACACACATATATAGACACATATCTATATATACGCATACACATACATACACATGCACACATGAATACACACAGACTCATATATATACGTCCACATGTATATATATATATATATATATAGACACGCATATATATACACATATTCACACACATATATTCATACTAATATACATATATCCATGTATAAACATTTATTTATAGACACCTACACACATATTAATATATACACATACACACATATATGCACATTCACAGATATATGTATATATGTAGATACACGTTCACAGACACACATACATATATAAATATATAAATACACATGTAGGTATATACATATACATATACATATATGTATATATATATATACACATATGTATACACACATATACATACGTTCATATTTACATGCACATACGTGCACATACTTATATACACATATATATGCACACACAAATAGAATAAACGATTAAAGAAATATGGCATTCTCTTTAATTGTTCATTCTATTTACGTTGTCAAGGCCAAATTATACATTCACTGTGTAACGACGGGAGACCATTCCAAATATAGTTTCAATATACAAAATATCATAACACAATCAATATTCATTCTGTCGGATCATATATCAATTGCTTAATAACATAATCGTCCTGTTGAGAGAAACAAATAGAGCAGATATTGACCGGGAATGAACAAAATGAGAATTTGGAGTTAAAACAATTATTTGGGTCTTTGCATCAACGGTGGCTGTTTAGCAAAATGGTAAGAGAAACGTTACGTAGATTCAGCTCTCCTATCGGTCGCAGGTTCGATTCCTGCAACAGTCCCATTCTCTTCAATTGTTTACTCTATTTACGTTGTCTACACCAATTGATACATTCACTGTGTAATGGTGAGAGATCATTTCGATTATAGTTTCAATATGATTTAATCACACACACATATATATATATATATATAAATTGTGTGTGTGCGTCTTTATTATGTGATTAATCCGTCAATTCGAATGAAACTTGTCTGTAAAGGGCTACATTCAGGTTAAATGATGGTTTAAAGATTGTGTTGCATCAATCATCCATGAAGGCACAGCTCGCCAACTTTGAAAATTAACATTCAGAATCTTAGTTTTCCACATGGGCCCAACACCATCCAATGAAGTCAATGGGAAATAAGTTAAAGAGTAATTACTGTTTTTAAATGCATGTGAAGTCTAGGTGCGCTCATGGCATACTCAGCACGTTTCAATTATACATTCAAGCAGATTCATTCATGATTATGCTTGTTAAAAAAAGAGAACACTTCAATATTGCATATGAAATTATAATAAAGATTGAAATGAATTACTCCATTAATTTTCTTGATAAAGACCCATGCTTGTTGAAAGATCTAAAACCACCAATTTTGGAGTATTTTTGAAAGAAACTTCGGTGACATTAATGAAAGGTTTGTATGCAAACTACAAAAATGAATAAATAGACATAGTTCGTCTTTATTTTAACAATGCATGTTTAAATGAAGGATTGTTGTATTGTTATACTCTTAATATATATATATATATATATATATATATATATATATATATATATATATATAGAGAGAGAGAGAGAGAGAGAGAGAGAGGGGGGAGAGAGAGAAGGGGGAGAGAGAGAGAGAGAATAATGAATTCTCTACACAAACACTTTTATGTTTCAGTCCTGGCGAATGATTCGAATTATTTGGATCCCTACTTAGGACGTTATTTGGAGGGATCTATTTTCTGGGTTGGAAATCTTCGTCTTGTTCTATTTATATTTCTTTTCTTTTTCCTTTCCCTTGTCCAGTTATTGATATCAGTTTGTATCTTCTATGTGTGGAATTGGATTCTTCGGTAGTTGTAATAATTTACTTGGGATGTTTCTGACCCTTTCTTTATCAGTGTGTTGTTAATCCATCAGCCCTCTGTGGTATGTTTTCACTCAGGAACTATTCTTTCCCTACTCTCATCCGTCCTACTAGTGTTAAGGTACACTTTTTAGTTGTTTATGTTTAATTCTTTTTCATATTCATGATTGGTTTGCATCTATTTATCTAAGATCACGAGGAAGTGATTAGGTTGTTCTTGAAGTACCTTGGGTATAATAATACTACTGATAATGCTAATAATAAGAATACTGCTATCATTTCTATTGATATTCGGACCATCCTCATCTTGGTTGTTTTTCATACTACGTTTCGGCCATTGCACTCTACAGCCTTCGTCAGGTGTCATCACAACCAAGATGAGGATGGTCCGAATATCAATAAAAATAATAATAATACCTCATCTCAAAAATTCAGAGATATAATATTGCTATCATTATTAATAATAACGAGAAGAATAAGATGAGGTGGAAACATAAACGTTTTTAGAAGCAAATCCATTATATCATCATATT
>OY735201.1:58019665-58037165 GCA_963457665.1 Thysanoteuthis rhombus
TGCCTTTGGAAATTTGTATTAAGTCTGAATATGTGCATATCTATCGGTACTAGAACAAGTTTTCTATCGTAAGTTTACTTACTTTTAGTCTTTGATTGTTTACGGAATATATATATATATATATATATATATATATATATATATATATATATGATGAATATTTATAAATATATATATATATATATATATATATATATATATATATTAATATATATAGATAAAGAATACATACATATATCTATATATATTTATATATTCATCATCTATACGCGTATATATGTATATTTACATATATCTGATGAATACATAAATAGATAAATATATATATTGATATATATGGATAAAGGAAATATATATATATATATATATAACAACACATACAACATGAATTTTGGAAAATTCATACACGCCTTCTAAGTAGATATTAGGGAAAGCATGAAAAAATTTGGAGAAAATCACCAGAGGGTCCAATCAACAAGAAATGTCGATACTATGTAATAGAACATGTAATAAACTGCTGCCTAAATGCACAATATATATATATATATATATATATATATATATATATATATATATATATATATATATATATATATATATATATATATATACATATATATATACATATATATATATATATATATATATATATATATATACATATATATATATATATATATATATATATATATATATATATACGAAACATTTCTCTCTAACCAACTGTAATTATTGCTCTCCGTTATTTTTTAATCACACTTTTTATTTAATAAATATTAACAATTCAAAATTTCTGTAACACTACTGAATTGAAACTATTATTATTATTAGCATAAAATCATACAAATGTATGTTATCAAGAAATGGATGTATAAACGATAGAAATGATTGTAAATGCGTTATATTAGTTTGAAACGATCTTTCGTTATTACACGTTGAACGCGAGACAGCGTAAATAGAATAAACAAAGAATTGAGCTGGTGCCGGGTTCGAACCAGCTACCGATATATAACAGCCTTGATTTATCGTCGCTTTTACCAATGACCTAAAAGAACTACTGGTAAATCGAAAGTCCAAATAACTGCCATAACTCTAATCATGGCTGTCGCATCTCAGGCAACTGATAGCGATTCCGAAAGAAGACTCTGCAGAATTTTCTGAAAAGTGGAAGCAATCCTTGTTTAAGTGTATGATATCCTAACGGGAGTAAATAGCCATTTTCCTAGGTTAGCTATTTTCATTGATAATAAATGGCTTTATACTTCCCGTGCATACCCACTATCTCTCTCTCTCTCCTTCCAACTTTCTCTCAGTCACAGCGGGCATGTGTGTATTTGCATGAGCTTGTATGTGTATAAAAAAGCTCGCATCAATACAAATTAAGGAAATTAAGACGAGTTTATATAGCTTCAGTTTGGGATTCAATAATTTGGTTAAAATCCATGTTTCAGCTCTGTAGGTGACTATCGGGAGGATGCATTGGTTGTATAACTCTTTTGATACTAACGGGATTTTCTCCGAAGTTGAGTTACTTCTACCAGAGGCTTATCATCCTAGAATGATTCTTTGCTTGATTTTGTCTTCTTTGGGGGGTTTAACCATGCAACATGAACATGAGAGAATCATGCTCGACCTCACAGAGATCACAAAACAGCACAGTATATTAGAGATAAAACAGGGGTCAAGGACATCATAGAATCGATTGAAAAACTCAAATGGCAACGGGCTGGTCACGTCACAAGAATGTGAGACAACCAATGGGCATCACGACTCTCTATGTGGATCCCCAGAGATCATATGCAAAACTTCGTCCATCAAAGTATAAGATGGCGTGACGAAACTTGGGACGCCCATGATAGAGAGATCTGGCGAATATTGGGGAAGGTCTATGTGCAAAACGGATGCTAAAAAGGCTGATGATGATAATGATGATATACAGTCTAAAACTCCACCATCATCCTTAAACAATTGTCTACAATTTTTAGTTACTTTACCAAATACACTCTTCCATATAAAACAATGATAAATGTTCTTGAGCTTTTGCAATGCTCCTTCGAGGGAAACTTTTAACTTGCATGTACATTTTGTAACATCTTAGCTGTAAAAAATATGAATTTGTTGAGGGCTGAATACTGGCTTTATCGATTATATTCTAGGATTCTTAGAATTGAATCGTTATTGATTTAGCACAACATTTTGGCCGATCTATTCAACAGCTTTCTTTGGTTCTTCAGTCTAATAGGCGGTGAATTATGAAAAAAACTTGTGATATTAGAGCAATATGTTTTCAAGGGTGTATAAAATCCTACATAAAATTCATTCTGGACTATCTTGAACTAATGATTGAACAGCTCTTTGTGCAACCCATGGCATGAAGGAGTTCCTAAATGAATACGTTGAAACATCCATTTATATATATATATATATATATATATATATATATATATATATATATATATATATATATATATATATATATATATATATCGACAGCGCTAATTCAACAGTAGGAGAAAAATGAAACAACAATCACAGTTGGATTTTAGCATCGACCTTCATTTGAACCCGGTGTACGTTGGTGAAGTCTATACTTATCGCTTCCCATTGGATTTACCTCGAATGCCGCTTTTCTCACCTTACTCAATAAATGGTTGAGAAGATGATTAAACACCAATTTTTCAAAAAAATTTCCGGGAAAAAACATTATTCTAGCAAGTTTGAAAAATTGATCTGTGAATTGTACTCACGAATCAAGAAAGAGAGGAATGTCAGTGACTATGAATTAACTTATTACTGACAGAATAGGGACATTACAGATATAAATAGGGCTTCACAAAATGTGTTGAAAATGACGATTTTATCTGTTGAGCACTAATTATTATATAGCCTGTGGCCCAAGACCCTAAAACAGTGACTATGCAGAGGTAACAAAAGCAGAAGGTTTACCTCTATGTCCATTTATGCAAACCAAGATACATTGTGTACTGAGATGAAGTTATATAAGCCCTTCTTTGTTTGCTTGCCGACCGCTGACGGCGGTTCAAAGCAGCCAATAACTTTTTCTCAATGTTAGAGCTGAAGGAAACAAATAAACTACACACCAAGCAGACAGATTCCAATGGGATTTGAAATGAGAGTTAAAGTCAACGGCAAACAGGGGCTTCCCTGGTGCTCTTGGGAGAGAGAGAGAAAATTTAAAAAAAAGATTCAGAGAGAGATGTAATCAAAGTGACACAAAGAGAGAGATAGTCAAAGAGGAAGAGAGAGTGAGAGGAAGAGTAAAAAAGGGAGAGAACAAGGAGAGTTAAAGAGAGAGATAGAAAGAGAGAAAGAGAGAATAAGGGAGAAAGAAAAATGGGGAGAGAAAAGAGAGAATGGAAGAGAAAGAGTCAGAGAAATATATAGTAAAAGAAACAGTAGAGAGAAGAGAGAAAGTCAAAGAGAGATATAGCGAGTAAAAAAACGAGAGACAGAGGAAGAGTTGAAGAGACAGAGAGAAAGTGAGAGAGAGAAAGGATAAGAAGATTAGAGAGGGAGAAAAGAAAAGAGAGGGAAAAAGTGTGATGTAAATAAAGGAGGAGTAAATAGATACACAATGATCGTGTCAGTTTGTCAAAGGAGACAGCAGAATATATTGTCTTGTTAAAGGATAGAAACATCTTTTGCAAATGGTACGTCGGAAAATTAGTTGTCGGTTGGTTGTTCTCGGTCAATATGATTTGCCATCAAGCATAGAATACGCTGAAAACATTCCTTGTTGCACTGAAGAGGTAGGATTACAAGTATATATAGTACATTATGTTTTTTCTCAATTTGTTAGAAAAAGAAATAGAAAACATATTTTCCCTTGTTGATGACGTTTAATCACAATTGCCAGTTACTGGAGAGTGCGTTTGGCACGAAATATTGACATTCTCCGGTTATATACCCTTGTAAATTTCGTCATATATATATATATATATATATATATATATATATATATATATATATATATATATTACTGCGTCATCTACCAGAGTGCTCTATTCCTATGGAAGAGCATTGCATAAGCTGACAATGGATGAGTTACATTACTTAAAGAGTGCTCAATCCTGAATAGAGGAGCATTAATTATCGTATATATATATATATATATATATATATATATATATATATATATATATATATATATATATATGTGTGTGTGTGTGTGTGTGTGTGTGGGTGTATGTAGTATGTGCGTGCGTGTGTGTGTGTTTTGCATGTATCTTTGCTATTTATGCGTGAGTGAGTGTGTGTGTGTGTATTCGCATGAATATATGTATTCAGAGAACAGGGTCACTGTGGTCAAATTTATGATAGATGTATAGTAGTTAATGAAAATAACTATTCTATTATAGTTATTGCGATATAAAAATCATTGGGAAAATAGAAAAAATAGTTCTAACGTTTTTCTCGTCACTTACTCATCACACAAAAGGAAAAAAAAATCATTTTCTAAATCTCTGATAACAATTCTTATTCATTTAACAATTTTACTTCAGGACAAGGTCAGATGAGTCCATTCCTTCTTCATTGTATTATTATTATAATCATCATCGTCATTATTATGATTATATCTATTCATAGAATTTGAGCTACTGGCTTGCCTCCCTTTACGATACCAAAGGACAATAATCAGTCTTATTGTCATACGATTGGCCGATTATTCCGGGTTTAGAGGTCCAATTGATGGAAAACTGACTTGAGAACAATGCTTACATATTTAAGGACTACAGAATGACCTGAACAATGTGTGACCGGAGAATATTGGTGTCAGGATTTCCTCACAAGTGAGACCCACAAAACAATTAGTGCTGTTGAACATCTTCATAAATATTTAGCTAGAAGGAAAATATTAACAGAACGAGGAAGAAAACCCTTTTTTACTTGAAAGTTGGGTCGTTATTCTTTATATATATTTTTGGAGTGTCCATAAAAATTGATAAAATCAATGAAAAAAATGAAAAATGAAAGCCATGTATTTGGATTTGAATTTCTTCATGGTCTAATTGATGAGGGAAATATCCCAAACTGGCTGGCAGGAGAAATGATATGAGTCCAAATCTCAACGGGGGCTTATTTTTGAAAAAAAAAATTGATCCCCACTGACAATTTGAGAGTTGCTATTGAGTGATGGCGAACAAGCTTCTATGGCAGGTCAATTGGCTTGTGTAGTCAATTCGATTTGCATTTAGCACCCAACTAAAATGGCCTTGTGCCTACAAAGCCTGGCTTGATATAATTTTGGTCCGACTTGTGGGTTAGTTATATTTTCCCACCGGAGATTTCGAAGATTGGTACAACACACTCCCTGTCCTCGTTCCACCTTATTTGACCTAGTGTCATAATATGCTGGGGGAATATCGAAATAATCAGTCCGAAGCCTATGTACCCACTCACTGTCTCGAACTCACTTTTTATTGCTAGTCCAAATTTAAATTATGCCTATGTGATAAAGGGGGATCAACACGTCTATGATAGTATAAGCTGGAAAGACATGAGTGCACGCATGCGCTGCAAGTGCATGGCTTAGTGAGAGAGAAATATTATTGTGAACCGAATTCTTTGTTATACTGATAGCAATAAGCATCGTAATATGACAAGAATAAATCTACTTTACACTGAAACGTTTAAACGAACAAAATCTTTCTCTCACAAAGGAAACCTCTCACTTCAAGACAGGGTCCTCAACAATAACCAGCCAATAACCTAAATCAAATTCATTACATTTATATAAAATAGATTTTATGAAATTCATTTTCAAATTAAAGGAAAATTTCATTTTACATAAAATTTTTGACTCCAAATAATTTTGATAACAATAACTGTTCGATAGAATAATTAGAGTTTATTATAAACGGCTCCCTCTGTTAATTGATCTGCACATTCCACAGTTCAATTTCTAAAAGAATATCCTGACTATTACAGTTGTTAGCATATGGCCTTTACAATACAATTATAGTATGCTCAGTGTTGTGTGATGACTCGAATTTGCATTGTCGACAAAATATTTTCGTGTATGTATGCGTAAATAGTCATTTATGGATGTGTTTTTGGATGTGGACCTTTGTGTGCATGTTGTGAGTGTCTCTGCGTTTATGTATGTCCTTAAAAAGAGTGACACAAAGCGAAGAAAATGAATCAAGAGGGTGTTATTGAATTGAGACTGTTAAATCTCTATGTTTACTTTCTGAGGTGCGTGACAATTGCCAGAGATTGTTCATGCCCAAATTAGAAAGACTCGATTCTCGAAATGCACTCACTGACATCCACCATCCATTCTCCTGTGGATACGGTGAAATACTTTCGAAATATTGGGCATGATCTGTACGTATAAAAATGAAAGGAAATTTCCTCTTTCGGGATCTAACATCAGTCTAAACAAGTTGCCCAAGTCTCTACAAATACCCCTACAGGCCAAATCAATTTATAAAAACAGTGAGTTCGCCTCTCCATTGTATTTTTCGATATCTTCAGACAATCATTCATTCCAATTATTATTATTATTATTATTATTATTATTATTATTATTATTATTATTATTATTATTATTATTATTTTCAAACAGGCTGCCTGGTAGTCAGCGCTGGAGACTGAGTGACAGCAAGTCTCCTCAAGTCCTCAGCCCTCCATTCTGCATCCTCACAGTCCACATCAGCACTGCAGATTATAGTTTCACACCAGTTGCCCTGGTGGTTACCGCGAAAGGATGGGTGACAGTAAATCTCCAGCCCTCCTCTCCTATCGACTGCACCTATCACAGCAGTGCTGTGGTTTGTATCTTTCCAACCATTCCCTATTTTTTTTAATTGTTGTTCTACTAATAGTCCTCTTTTTCCATGGAAATATATATTCTCTCTGCTATCTGTCCGGTCAGGATTTTCCACATTAGTGGTGGGCACGTTATCGGTCAATAATTTCTTGCCTGGTTTCCTTTCTCAGTGTATTTTTGAATGAGGGTCGTTCGACCTTTGGTTATAAATTCTGGCACCTTCCTTTCATCGAGGCAACTTTCGAGTTGGTAGATGAGTCTACCGTGTAATGTGGTAAATTTCTTAAACTGATATCCGTGGATCCCACTGAGTCCTGGGGCTTTCCAGTTGGCTATTCTTTTGAAAGTATGTTTCAATGTGGTTTCGTTCAATACTATTTGTTCACCTTCACCTAGGATTTCTCTTTTCATTTTATCTAATCATTGTGGAGCTTCGTTCTTTTGTGGATGTCCCCATATGTCATTCCAAAAATTCTTGTGTTGTCAAGAGGCCCGTCATTATTTTGTGTAGATCGAGTTATTGAGCTCCATTACGTTGTTAGTTTCAATGCGCTGCAAAAAGTAGTCGACATGTTCAGCTGATTCTTTTATTTTCTCCAGTCCTTATTGCTGAAAGGTGACAGCATCCTCTTATCTTCTTGTATCATTTCTTTTGAATATTGTAGCTGGGTTTCCTCTTCTGTTGGGGTGTCGAAGTCTTTTTTTTGAGTATGGCTTCGGTCGGGATTTTCCCTTTTGTTTGAATTTGTTTCTGTTTCGTTGTTCATTATGATGGTTGTATTGAAGGGCATTCTTATTTTTCTATTTTATTGCGGATTTCCTGTAGTTTTATCTTCCGAGAGCCATTCATTTTTCAGGGTTTGTTTCACTTTATCAGCTAAGCGCTGGTTCGATGCCTCCACAGTGGATTTTCCCCTCCATATTTTGAGCATGCGTTTTCTACAGCGCCACACAGATGGTTGGCTTTTTGCAGCAATACATTACTTGTTCATTGTCTTCTTTCATCCTTTTTCTTTTCTTATTCTGGCTAACAGCCTCTCGATGATGGTCGTGTCCCTCCTAATTGTCATTAAGGGAGCATGAGCCGGGGTTTTGGCTAACTGTAGCTGGGTAACGACTCTGTAACTCCTAAAGATCATCAAGAGAACATGCCGGGGTTTTGTCCAGCAGTTACAGGACGACAACCGGGTCCCTCCAGGTGGCTAACAAGGGAGCACCTGGCAGTTATGATGCACAAATCCTGAGTCCCATTTTTTGCAGTAAGTTGATTTGGTTGTACTGATTATGTCATTATCATTTGCATCTTCACACCAATTGCTCGGTGGTCACTGCTCGAGACTTAAGTCAAGTCTCCTCAATTCTCGAGCCCTCCTCTTCGCATTCTCACAGTGCACAGGAGTACCGTGATTTACTGTTTCACAATAGTTGCCTGCAGTTAGATTGTCACTTCGGGTCTCCAGCCATCTTCCAATACCGTCCTCACGTATCACGACAGCGCTATGGTTTTGTGCCGTCATCATGCCTTTTTCTTGGCTATCAATTATCGTTCACAGATTGGGGTCGTAGATTTCATATTCCTAGTACTCACCTCAGTATTGATACAGGCTTTAGTAGTACTTTGGTCTGTATGGTTATCAATCCTTCCTCTTATCCCCAGTTCTTCCAATCTCGTTTTCAGTGTCTTTGGTACGATTCCAAGTGCACCTTCCATTACTGGTACCACCTTGACTTTATTGAGTCTTGCACACCAGACGTGGCTGGTGGCCTTCACTGGAAATCGAATGACAGCAAGTTTACCACCTCTAGATCTGGTTTTCTGCCCTGGATAATCCGTTTGAATCACGGAGTGTTTTTCTTTCTCTACGAGAGATTCGTGTCTGTGCATGTAACATTAGTTCGTATGATCGAACTTCAGTCACTTGCACCGTTCTAAGTATACCACTCTATCCACCCAGCCATGCCTATCTTTGTATCTCCTCCTAACTAGTACCCCACACTCGTTTACTACGTATTTGATTGTCTTATTTTTATTTCCACCATCTACACTTACTGTTTCTTGTGTCTAAACTATCTTAGTACCAAAATAGTTTGTTCTTCCTGCCCTCCTTTCAGCATTCCCGTAGTCTACAGCCATGTAGAAGTTAGCATTTCCTGACCAGATGCCTGGTGGTCATTGCCAGAATCTGAGTGACAGTAAATCTCCTCATATATCAAGCCCTCCTCTCTGTGTCCTCAAGGCTGTGTTTTTTTACTGTCCCAACCTTCCTCACCTTTTCTAACATACCATGTTCATTCTAGCCACACACACACACACAAATATACATATATATATATATATATATATATATATATATATATATATATATATATATATATATGCATAGGTCGTCATTACAGTCAATAATTGAATAGCTGTAGCGTCAAAAATTTGAAGTCATGTAAAAAAATCATTGGAGAATGAATGTGGTCAGAATAAATTCTATATATTACATTACTGGTGTTTCTCTCTGGGAAAAGCGTAAAATGGAGTTTAAAAAAACATCTAGATACTCTGGTGAATCTAGATATTATCAGTAAACCTGCCAGAAAGAAATTCCATGAATCCGTACCCACAGATTTTTTTTACAACTTACAGCTCGGGTTGTTGTTTTTATCCGTTTCAATGAAACAATATACATTGCGATAAGAGATGTGTAGAAAAATATCATGGTTCCTCTTAAATAACAAAACGCTCTTTAAATCACATATCTATCACAAAAATCGATTCAAAAAAAGAAAATGATTATTCTTTGAAGATGTCAGTTGACAGGGGACTGATAAAGCTTCAAGTAGAGATGCGTATGAGTACATTTAAAGATCAATGATATCTGTAATGATAGTTTTCGTCCCCCAACCATTACCGTCTTGGATCTTCATAATGGCGAAACAAATAGGGGGCTGCAGGAATCAAACCTGCAACTGATAGAGTAACCACTTCAACGCGGCAATGCTCTTATCATTGAGCTAAACAGCCACTGATGATAACTGTTGCGTTGAAAGAAGCATATAGACTGAGAATAAACGATGTGAGACTTTGGGTTGAAAGCTGATAATTAACTTGATGGTAAGAACATCACTGCATTGAAGTGGCTACTCTATGGGTGGCAGGTTTGATTCCGGCAACAGTTCTTTTTTCTTTAATTGTTAATTCTTTTCTATCTACGTCTAGGTTGAGTGTTTCATAACAATATAATATCGTTTCAAATGAGTTCCCATATGATATAACGCAATTTATATTTTATATAAATATTTATATGTGTGTAGTGTGTGTATGTGTGTGTGTCTATTTCTGTACACAAATACATACACATACACACATGCTCATATTTACTAAGCTTATTAGTGCATGAATCTAGATAAGGAATGGTATAGAATGGAAATATGGTCTACTTTCAATCACTGTGTGCCTCATACCAGTAGCTTGGTTTTGTACTGAGCTAAGTTTAGTAAATATCCATATTGTTTCTGTTATCGCCCATGTTTCGGCCAATTTGGTACACTGAATAAAATCGTGAATTATAATAATCATCGTCAAATTTGAAATACGAGCTTCAAGTATAAACATTTATTTTGAGTACGAAATGCGTTAGCGGACAGAATTGTAAGTCTTCAAGATGACATTAACGATGACCTAAAAATGCTTGCTAAAATAAAGTTTGTTTTCTGTTTGAAAATGTAAAGCTTTCTCCTATGGATAAATATTTGACAGGAAGTCCCATGATCCTGTGCTAAACAACACTTTCGAGCATAGCTTAGATCAGACAGCGGACAGACAAGTTTCAAGTTCTGGCCTCAATACCGAATCAGTTACATTTCGCATTGTAAGGAGAAGGAAAACTGATTTCAAAGAGAGCAAAGGAGCTTTTACTTGTTCTTTGAAATTCTTCAATAGAAGACCCAAACATCAAGGTGAACCTTCGAATATATTGGGTTTGTGATTTATCCACGACAGTCAAAAGGCACAGTAAGCAGTTGAACATTTGAGCAGCACTTCTGACTATTTGTTTAACAAGGCAGGCTTTTACTTCTATTCTGACTAAAGATGATTACTGCAACTTGGTCTATAGCCACACTGAAGAGTTGTGATACAACGAAACAGCTGTCTGTGGATGACATTATTAACGCTCCTCTATTCAGGGTTGAGCACTCTTCAAGTGAGGTAACTCGTTCGTTTTAAGCTTATGCAATGCTCTTCCAACATGGAATAGAGCACTTTGGTGGATGGGGAATTGAAGCAAAATAAATATATCGCATAAATTCAGCCTTACTGACCGTCCAGTTCCCTAGTGCAGAAGTAGGATATCGGTCTCCGGGTCTGAAGCGAAGGTTTCAATACTGCCTCGTGGTACTGAATAGGATAACGGATAGTCTATAGCCACACTTAAGAGTTGTAATACAACGAAACAGCTATCTTTGGATGACGCAATAATATATATATATATATATATATATATATATATATAGAGAGAGAGAGAGAGAGAGAGATAGATAGATAGACATAAATAAACCTAACTTCTATACACTTTCACTCCTGAGTCTGTCTCACTCTCTATAGTTCAAATTATATCTATATAAGAAATGAATGAAAATATTCGAACATATTGTCAGCTTGGATCAGGAGGTAAAAGAGCCACCAACAGATCAGTTGATCGTAATTTCAATTCGATTTTACAAAGAGTTTACAAACGACTGTTCAGAACCTTAGGGGCTTTTTCATTAGTCCTCACCAAAACTAACGTCCATAATTTTAAAGTACGGAAGTCTAAAAAGGAAAAAAAAAAAAAAAGATAGTTTCATTTTCATTTTCTCGCCGACTAAAAACTCAATTCTTGGTGTTATTTTGGGGTCAAATTTCAACAGCAATCCTTTTCCCGAACGGTCAGTCTTGTATATATTTTTCAGTACGGTTTCAGGTCAGTCAAGTTTTTCATATTTTTGCAGCTTTGCCCGAAGAGACTAGTGCAGTCAAACATCTTCAAAAAATAGTCATTCAGAGCGTAGCATTGGGGGGGGGGGGCGTCTCCTTTAATTCCCACTGGACTGAGATTTTCATAACCAGTGAAAATATATATGTTATTTATTTCGTTAGTTCTTCCCGCACCAGGATTAGGGTTCATATTAGGGGTTAGGGTTTGGTTCAAAGTTTTCGTGTTCGTGGTGGGGACTAATAAGACTCAGCGAGACAAAGAAAATGCAACTACACCAGAGAAGTGATCTTCGAAACAAGCTTTCTAACCATTATATCATGACGAGGCGCCCAAATATTCATCTCCTGGGACAACATTATTTCAATGTTTGTATTATTTTCAAATAAAAGTAACTTTGTTGCCTTCTTATTTATAATATTAGCTGTTTATGTAACGAGTCATTTCAGAGATATGATTTACTGAACAAATACGTCAAAATGTTCATTCGCTCTAGTCATTAGTTCAATAGTGACACTGCAAATTCTAGCAGTAAGAGGCAGAGATGAGACTATATTGCTGTATTTTGATGATGCATGTGAATACAGTTTGTAGACAAGGCTTCAGTTTTTGCTGCTGATGTACACTGGCTTTACCACTACTCAACTTCACTTTAGTTTTATTTTCAGAACTGAACATTTTGGGCCATAGCAGACAACATCTGATGATTGTCGAATTTTGTACATTTAAAATCATGAAGAAAAGGATTGTCAGTGAACCGGAATTGATGTAAACATTACAGTCAGAATAAGTGGCTACCGTAGAGAGATAGTTGGCAAGTAATGTTCTTGTTGTCGGTTCGATCATCACTTGTCGGCCAGACACATATGACTGAGTTCCAGCCTCATCTTGGCTTGATAAATACCTAACATAGCTATCCACTGATTTGCAAACGTTCACTTTTCGCGATTTTTTCGCTTTTACGAAAGAAAAGGCGAAAATAGCGATAAGCGTTTCTCTTGCAATGATCCGTTCTTGAGGCAGTGCTCATCCTCCTCCTTTCTCTCCTGCTCTCCAGTCTCTTGTACTGCCCACCAACCTTCGACGACCCTGCCTAACATACAATCGTCACCATTTTGGGTTCTGGGAGCGCTCAAATTTGTTTCCATAAAAATTAATGGTAATTGCTTAACCATTTTACGCTATTCCAGCTTACGAATGTTTTTTTTTCATATGAACACTACGCTCTACTTTCGGATATCGGGGAAAACTTTTATAACTTGACTTGAACAAACACTTGGTCAGCAGGAATTCGGAGACGCTTTTACAATCGAGAGATACAAGAGATTCCTTGGAGGAAAATAAGGGAAGAACGTTTTTTTGCCTGAATCTACAATCGTGGGAAAAATAAACATTGCTGGGGGAATAGCGGAAATATCTCAGGATGGTGGTGAAAGACAAAGTAAATAAGGGATTGGAGTGATAGAACGAGGAGAAATTAAAGAGAGAGAAAGAGAAAAGGAGAGAGAGACAGATACAGACAGAGACATGGGGTAAAGGCATGAAACAGTCAGGGAGAGAGAAGAAAGAGGGAAAGTACAGGTAAATGGAAGAATTTAATTCTTCAAAAAGAATCCTTATAAAAATGAAATAGTACCTAAGTTGTTTTTGTTTTTTTTTCAGATATATTTTGTCTTATGGAATAAATGATCTATCTATATAATGAACAGTGTGTCTTTTTCTGTTTGTTACTCTGTCTGTAACAATGGACTCTTGGTAAAAGTTTGTGCTGATAAAAATATCTCATATCCATCATTTGAAACAATAAACTCTCCCACTTGAACTTTGTTGTATTTGGATATCAAACCTTACTGCTCGAACTCCACAAAAACATACATTATTGAAACTTAATGAACTGCATACATATTAGAAGTAAGACAAGAAGATTAAAATACAGGATTGTTTTTTCGTAATATCGGAGCAATATCTCGTCAGCCTCACTAGGACAATCAATGCCCACATCACAACCTACGGATTGTATTAAATCACTCTCCGATTCACAGGTAAAGAGACGTAGACCTGGCAAAAATATTGCAAAATTCCTCAGAGATATATGTAGGATATTTCTCCATGGCCTCTGCTATTTTCTGATGCCATTATTTTGTTTATTACGTGCTGTCTAATTCATATTTATCAGCAGTAGAGATAAATATCGCCATCTTGTGAAGATATGTGTCACTAGGGCTCCTTGCTTGGGTGGGAAAATAACACAGCTCGATTTTCTTTTCAGCGTGGTTAAACGGATTAAAAGAAATTAAAAAAACAAAAAAAACGAAAACAACAGAAAATAGAAGTGAAAAATAATCTAATGTTTAGAAGGAAGAAAAAAGAGCACAAAATACAATATTTCTCGCCATATAGATAATTTAGATTCTTCTTCTTCACCACCATCATCATCATCATCATCCTTTCAACGTCCGTAGTTGAGTATAGACATTACTCAGGATTCGCCAGACCTGTCAGGCCATCATATTTTTTTTGCCGGCCACAATTTTGCGTATGATCTCTGGTGATCTGCGTTATGAATCATGCTGCAGTTGTCTGACATTCTTGCCACTTAGCCTGCCGGTTGCCATTTGAGTTTTCTCACAGTTCTTCTAAAATTTCAAACTCCCGTTTTTTTTTTTTTAGCATATCCTGCTTTCTTGTGATCCAACCATGTGATGTTAACCATGATTTTCTCTCTAAAAGACACACATACACACAGATACACTTATACAGAGGCACATATACATTACCCATTTCTTGCGCGCTTTATAGCAATGTAGTGGTTACTGAAATGGTCTTATTTTGCTTCGCACAACTGCAGAGACGATTGTCATTCGCTAGTGAAGTGAGTTCGGCCCTCACTGGGTGAGCCACTCGTATTGCTTTGTGCCAGACTAAGTTTAGCAAAGCTTAAACAAATACGGCAATAACTTGAATAGTACGGTTTTAATTGATGCAGATTTTGATGTAGTACGGTTAAGGTATCGCTGTATCAAATAATGTAATTTGTATGGACAGAAAAAAAAAACAATGAATTATCATAAGACCTTGAACAATGCAGTTTTGAACATCATGGATAATTTTGGAACGTATTAACGGTGCTAATGGAATATTACTGTAAATGGAGTCTATCATGGTGAAATAATAAGCAATCCCGTCTCGCAAATAAATTCGTACGTCAAATAATTTCTGGGTGTTTCATACTTGTAGCAATGTGACAGGATCAACGTAAGTTTTATAGATAAGTATATTATTATTATTATTATTATTATTATTATTATTATTATTATTATTATTATTATTATTATTATTATCATTTTTATCATTATTATTTGCAATCTCACAACAGTTGCCTGGTGGTAACCGCTGGAGTTTGAGCGACAGCAAGTCTCCTCAAGTCTCCAGCCCTCCTCTCCTAGTACTCATAGGTCGCAGTAATACTGCGATTTACAGTTTCACGCCGGTTGTCCAGTGGTTATCGCTGAAGGCTGAGTGACAATAAGTCTCCTCAGGTCTCCAGCTAACGTCTCCTCTCTCTTTTGCCTATCATGTTAGTGCTACAATTTGAGTTTCCGCTTTCATTTCTCTTCCTCAGTTGGGTCACTATTGATAGTTAGCGTTGCAGTCCTTATATTTCTAGCACTTTCCTCAGTATCCGTGCAGTTCCCAGTAGTGCTGTGGTCTGTGCAGTCTCAATCCTTCCCCTAATCCTGATCTCCTCCAGTTTCACCCTCAGCGTTTTGGGTGCAGTTCCTAGTGCGCCCGCTATGACTGGTCCTACCCTGGCTTTCATGTTCCACATCTTCCTCAATTCTCTTACTAGGTCCTGGTATTTTTCCCGTTTTTCACTCTCCTTCCTTTTTACTCTATGGTCTGCAGGTACAGCCACGTCTACTATTTGACAGGTCTTCTTTTTTTTGTCTACAATTACCAAGTCTGGTCTTCTTGCCTAGATGAGGTGGTCAGTTTGGATGTCAAAATCCCAAAGTAGTTTGTGGTTGTCATTCTCCAAGAATGCCTCTGGTTTGTGCTGATACCACTTTTCCACATGGTTGAATCCCATTTGTTTGCTTAGTTCCCAGTGTATCATCGTTGCTACTCTATCGTGTCTATGATTATACTCCTTCTGGGCGAGTTGACTACATTCACTAGTCATGTGGTTTACTGTCTCATCTCTTTCACCGCACATGCGGCATTTGCTGTTTGTCTGTGTCCTGTCGATTTTTGTTTTTATGTAGTTTGTCCTGATGCTTTTGTTTTGAGCTGCCATAATGAGCGATTCTGTTTCTCACTTCAGGTTTCCTTTTCGTAATCACGTCCATGATTTCTCGTCTGCTACATCTTGTATCTGCCTTTTAAACCCGCCATACAATTTTTTCCCTACCCATCTCTCTTTTCTTGTTTGCTGTGCTGTTTCATTGTTTTCTACTTTGTTGTTTGTTGCGCTATCTCTCGCACTCTTCATGATTTCTTCGCTATTCGTTTGCACATACCTTTCTAAGACTGCTTTAGCTCTCTGAACACAGAGATCTATACTGATGAGCCCCCTGCCACCTTCTGTTCTCTTAACGTATATTCTATCTGTATCATCTCTAGGGTATAATGCTTTATGCATTGTCATATGTTTCCTAGTTCGCCTATCCATTGATTGGAGCTCTTCCTTTGTCCATCCTAGGAATGGTCCTGTATATCTAACTACTGACACAGACCAGCGGTTCATTCCTTTTACTAGATTTCTGCTGTTTAATTTGGTCTCTAATATTTTCCATATCCTTCTAAGGTATCCTCTCTTTATTTTCTCCTTCATCTCTTCCTGTTTTATCGTATCACATTCAAGGACGCCAAGGTTTTGTATCGGTCTTGTGCGGTCAATGCTCTAATCTTGCTGTTGTCCAGGAGTTCGATTCCTTCAGTCTTTGTAAGCCTTTCTTTGCGCATTTTTTCTATTCCAAACTCCATTCCGATGTCCTCACTGTATTCTTTTACTTCGTTGAACAGAGTCTCAAGCTCTTCTCTGTTTTTTGCAAACAATTTTAAATCATCCATGTACATTAGGTGGTTGACTTTTCCTTTTGTTTTAGAGAAATGGTACCCTTTGCTGTTCTTCAGGATTCTTTTGAGCGGTATCATTGTTATAACAAATAATAGTGGGGACAATGAGTCTCCTTGGAAGATTTCCCTTTTTATCCCTACCTCTGCTAGGTTGTCTCCTGTGGCTGTCAAGTCTACTTTCCAGTTTTTCATAGAGTTTCCAATTAATCTAACCACCGGTTCGCTAATTTTGAACATTCTAAGGCATTCGAGTATCCAGCTATGTGGAATCATATCGTACGCTTTTTTGTAATCTATCCATCCCATTGCGATATTCTTTCTCCTCCTCACTTCTCTTAAGATCATCTGGTCTATGTAGAGTAAATCATTTGCCCCTTTGGTTCCTATCCTAGACCCTTTCTGTTCTTCTGGTAATAGTCTCCTTCTTTCCATTGACATATATATTCTCTCTGCTATTTGTCCGGTCAGGATTTTCCACATAAGTAGTAAGCACGTTATTGGTCTATAGTTGCTTGCTACGTTCCCTCTTTTCTGGGTCTTTTTGGATGAGGGTGGTTCTGCCTTTGGTCATCCATTCTGATGTCTCGCCTTCGTTTAGACAACTTTGGAGTAGGTGGGTGAGTCTGCCGTGTAATGTGGTGAATTTCTTGAACCAATACCCATG
>OY735201.1:58042165-58099665 GCA_963457665.1 Thysanoteuthis rhombus
CATTGATAGATAATAAAGAAGTATCCCCGATGAAATTTGAACTTGCAACACCGTATTTCTGAAAGCCAAGCTGATGGACAACTTGAAACTGATATGCTCACTACTACTACCAAGTTTAAATAAACAATAGGACGTGGAGAAAATCGGATGAGAGAGGACTTGGCTAAGTGACTAGATTTGAACTTCACTTGCTGGTTGGTCTCCTTGGCAAAACTAATCATACATCGTTCATATCTGGTTTTGTCAGATCAGTAAGGTTCACCTTAGATAAATGTCTTGTCCTGCCTTTTTGCTTGGATGGAATGATCGGTTTGGATGGTGAAATCCCAGAGTGATTTATGTCTTCCACTTTCCAAGACACTCTTTTGCTTGTGCTGGTACTTCTTGTCTACATGTTGGAATCCAAATCGTTTGCATTGTTCCCAGTGAATGACTTGTGGTTATCCTTGGAGACTGGGTGGCAGTAATTCTCCTCAAATCTCCCGTCCCTTTCTTTGCTTCCTCACACCCATGGGAACTACGACGGTCAGAACTCGCACGGTCCCGATATTGTTCTTATTTTATACTTTCTTTTGTCTTTATACCGTGAACTACTTTTATTAATGATAATAATAACAATGCTGTCGTTGCCGTTGTTGTTGTTGTTGTTGTTGTTGTTGTTTAGTACAGTAAGATAAAATAGTTTCGCAGTGAGAAATGGAAATCTAAACTCGTCTTGTTATCTTTTCTATCACTTATTCCATATCCACCTAAGGCTACGAGAGAGCAGTAGAATGTTGATTCGTCGATGATGATGATTATTTGTCATGTGCACCCGTTAATGAGGTTACAAATATCATTATTTCTAGACAACGGACGAAGAATTAGGCACTGTAAGTGAATTTTTCTTGTGGGGGTCAACTTGTCAACTTTGTAACCGTTCCTCCAATCAGTGTGCAATTATATATATATATATATATATATATATATATATATATATATATATATTGTATCGAGAAAGTAGTTTTTGATTCGTGTTAATAAACAATATGTACAACTTTCCATAAACTTTTCTTGTTTGTGAACAATATATATATATATATATATATATATATATATATATATACATATATATGTGTGTGTGTGTGTGTGTATGTGTATAATAATTAATAATTGTGTCACCTACAGACAGCTGTTTAGTTGCATTACAACTCTTCAGTGTGGGTATAGACAATCCAGTATCCCTTCCAGTACTGCTAGGTATGTATATATGACTCGGCTCTATAAGGTGAGCCCATATTTCATATTATTATCATTTATCATCTACTTTATTTGCGTATAAAGTATTTGGAAAAAGGTGTATTGCTTTACAAATATCATTCATTGATATGGTATATCACAAGGCAAGGCGTCGTCCGCGCGTGGCGATAGATAAAAGAGCAGCCATAAAAGTGCTGTCATAAAAGAGAGAAAAGTAAAGAATCAATTCGCTGAATAAACATTTCAGGCATTGAAAGAGCGGCCATAGGACATGCTACAGATCTGATTGTAATAGAAAAGCGATTTATCACATCTTATCTACAAAAGTCAATACAACTACTTTACGTGCTTTATTTATGTTATTTGTCATAGGAACAGTTATTCCTGAGAGGAGCTCTTAGCCAAATTGGAGTTGACTTTGTCCTCTTACCCCAACAAGAACAAGAACAAGAACAATCTTCAACAAATCAAGGGAAGTAAACTCTTCACAGTTTGTGTTTAACACCACGTTAAACCAAACCGACATAAAAAAAAACATTAACATTTCTGCATCAATACTAAGCGTTTGCAAGGTGGTTCTCTTACCAACCAGGCGAAACTGTAAAAAGTCTCATATATTTAGAAATCTATTCATCTTATATGTACAATACAAAAGTTGCAGTAATCATCTCCAATTACATTAGAAGTAAGATTGGAATCTGAGCCAGGAGCACCCACCAGACTTGTCTTTTTTTTTTTTTGAACCGGTATTTTGGTGCCTATTAGCAGTTTTCCACACTCAGGGGTTTTAGTTTTTGCACACGGAAGAGCGAAATCAACTGCTAATTGTCAATACTTATCAGCGAAAGCTTCTACGTCGTTTTGGGGCATTTTTTTCTGGGTAAACTTTGGTATACGGGTGGCCTCGGCAAATCCAGGTAATTTTACGCCATAATTGAGTTAAAGAAGGACATGATAAATGTCCTGACAAAAAAATAAAAGGAAGAAAAGTCATAAAAAGATAATGAAAGATGAAAAGTTCTAAGTTGAGAGAAAATAAGAAACAAACATTCCATTGACGTAAAGGATTCATTCTAATTTAAATAAAATGATAAAGTGAAAATCAGTGTGCTATGGTAGTATAGAGGAAGTCCCTTATTGTGACCACTTTTAGAATAGTCTTTTAGATACCCATAACCGACAGATAACATCAGACAAAGAATATAAAAATTGAATCTAATTACATTTATCGTCATAAATTTACATTCATTATTAGAGATTCAATGTTATATTAAATTCATAGTTATACAAAAACATTACATAATGAAAAAATGAATATGAAATTCATAAATCATCATTAATAAATTTTTAATCCATTTTGAATAAAATTTTCGCTATTGACTGATTTTGATAACAATAATCATTCGATAACATTATCGGAGATTATAATAAGTATATTTTGATAAATATTGTCTGAAGTTCTGAGATGCACTAATTTTGTGGTCTAAAGACTTCAAGACATTTCAGTCTTATCTTCTTCAGCTCGAACCTTGCATTTATACTATTTGAAGTTCTAAACATGTTATATGTTTGGTAACCGACTGTAACACATATGATATGAGAATCAGTGAAGCAAAAAATAATCTCATTTTACAATTTTGCTTCATTTTAGCACACACACACACACACACACACACACACACACACACACACACACACACACACTTCATATTGTATTTTCTGTTTGTAAGAATACAAAAAAGACAACAGATTTTATCCGTTGTTTAAGTTATTCATACGGTAAATAGAGCTATTAATATATCATCATCATCAGTCGTTTAACGTCCGTCGTTGGACATTGACCTTCCCCAGGATTCGCCACAATTCTCTATCTTGGGCGTCACAGAACCAGTATTTCTTGAATCTGTCTAGTTCATCTCTCCATCTTGTGTTCTGTCGGCCTCGGTTTCGCATGTGATCTCTGGGGATCCACGTTGTGAGACGTGATGTCCATCGGTTGTCTTTCATTCTTGCAACGTGGCCTGCCCATTGCCATTTGAGTTTTTTTAATAGTTTCTATGATTCTCACATGCGAAGGTTGCGTACTTCTCAGTTTGTAGGTCTGTCTCTTGGTTAGGTTCCATGTTTCAGCTCTCTCTCCATATATATATACATATATATGATAGATACCTGGTGAATGTCAACATTTCGTGAAAACGTACTCATCAGCAACAGCCAATACGTTTTAACGAAACAATATTTATCAATTGGTCCGTTGTTTTTATTTTACACAACAAATATATTTTTTAAACATAATTTTCCTTGTCAAAGTGTCCGGTCATTTCTAATTAACAAAAAGGTTAACCTGCCCAGGCTAAATGCACTTTCAAAAGCGAGATGGTCCCCTTAATCCTAAAAAGAAGAGTATATAACTAATGCATTCTCCCAAGAGTCACCCATGGGGCTGAAAAATGAAACCTAGAGACAGAACCACAGACTAAGATGCACGCAAGGTGTACATATAAGAATCATACTCAACCTCACACGCAAAGATCACAGCACAGTGCATTAGGGGAAAAACGGGTGTCCGAAACATCATAGAAACCATTAGGAAACTCAGAATCAGAATACTGGCTCCGTGACGCGACGATAAAAGACCGATGATGATGATGATGATACTTTTGCTACAGTCTAGAACAGTCCTCTTTCGGGATCGCCATCACCTGCTTAGTTGCGTTTTCTTTAATCTCTCTCACAGCCTGGCGTACCCCTTTCAACGTCGATATTTTGCTTTGGGGAGGTCCAGAAATCGCAGGGAGTCATATCTGAACGGTTGAGTGAAGACTGACAGACTTGGATGATCCGATGCCCCCTCTCCCCCCCAATCTCTCTTTGCTACCTAACATGTCCCTACGTGGCGAATAGTGAAATACCTGATAGAGATAAAGGTTACCGTCGGAAAACGACGTGGACCACCATGACCTCCAATAGATATATAGGGACCCACCGAATATATCGCATAAGGTGGCACCAATCTTATAAGCTCACACTCCTTATAAGTTCTTACAGGGACAGGATCTCTCTGATATCCAGCACGTCCCTAGGCGGCGGAAAGGGGAAAGGTCTCATAGATATATGGGGTACCGACCAAAGACGGCGTGGCCCATAGAGGCCACCTATAAATACATAGGGGCCCACAGAATATATTGAATAAGGTGGCACCAATTTGAAAGCTCGCAAGAAAATAATGGCTGCGAATGTCTTCAATTAGCCACCACCTTCCCAAAATCCTATATGACCAACCACACGACCTTATAAATATCGCGGCGTTCCTGTTGGACCATCGTCTATCAGCGGTCCAAAAGCATTGTTTCATGTACCTGCAGGCAATCTGTCAGCGAGGGTGAGCAGACACTGTCTAAGCAAGACAAGGTCTTGGACATTAAACAAATTAAAAATATGAAGGTCTACACGTACAATGTTCAAGGTATCGCTGACTGAACAGTTTTGATCGTAGCTAGACTAAGCAAGCGATACACACAGAAGGTAATGCAAGTATATGCACCTACTTCAAATAGTTCGGACCAGGCGATAAAAAAACCATAGGACGACATGAGTAAGATAATAGCCCGGGAGAAGACGAATTAAGCCATATTGTTGGATGATAGAATAATCCTCAAAAAGCCATGCCGTAATTAGATAGTGATCGAGAACATTGTCAATTTTCAAGTAGCGATAGAAAACATATTTGAGGCTTTATGGAATAGCAGTAGTCCTCTAAACAGAAGGAAATCAAGCAAAGAATCACTTTGGGGTGGCCAGCTTTCGGCAGAGTAAGCTCAACTTTCAAGAACCAGATGATCCCGATAATCCTAAAAAGAAGAGTATACAACCAACGCATTCTCCCGATAGTCAATTATGGAGCTGAAACATGGAACCTAACCAAGAGACAGACCAACAAACTGAGAAGTATGCAACGTGCGCATGAGAGAATCATGCTCAACCTTACATGGAGAGATCAGAAGACAGCACAGTATATAAGGGAGAAAACAGGTGTCTGTGACATCATAGAAACTATCAAAAAATTCAAATGGCAATGGGCAGGCCATGTTGCAAAAATTAAAGACAACCAATGGACATCACGTCCCACAACATGGATCCCCAGAGATCACATGCGAAACCGAGGCCGATAGAACACAAGATGGAGAGATGAACTAGACAAATTCTGGAAATACTGGCTCTGCGTTACGCCCATGATAGAGAATTGTGGCGAATCCGGGGGAAGTTCTGTGTCCAACAACGGACGTTAAGAGGATGATGATGATGATGATGATGATGATGATGATGATGATGATGATGATGATGATGAGTAACGTAGAGGGAAAAGATAACTCATTGAGAAATAGGAAGCAGCAGAGATTGTAGAAAATTACAAATGAAAACAATAATGCTCGAAGGCAACAAAGGACTAATCGAAATGAAGCGAATTATGGAGAAAAAAATGAAGCAAAAGCTGTCCAAAAAGGGAAAAGTTTGAAGCACGCTCGTGCAGTGGATCATAGTGGCAAACAAAAGATGCTTGCATCAAAGGATAGAAATCGCAAAATTACCAAATGTAGAGACAGAATGTTAATGATAACTGAAAAATGCTATAAAAACATGAAAAACGAAAGTTCCCCTAATTGACACCAACAATATCCAAGACTTAACAGACGGAAATGTCGTCGGTCGGTAAATTATCGACCAGGAGAATGCAACTGGAAATGATAATCGGTAAATAGTCAACCGACAATACGACCTGGAAATGTCATCGGCCGGGAAAATGAAAGGCAGGATAATACCGGCGGTAAAATGCAACCACGAAAATATGTCTAATGCAGATTGAGTATGTGTTACGCTAGTTTTCTTTATGAACTGAGCGTTCTCTGTTTGAAATCAGCGCTTTTACCTGGGCTCAGAAATCGAGCATTGGCATCTATGTTCTTACAATGTAAGTATCTCACCCACCCAGCAACCTCTTCCCTCGTTCTTTTTTCTTATTTTCCTTTTGTCATTCGCATTCCTCACTTTTGCCATCACACGATTAAATAGTTTAATTGATTTCTTTCCATTTCTTTCTTTCTTTCCTCATTTCCTTCTCTTCTTTCCCTTGATCAAGCATCTTACTTTCTCGTATCACTCTTTCTTTCTTCCTTCCTTTCTTTCTTTCCTGAATTTCTAAGCATGTGGCACCCAATGAAGCTTACGAGAGTAGTAATTGTGAGCGAGAAATACTTGCTAGCTACTGTTCAACGGTGAGGCGCTCCTTATCACATTTTCTGATGGATTTTATTTTTTGTTTCTTTCATTATCATGCTTTCATTCATTCTTTCATTGATTGATTCATTCTTTCTTCATTCCTTTCCGTCTTTTCTTCTCCCTTTTACGACCCTAAGTTACACCTATGACCCTCTCCTTCGTTACCACCCGTACACATTCAGTTTTGTCTATTTCCACACGATTAAAAATTGTTTTTACTGGTATCACAAAGAGATATTTATCTATCCTGGGCGCCTCCTTCTATTCGAATCGTCCAGATGAAATAGATACAATAATATAAACAAAAATAATA
Organism: Thysanoteuthis rhombus; assembly: GCA_963457665.1. Taxonomy (NCBI): domain Eukaryota; kingdom Metazoa; phylum Mollusca; class Cephalopoda; order Oegopsida; family Thysanoteuthidae; genus Thysanoteuthis; species Thysanoteuthis major. The sequence continues at coordinate 58,048,995 of OY735201.1, forward strand.
AACAAACTCCAGAGAAAAATTAAAGCAAAACCAGGAGAGAAAAACAAATAAATGAAAACAGTTGGAAAAAAATAAACAAAAAGAAAGAAAAGAAAGAAAAGAATAATAAAAAAGAAAACGAAGAAAAACCATCAAATAAACGAAAAAACGTGGAAAAATATTTTCCAACCATATTTCAGGGTATTTTCCGGTAACTGTTTAAACAGAAAGATATACAAAGATGAAAAACATGAACTAAAAAATCTAAAAAAAACAAAAAAAAAACAGAGGGAAAGCATCGATAACAAATAATAAAATAAACGATAAAACAAAATAAACAAACGCTAAACAAACATGAAAACAAAATTTTGCAAATCCATGCAACAAACAAAACGTTTCTAAAAAAGAAAAAAAAGAAGCCCCCTTTCCACCGTACAAAACAAAAGCAATATTTTTTTTTCCTTGGCTCGAAAGCAGGTGGGTTGAACGGGGCCCTTGGGGTCAACTTCTGGTAATTGTATCATGCGTTGTTCCAGCCTTCAACGGACGGGGAACAACGGTATTGAATATAGTTAATAATAATAGAGTAACAATTTTTGGCTGTCGGCACAAAGATATAACTTATAGTCAGTCTACCCCCCCCCCATCTTTCTTCACGTTTTTCTTCTTTCTTCTTTGATTCTTTCATTTCTAGCTCACACATCTAATCGTTTTCTCTCGTCCTATCTTTCTGTGTCTCCTTTCATATTTTTGTAAAGGGGTCTTTTTTCCTTTTCTTCCTCTCATTATATTTTGCTCTTCTTTCTTAATCTTCTTTTTTTTTTCTTTCTTTACGTTCTTCTGTTATCAATCTGATTACAGGTATCATCTGATCTCCGAAAATTCGCTTTACGCCACTTTTTCACTTTCACCCCCCTACCCTGCTCAAAAAGAAGCAATAGGCTAGAATAGCGTTGAATTCAGCGAGCCATTATAGAGGCAGGGTGCACCTACACCTTGTCACTTTTATGTCCCACTATCCCAACCTCTTACATACCATTGTATCATCGTTTGTGACCGCAAACGCTCAGAAATCCCACCCCATATAAATTAATGGCCATTACTTCTTCACGTTGAGACGTTTCAGCTTACGAAAAGTTTTTATATGAACGCTTGACTTTCGGATCGCAGGGAAACTGTACTACCTAAAATTCTTATCATTATTTTCCTTTTAAGCGCTTCTCGTAGAGCAATGTTTACCAAGTTTGTCTCCATAGCCATTGCAAATGAATTCGATCCACGCTGGGTTCTCCACTTTTATAGCCTTGTGTCACACTAAGCTAATCTTTGTAATTATTTATTTATATAGTTGTCTTTGAATTAGTCTTGCCAGACATTGCGAGTTATTCTGGTAATCACAAGTCCACACTCATTTGTGGCCATGTGCCAAACTATGTTGAGGTTAGAAAATCAAATCCCGGAGAAGCAAGGACAACAGGCAAATTGCAACCCAACAATGTACAATATGATCATAGTTGAAAAAACTTATTTCTTCCAGACCATAGCTCAAAACCCCTAATGGCTGCTATCTTCAAACCAAGATGGCAGACAAACGATCGTGAACCAGCAAATGCCACCTACTTTTTATGACCTTTAGACCACTTATTAACAAAATATGAAGTCAAACTTAGGTGACTCAGAGGTGCTTGCGCGGTCTAACTTAGCTCATGCAGCAATAAGATATAGTTGGGATCTCTAGAACTGTCTATTTCTAAATAAGAATTAGGCTTTCTAACCTATGTACTGTACCTTAATGAAATATGACGAGCAGTCTAAATTCGATTTCTATACAGATTATTTCTCAATATGATTTGACAAGCAGTGAATTTCTAAAAAAGGATTTTTAAGCAGTGTATCCCTAAACTATATTTCTAAATAGGATCTCTAAGCTGTGTATTTCTGAATACCCTCGACTTCTAAGCAGTGTTTTTTTCTGAAAATGTTTTCTAAATAACGTATTTCTAAAACAGATCTGGCGTGTAGCGTTTTTCCAAACAAGATTTCAAAGCCGTCTATAACTAAGTAGGAGTTTTAATCTGTGTATTTCTAAATGGGATTTCTAAGCTGTGTGTTTCTAAAAAGGATTCCTAAACAGTGTATCTATAAATTGGGTATCTAAATATGTAATTCTGAAGAGAATTTCTGGTTAGGTTTCTTGGTTATATATTTCTAAAAGTTCGTCACGAACAATGTATTTCTAAATTGGATTTGTGTATTACTAACTGGGATATCAAAGCAACGTATTTCTGAACAAAATATGATGAGCAGCGTATTTCCAAATAGCATTTTAAAACTGTATTTCTAAATTGTATTTCTAAGCAGCATATTTCTAAATAGGATTTGTAAACTGTGTATATCTAAATTGGGTGTCTAACCGTGTATTACTGAGATCTTGATACACATGTTTTTCATACGTGTAAATATTTAATAAACTTAATCTGACACAGGGTCACGAATGCTGGGCATCCAGTGAAAATCAAACTCGCTATCAATGTCCTGCGAGATTAGCTTGCTGATTAATTATCAATCAACGACAGGCAATTTCTTTTAGTTATTAGCATACCAAGTTCACCTTAGTCTGGCCATTATAGTGATGTACCTTGCAAGTATTGAACTCATTGGTGTGCCTAGCAAGAATTGAATTCAATGAAGTCGGTGATCTGCGTTCAAACACCAACCATACAGGGCAAACTTGGCTCTTCAGTCTTGGTTGGTAACCAGTCTAGGAGACAGGCAGCCATGATTCCGAACCGGGAAGGTTCAACCTCTCGTCCAGTGCCGTGAGAGGCATGACATGGACAGAGTAGTAAATGTTTTTTTCTGGAATGTACGTTTAATTGTGAAACCTCGACGGGCTTAGTAATTGTTCAAGTAAAATAAAGAATAGAAACAGATGGATGAGATGGCGTGACCACTGTCTCCATATTTCCATAGCACCTCAAGTACAAATGGAAGATTAAACAACTAAACAAAACTCTGGTCTACGGGACTAGATTGCTAAACAATGCTCAACAGGAAGCGCCTCTTATAAATGCTGCTACTATGCAAAATAAAACGAGTCTGGTATTCATTTGCATGAGCCTGTTTTGTGGCTGAGCTAGATATATATTTACCACTCGTGAAAGTCCTTGGTGTTAGATTTCAAATGGAAGTCAGGGCTTCAAATGATAGCTTTAAAAACAGTCAGTCAGGCACTTTGTACTAAGGATATTGGCATAGGACAATCTTCCTTCTTCTATTTGGCACAGTGTCAGACATAGCACAGTTTACTAAATATATATGCCCATATCTAATATGGTAGATTTCATACGAAACGATGATTTTCAGTTTGAATCGATCAGAGTTGTGAGCGCAAATTTGCCTATAGAACAATTGAGAATTCTCGCAACGCACCGTTGCCTTAAGTTAATTGATTAACAATGCCACATGCCCGGTTGCATTTTTTCGGTATTGTTTATGTAATAAATGATATCTACATCGTCATCATCATCTATTTTGCCCACTGCTTTTCAATCTCCTTCCATGACGACAGCAATTCCGGTAACCTCTACGATATCTCAACGGCAAACATTTCGATCTCATCCCTCCCTGATATAGAAAAAAAAGCTTCCCACGAGATTTGAAACTCGCATCGATTATCTATGTGAAACTGTCATACCGGAACAACGCCTAACCAATTAGGCAAGGAAAGCTTAACGAAATGGAAGCCATTCAAATTTGGCTATATCGTTACATTCTCCCTTCTAGAATATTTACTTCAGTACCATATTGTTTGTTTACTTGAGTAATAGTAGATGTGATAGTTTTAGAAAGAGAAATCTCTGACGATTTGAGTATCAGTAAGGCTTATTTCAATGACTTTCAGAATTATCTGTAAGACTTTGAATTTTTAAAAGGGCTCGATGTCAGCATCTACTCGTTCAAATGTATGGGATTTTTTTTCTTTCAGGGAATAAAAGCTTATCGATCATCAGAATGGATAAATCGATCCAGAACAAATGCAACCCCATAACCCACATCCACAAGCCTAACGTTTATTTGCATGGGAAACAGGATCGAACAACTGAATTGATTAAGCTCCAACGCCCGTAGGCATGATCCCATATCCCTCTGCTCAGTTCCATCGCCGGATATCTTAAGGAATGGCGAAACTCATCTTATAGATCAGAATAGAGAGGGGGTGAGTGAATATATATATATATATATATATATATATATATATATATATATATATATATATATAAATTATCAATTGCGTTATATAATATTGACACTAAATCAGAAATGATCCCCCGTTATTACACAGTGAATGTATCATTTGGTCTTGACAATGTAAATAGAATAAACAATTAGAGAAAATGGGGCTGCTGCTGGAATTTAACTTGCCACTGATGGGGTAGCCGTTTTAACGTAGCATGCCTTTACCATTGAGCTAACCATCGCTCTTACCATTGAATTATTGGCGGCTGTTTAGCCATCTTCAATATCATCATCGGTGAGTCAAAATTTCACAGTTGTCTCATAGTTTTAAGTGAATGTGGAATAAGTGATGAAAAAAGGAACTTAAGGAGTTCTGATTTTCATTTCTTATTTCGAGCCCATTTTATCTCACTGTACTAAACAACAACAACAAAAAACAACCACAACAACAATAACATTGTTATCATTATCACCACTGATAAAATCTAGCCATAGTTTAAACACAAAAGGAAACACAAAATCAGAACAATATCACGATCGTGCTGAGGAACTGAGGGAAAAAAATTAAACATGGAGTTTAGGGTCGACGACGTAGCAAAATACGACAGAAGTAACTTACTCATTGGTCACCCCGTTTCCCTATTCTTTCATTGATCTCCCCCAACACGGTATACAATCAAAAGTCATAATTGGGTTTTTATTTTTCTTGTGTACATTCACTGGCACATAAACACATTTATGGAGCTTACCAGCAGAAACAAAATCACTAGCAATGGCTTGTGAAACCAGCATGTTAATATTCGCTCTCATACACATTGATGAACTGCCGTTGTATATACAAGTCTCCCTCAGGGTACCAACCACGCGAGCTAAGTGATCTAGTATCTTATTTGTTTACACTACTATTGTGACCTTGTCTAAACATGGGTAAATCCGAATGAACCACCGTAGCCGCCAAAGGCGACGAAGAGATTTATCCCTTTTTATGTATGTTCGTGAATTTAAGTGTTTGTGTGTTTGTGAGTTCCAGTGTTCCTGGCCATATCGTTTTGTTTATAGACTTGAAAATCTGCATCAGTACTCCACTAGATACAATGTTTTTTTTTAATTTTTCATTTTTTCAAAAAAAAAAGAAGCTTTTGTTAAAGCTTCTGGGAGGCCTTATTTGACGGGTATATCTATAACACAGAGACTCTTTAGAATATTAGAAAAAAATTATTTCAAATGTCTTCCAATAGAAAAGGCCAGTGATGTCATAAATATGATTTATTCTGACCATATTTATCATTTGATGCATTTTTTTTACATGACATCAAATTTTGACGATAGAGTTGTTCAATTATTGGCTGGAGTCACGAATTAATATTTATTGCTTCCGTAGAAATGCTATAATGACAATAAGATGAATTTCCTTAAAGAGTTAACACACAATACTGTTAGTTGTCAAACTATAGTCCAAGTCGGGGGCTCAAGCTGACGTCATGTTAAACCAAACACACACACACACACACACACACACACACATATATATATATATATATATATATATATATGTAAGATCAAAATTTTCCTAACTCGATTTTAAATCACCAGGTGATCGATAGGCAGCTGTCTTGCCGACTGAGCCAAACAATAAGTATTATATATCCGAGAACATTCATGTTCCAAATACACAAAGAGTTATTCCATTCTAACAAATATATACATTTATGGAAAAAAACATATTTTATATACTTATAAAATATTTATCATATATTCGATACAGATGTTGAAGTAATCATTTTCAGTCGGAAGAGAATTAGGAGTAGAGATTGACCCTACAACAACCAGGCTAGTTCTAATTCTATTTTCGTTAATATCATTTGAGTAACATTGAAGTGGTTACTAAACTCGAAATAGTCTCTACTGTCGGTTTGGTATCGGTTTTAGTAGTATCGATAGAACTAACTGAACCAGCAATAACAAAATAGTCTTTATTGTTGCTGCTGTCGTTAATGTATTATCTTAAATAGTATTGTCAAAGTAATAAGCAGGGTTCACACCATTCCGTTAGGGTGTCAGATTAAAACTTGTAATAAAGGTCATCCCTCACACATACACAACATAGCATCCATAAAAAATAGGGGTTTCAAACAGGCGCTGTTTGAGGGTCATACTGAAAAATTATTCTTCCTACACCACTGGTCGGCTTTCAGTTCTTTGAAGGTGTCTGTCAAAACAAAACTTCTTGACAAAGAAGCCACTAATCGGCTTAGACTGTATAGCGCCTTTGTTTCATCTCAGCGATAAAAAGTCAATGCTCATCTCTATACTTCAGGGGTGGCCAAACTATCTCAATTCAAGAGTCGCACACAATAAACTTCAGATGTTGGAGAAGCGCGAGGCATAAACAAAATTTACACACACGTTTTTATTGTTACATACTCATTTCGTTACAAAATACGAACATTTTACATAAATATTAAAAGGTACATGTACGCAGTAATATCAATTATGTATACAGTTTTTTTAAAAATAGCGACATTCCTCCGTAACCTGAAATATTTAATCCATACTAACTATTTCTATGATATCTCGGACTCTTGTCTTTTCTCTGATATACTGTGCTGTCTCATGATCTCACCGTGTGATTTTGAGCATGATTCTCTCAAGTGGACGTTGCTTACTTATGAGTTTGAGGATTAATCGTTTGGTTAGGTACCATCTTTCATGTCCATAGGTAACTATCGGGAGGGCACATTGGTTGCATACCCTTCTTTTCAAGACAAGTTGGATTTTCTTGTTCTCAAAAGTCGGGCTTGCTCTACCGAAAGCTTGCCAACTAGTGTGATTCTTCGCTTTATTTCTCCTTCTTTTGATGACTCCAATGATACAAAGCTCCTTCCAATGAACAATTCAAGATGATATTACTACTACTAATACTGGGTGTGTGTGTAAAAACAATAACATCAGATATGACGCCGAAAGAATAAATCTATATTTTTAGGTTTGAAATTCTGCAAACATTAGTTGGAACGGTCGAGCTGTAATCGTACATGAACAGGTTTCCCAGGGTAAAAGTTATGTGAGTTCGATTCTCGACTAGAGCTTATTCTTATTTCCATTCTGCTGTTTACAGATGGCCGTAGACTGATGGTCGGAGTAGTTGCGATGAAAAGCAACTTAAATATATATGTTAAGTTTTGTTCGGACTTTTGTGCTCATCTTTGTTCATAACGTTTCAGTCGTTGTACCTTAGGACCGTCTCCATGCAATGAGTGGGTGTATTTCCGACCATCGAGTCCAGGAGGGCCCGTCCCAGCGATTGCTTGGAAAGTGCTCATTCCACTGCCTAATTTCAGGTGTGGTCAACTTTTGGTTCCGAACACTTTTGTTAGTCGCAATTAGTGCCAAAAATCCGTTGTTGAAATAAATAGTAGCTCAACATTAAGAATGATTGACAATGCTTCATCAAATGAGATAAAATGAAAATTATATCACTTCTCCCGAGAGAAGAATTATCATAAATTTTTCTCCCAGGGGTTTACAAACGAATCGGCCGATTCATTTCACGGTCCTCTTCACTAGAATGAATAGTCCAAAACGTTTTATCGACGTTGGACATAGGAAGAAGGTAAGATATCGGCCTCCGGGTCTGAAGTGAAGGTTTCAATTCTGCCTCACGGTACTGCATGTGATAATGGTAAGTCTATAGCCACACTGAAGAAATGTAATACATCGAAACAGCTGTCTGTGGATGACACAATACATATATATATATATATATGAGGTGTAAACGCTGCATAGTCTGGTTTCTTTTCTTTTTCTTTCTCGTTTCTTCCACTTACTATTTTTTCATCTCGAGAATTGCCTTAAAAAAAAGAAAAAATATGACATATTTTGGGGGCCCACTCTCTATATAATATGTTTTTCTCTTCTCCTCCTCCTTCTTCTTCTTTTTCTTCTTCTTCTTCTTCTTCTTCTTCTTCTTCTTCTTCTTCTTCTTCTTCTTCTTCTTCTTCTTCATCTTGAGAAACATTTCGCAGGAAAAATCAAGAAATAAAGGAGAAAAAATACAACCCTTAAGTAACATAAACATTATCAGAGAAACTGGTATTAAGAAAGTAGGGAAGAAGAAGAAGAAGAAGAAGAAGAAGAAGAAGAAGAAGAAGAAGAAGAAGAAGAAGAAGAAGAAGAAGAAGAAGAAGAAGAAGAAGAAGAAGAAGAAGAAGAAGAAGAAGAAGAAGAAGAAGAAGAAGAAGAAGAAGAAGAAGAAGAAGAAGAAGAAGAAGAAGAAGAAGAAGAAGAAGAAGAAGAAGAAGAAGAAGAAGAAGAAGAAGAAGAAGAAGAAGAAGAAGAAGAAGAAGAAGAAGAAGAAGAAGAAGAAGAAGAAGAAGAAGAAGAAGAAGAAGAAGAAGAAGAAGAAGAAGAAGAAGAAGAAGAAGAAGAAGAAGAAGAAGAAGAAGAAGAAGAAGAAGAAGAAGAAGAAGAAGAAGAAGAAGAAGAAGAAGAAGAAGAAGAAGAAGAAAAAATAATAAGTGCCACGAAAGATGAGCTGAGGTGGTGAATGCGAAAATACGTGCTAAATAGGGAGAAAACAAGCAGTAACACGAGTGGGGTCAGGATGGTTTTTCCTTTTCCCCCTTTTTTCCGACAGCGATCTTAACCAGTCTCCACCCTTGGAGTAACCACCTTGACATCCTTCCACTCCTCCTTCTTAATGTTTAATCTAGCCCCCCACCCCACCTCCGTTCTTAATCCGGTTCCCTTTGCAGTGCTTAATCCGCTGTACCCATCAACTACCCCCCCCCCCTTCTTGCACACCCACACTTCTCGTCACCTCATTCATTGTTTGCTCAGAGTAAACCCTGACCCACGCACGTGCGACCTATTCTGTTCCGAAGGGCTTTACAGGTCGCGGCTCGGAAAAAGGCGCAGGGGTCTGTCCTTCTCAAACCTTTTTTTCCCCCCGTCTAGAATGATTGTGTCAAATATGCGATAAAAATCGAATACTATTAACGAAAAAACTAAAAAAAAGAGAGAAGACCTAAAAGGTAATGTTAGAGGGAAGAAAGGGCAGAAGATTGCGAACGAGCGAGCGAGCTAGGGAGAGAGAGAGAGATAGACAGACAGAGAGAGAGAAGGGGCAGAGAGAGAGAGAGAGAGGGGTAGAGAGAGAGAGAGAGAGAGAGAGGAGTGAAATGAGAAGAAAGAAATAGAGTGGAAAGGATCATACGTTGGGAGATAGGTAAACCTCATGTGCTGTTGTAGATATGAAGATAAGTCATAAAAGCTTTCATGGCTCGTACAATGTCTTAGATCACGTTCTTTCTTCAACGAGAAAATCATATGAGTGTTGAGATAGCTACTTATGAGCAGATGGAGATGCGTAAATGGCTATAAATGAACTGACGTAGATAAATAGATGAACATAAACAGATGGACATGAATTTGTCAAGGTGAAAATGAAAATAGTTAGATAGACACAAGACCAAATCGATTGATGGATAGATTGATATGAACATATATATAGATAAAAAAAAATTCAGATAGAATACAGATAATAAACTGAATACAGATAATATATATATATATATATATATATATATATATATATATATATATATATGTACATATATATATATATATATGAGTGGACACACACACATATATATATATATACATAAACACACACAGACATATACAGATATATACTTTTATATGTACAATACATACACACATACACATATACATATATGAGATATACATGCATATATATACACGTATATATACTTATATGTACAATAGATAAACACACATCTATGTACAATACGCACAAACGCATGTACAATACACGTATGAACAATACACACACAAATACACACACACACTCACACTCACACACACACACACACATACATATATATATATATATATATATCTATATCTATATATATATATATATATATATATATATATATATATATATATATATATATATATATATATATATATACATGGTAAACAACTGATGATCCCAACAAGAGAAATTTACTCACTGTACCATAATAACAAAGCATACGTAAAACAGAAAAAAACAAAACAAAAAAAAAACACCGATGAAAATCACATAAATCACATTAACAGATATTGGGGGAAAAGCGCCTGTTGTTACAAAAAACCTTTTTGACAATACTCTTTTATATGCTTAGCGTTTAAAGCTGTAAAGCTTTCCAGACTATTTATATAGGCTTGCACGTTCGCTGCCTGGCCGTATAACAATGATTAACAAGCAATTTTCATAGTTTCACAGACAATCACTACTGTTATGAGTTTGATCCTCACTGAGCGACCAACACTTCTTCCCTTGTACGACTCACACCCAGTCAAGTTTAGTAAATTTCGATAGGACAGAGAGAGAGAGAGAGAGAGAGAGAGTCAGTCTTGGCAGTAGTATAGCCAGTAATAGTTGCTATTCCAGCGCTACTGCTATCATAATAACGCAAACGCACTCCAGAAGGAACGAAGAATCTTTCAAAAAGAATTCTTTCCTCAACTGATATTTTCAGTGTATTCAAATCTTCGTCATCAAATTGAAGAAGTTCAAAAGTGAAATTGCTTTTAACATCAGTTATTACTGAGGTGCATCTTCAAAATCGGATGTAGCGCAATGGTTGAACATAGACCAAAAACCTGAGAAGGGTTCGTATTTCAATTTCTGGGCTCCTCCGGGAATGGTCTCTTTTTTAAGAAAAGGTAACTGACCGCTACTGTTGCTCATATTTTGTATTTGTAGTAAAGTAAGTAAATAGCTCTAATAACAGTCAAATTAACAACGTTGTTTGTACGGGAAGTTTTCCATCATGTTTTCTTGTGTGCGTATAAAAATAAGAGTATTATAAACCACTAGAAACCCTAACGCTCATTCCGGTAAACCTACACTTGTTCGAATGGTAAGGGAGCCAATTACCCATGACCGGTGTATCATGTTCAAATACAATAAATCATCAATTGCAATAGCAAACCCCAGTATCATGGATTTCTGATTCAACTGAACTTTTCACGAATGTTTTATTTCATTCGTGGGTATTAGTTATTTGTGGACTGTTTTAAAGTAGTTCATCCCTGTGACAAAAAATCACTGATATATTTTAATATTCATGAGCTAGCGCAGATCCAGGGTGTCCGACCACACCCCACAACACACACCAGCCACTACTAGGACAGAGCACAGAAGATTTTATGACTAAAATACCCCAAAACGCCACACCAGCCATTAAGTAGTGCCGACACAATTATATAAGATTGAAAAGAACCGTTTTCATCCGAAGATCAAAAAAAGATCGTTATTCTTCTTATTTTTCTCAAAGACATTCGTGCAACCCTCACTCATATTAACGAGAATATAAAATTAGAAGAAAAAAAAAAAAAAAAAAACAGAATGAAAAAGCAAGACCGGTCAGGATTCTTTTCAGTTGAGAGATATTTTTCAGTTTTTTTTTCATACATAAAAAGCGTAATTAAAACTTGAAAAAAAAACACTCCAAATCTTTGACAAATAAACAAATTTTCATCAATCAAAACGTAGAATTTGTCTGTTATAATGTCAAAATTTACTTAGATTAATTAAATCGGCAATAGATCGATCATTTAGCTATATTTAATGACAGCTGATTAAAATTTTAAAATAAATTATGGGTGACCGGGGATCCACAGTTGCGGCATTTCTCTTCGTGAAACTTTTTGGAAAAACATTGTGATTGGAAGTTATTTTTTAATGAGCTCAGTCTTCAAGAAATCCCATTTGTCTTATAAAGTAAGTCACCTATGGAGCTGAAACATAGTACCTAACCAAGAGACTGACTCGTAAACTGGAAACCATGCAGCGTCCACATCAGAGAATCATGCTCGACATCACATGGAATGATCACAAGACAGCACAATATATTGGGGAAAAACAAGAGTCTGAGACATCATGGAAACGATTAAAAAACTCAAATGGCAATGGGATGGTTAAGTTGCAAGAATTGCAGACGACTGAAGGACATCACAACTCATAACATGGATACCCATAGATCAAATGCAGGAGCCGAGGGCTGCAGAGTATGAGATAACGAGACGAATCGGACAGGTTCAGAAAATTATGGCTTAGCGACGCCCACGATAGAGAGGTGTATCGAAATCCTAGGAAGGTCTATGTCCAACGAATGATAATGCAAATAGCAGACGGGTGAATGTAGCCTTAAAATACCAAATAATACTCTGGTCAAGGGATTGTAGCAATAGGGTCGTTTTGGGGGATAAAAGTACAACCTCATCTTTATCTTCATAGCATATAGATTAAGGATGGCCAGACAAATTGTTTATTATCAAAAAGACTTCAAATCTCAATCCTTCCTCTCCCAAGTATTGTTTTCACTTCAAGAATGAAGCATCATTGGAACCTTTTTGTAAACAAATATGTGGTCACCCATGCTTTCTGATTATGTTGCCAGAGCAAGGGCAGATAATTGTTGTCCGATTAAATCGCAATTGCTTTGGATGGTATCTTTTCTTATCAATCGAAGTCAGTGATATTTGTACTTTACAATCATAAATCCATTTCTGAATCTGAATAAAACCCTCTTACAATGCATGGATTGACGTCACTTGTAGCAGAATATTCCTTGCTAGAATATTTGTATGGGCTCAATGTTTTTGACTGAACATGTTGCTGTCAATTGAAACGAGTTTTCCTAGCTTACATCAAAGAATTTAATGCCCTTTCCATTATTACTAAACACTTTTCTCGGTCCGTAACTAATGCTATTTAAAACCAAAAAACTACGCTATCTCGTATTTTTCTTCCCTTCTTGATAATTTCATAAATCAGAGATTCGTTTTTCGTTAAAAGGAAACACTTTACAGCTTCTCTTTGACATGTCAGAATTGTCTGCATCACTACTATTGCACTTCAGGACACTTATAAATTATCAAAAAAATCCTGTTATCAAGTTTAAATTGAAGGGAACTAGCATTGCAATACGGAGACCGATATAAATGTATTTGATTGTGGGAAACCAAACTGAGATTAATAAGTAAAATGAAACAATCTGATAAATGTGGATAATAATTAAAATATTCTAGTAATCAATGAACAAAGACTGTTGAATATATATACATATATATATATATATGTATATATACATACATATATATATATATATATATATATATATATATATATATATATATATACATACATATATATATATATATATATATATATATATTTATATATATATATATACATATATATATATATATATATATTCAATTTATGTTTCATATGACCACAGTACGCACTCGTAAGACCTTGAATTTTTATTTTTATTCTCCTGTGCAAAATTTATCTTGTTCAAATGAAATAGAAAATAAACCCATTTTGGGTATGATGGTATCCAACGAGTTAAAGGTTGTCATGAAGAAGCGTACAAGGAAAGGTGTATCAACTGTAAAGCATGGTGGTGGGTACGTCGTGGTCTGGTGTTATATAAGGTCTAATGGCAGTGGTGAGATGCATTTCATTGGCAGGATTATATATGCTTAATGTAACATCAATATATTTAAAAGAAAGCATGACAAGAAGCACGGTATGACAATAATCCAAAACATACAGCTAAAACAGTTTATGTAGCCCCCAAAAGATAAAAGTGTTCGATTGGCCTTGCATGTGGCCAAATTCAAATTCAATTCTGCATTTCTAGAAAGCACTGAAACGAAACGTAGAATAATAACAACCATGTGAAAAGACAGAAGTGAAAGAACGCATGATATTGAAGTAAAAATTGTTGTGGCTGTATATGCAAATCTAATGAAGTCAATATGGTCAAGACTGTAAGTAGTGGCAGAAGATAAAAGATATCGCACCAGATATTGATATTAATAAACTTTTTCCATAAGGGGCAAACTTATTTGTGGTCTGCTACGTATTCATATATCTAGTGAGAGAGTTCCAACGATGTGGAGTTTGCAAGTAAATGATATCCGCTTTGATTGGTGAACTAACTTAATTTATTTGTGGGAGATTCTCTCCCCCTCCTTTCTATCTTTATCCATCTTTATCTATCTATTTATCTATCTATAAATATATATTATGAAGTACTGTATGTGTGTGTACTACACGATCTTTACGCAGATCAAAAACAAAGACATGTCCAAAATCAGCAGGTCTCGGATTTGGCAAAAAAAACAGAAATCATCGATTTCTATGGGGTCTGCGTTCGCACTCTCAGAAAACAATATCAAAAATATTTCTCTTCGTGTTTTTTTCTCCATTCAGGATTCTGAAATCAATCTATGTGAATGTTTTAAATCATCATCATCAAGATGCTTTTTTCCATCATTTATTTGAACCTACTCACATGTAAGGGGGTGGGCATCAACGCTTTTCGAAAACATAATTTCTGGACAATTATTCTTTGTCTTTGAGTCACAGCTGTTCAATAACCCAGTGGTTGAAGAATTGACGGCCCATGTTCGAACTTTTTCCCCTTGCAATTTTATATTCTTTCAAACTATATGATCTCCGAAGCTCATAGAAATTTGCCAGTTTTGATGTTTGACATTTTTAAAAATTTGGTCTAATGTTCTGATATTCAGTGTAGATGATTAATTCGAAAATACTTGTAACATTTTTCTGAGATTGCAAAAAAAAAATCCCCCAAAACTCATAAAGTCTCAACTAAATTTGATTAAACACAAACCAAATTAAAAAAGAATTATTACTGGGATTTAAGAGTTTTCGATCTGCTCTCTTACAATGAAAAAACAAAAAGAAAGGCTAAGATTCATTTGAGTGAACGTACGTGAACAATCATAAAAAATGTTTTTTTCCCATATAGTGTTTAAATAGTAAATTGAACATAGGATGTAAATCTATCGCCCACAAGTGAGCTAATTCACTCAGTTCTCCAATAAAAGTTACTTTTTCTGTAAAACAATAGAAAACAAAAAACAAAAAACAATCCGAAAGAAACGAAGTTCAGTCAAAGTCAATCAAACACCCGAAAAATATTTTTTCATAATTTTTTAAAGCTTGAGTCGCACTACGATTCGATCAAATTATCTCCGATCGAATCGCATGTTGAACTCATGTCGTCCATTTGTATTTTTTATCGCAGATTGAGGATTTGATACTCATTTCGTTATGACGCTGCAGAAACGTCAGGCCTCACAAAACCATAATGTACAAATAAATATAGATAAAAAGATAGCGATAATTTCATCGAAATTGTATTTGATTTAATCCATTCGAAGCAAGAAGAAGTACATCCGAACATTTTTTTTTACAAAAAGTGGTCAAGATAATCGAATAACAGAAAAAACATATTTTAAAAAATTTCTATATAATTTTAATACTTTCAAATACCTCATGTACCCACCCCACCTCCGCTTCATAAAAACCATTTTTTTCATTCAACTGATCAAACTTTTTTCCCGCATACCCATATGTCAAACAATATTTTAGATATATTAAAAGTACAATTAATCTCTGATAAAACTACGCTTCGAACAATTAATTTTAATATGATGCCTGAAAGAAATAAGGGGACCACTAGAATGGAAACTATAAATCATATAAATTATGTCTGAAAATAACAATTATAATCTATAATCCCTTGCCTGTGAACGCTAATTCTCTCGTGCGATTCTCCAGTGTCCTTTTATTACGTCATTATTATATTAGCTAATTAGGTAATCAACAAAGCGAGTTATCTAGATGCATTTACGCATCAAGTGGCTACCGGAAATTCTATTTAAACCTGACATTTACTTTGATTTTTGTTGAAATTACCAATCTCAGTTTGTTTTCTACTTGAAAACTTACTCATGCGAATTATTGCGACATGCTCGGTTTCGTATTGTTTACACAAATAATTTTTGTACTTATTTTTTTACAATCTTTCGCCTTAGTAATGATACAAAGATCATTACGATAAAATTAATATGCTAACGAGCGCTTTTAAAATGCATATATGCTTGAATTTCAAGGTAAGATGGATGCATAATCCAACAGAATAATGGTACGTCATTCAAAATCAGCGCTTCAAATAATATAACGCATTCATAAATGCATCATCATTATCATCATTATTATCAGTCTTTCATCGTCCTTTGTTCGACATAGATCTTCCCCAGGATTTGCTACACCTCTCTATCGTGGGCATAGCGGAGTCAATATTTTCTGCGCCTATCAAGTTCGTCTCGCGATCTCATATTTTGCTGGCCTGGATGCCGCATTTGATCCCTGGAGATCCGTATTGTGAGTCTTGATGTCCATCGGTTGTCTGCCATTCTTGCAACATGATCAAACCCGTTGCCATTTGAGTTTCTTTATTGTTTCTGTGATGTCTTGGACTCCTGTTTTTCTCAATACCCTATGCTGTCTTGTGGTCTATCAATGTGATCTTGAGCATGATTTTCTCATGTGTACGCTGCATGATTCTAAGTTTGCTGGTCAGATTACGAATTAAATCCACAATACATAGACTGTGGATTTTTAAATACACATATATTTAAATTTCCTTGTAAGTTGCCAAACACGAAGCTCCACATTTTGAACTGAGGCCTTTTACGTGCAACAGATATAATTTGGCAACGCTGTTGGAAAGCAAACAAAATTCTCTTTAGATATATAAATGTATGTGCGTGTGTGTATGTGTATCTTCACCTGGAAATAAATCGACAATCAATGAATTATCGATTATAAAGTTCTGAAAAGTAAAATGCCAAATACCTAAATTCACGTTTTTGACTGTAACTTTTCAGGGTACGGTGTCAGAAATTTCACTGAATTCTCTTCCCAATATTCGTGTCAATTCATTCACATTTTTCATCCTATTTTGATGAAGATTCTACAGGATTATCAGGCTGGTAGCGTGGACGCAGACCCTAAAGTATCATTTATTTCTATTGGAAATTTTCAAAGGCTAAATTACTAAAATGACATACCTGCTTAGTACGCAGAAAATTTCACGGCAAACAGATTTGGATAGAGATTTGTAAAGGACGGTACATTGTCCCCCCTACCCCCCACTGCCGATTAATTGAAGCTTCCTCGAAAATCGTTAATACAAAAGGCTTCAAACTCGACAGTGCGTCTCCCTATGCCCTTGACAACACACCTACCGAATTCCTATTCAATACACTGCCTGGTTCTCGAGATAGAGTATTTTCATGAGGTTGGAGGGTGGCCATTTTGAAATCCAGGATTTTCCCTTCATGCAGTTTTTGTAGTCTTTTCTCCGTCATACAAAATATATTCAGGGTAAAAGATCTGTTGAAACTGTTGTATTGTTGCAATTAGTTTGACGCTGACTCGCTTTTTGTGTAAAATGCCAGGACTATAGATATAGCATCTCGTCTTTTTTTCTCGGACCCTCTCTTTCAAATCACAGATTTTGCCCGGTTTTTTGAAAGTTCAATTAATCTCACTTCCTCGCTTTTACGAAAAAAAAAAGGCGAAAAGCGGAAATCGTCTTCAGCGTGCAGTTATAGAGACAGCACATCCTTCTCTCTTTCTCTTTCTCCAACACCCAAGTTTCATATACCTCCCATCGCCCCAACTTCCATTGACTCATCACCAAAACCTGGGAACGCTTGAAATTTTTCCCAACATAAATCAATGGTAGTTGCTTCTTTGGTTTATGCCATTCCAGGTAGCGGATTTTGTCTTGATATGTGGGAACGTTCTTTTGGGTAACGAGGGAAACCTGCATTCGCCATTTTTCAGTTCTCTTTCTTTCTAGTTCTTTCTTACAACCTCTCATTCTCTGTTTTCTTTCATTTCCGTCTCATCGATATATATATATATATATATATATATATATATATATATATATATATATATATTCTATTCATATACCCATCATCCCAAAAAACTTCTAATCAACATTATCTACTCCCTAAGATGCCCAAGTGAATTAAAATTAATACATTCCACTAGAGCCATAAAAGATACCAACATAGGCAATAAACCCCAATGCCAAATATCAAGGTCAAGATAAAAACATCCCCCAGAAAATAATCAAGCATCCTTTCAGAGAAAACTAAACTCAACTCACACCCTTTGATGTGTAACTTAGAACCATCAACAAAAATATTCTCACTGCTAAAAACAATAAAGCAAAATGAATAACTTCTTCCACTCACAGCAATACCAACAAGATTCTCACCAAATTCCCCAAACTAGAATAAAAAAGCACCGACAATCATTCGCCTGATGAGACCCAGAGCGGTCAGAAAACGTTAACTTATTTGTGTAGCGAATCCACATCCTATTATATATTTCCAGCTGTACTCTAAAGCAACTTGAATTTCGAAGTGTACAGTTGAATGTATCGAGCACTCAATGAAATAAATCCATCGCATATTAGACGTTGCTTTATATCATGCTCTATTGCTAACCATATCTATACCATATATATATATATATATATATATATATATGTATATATATATATATATAAATATATATATATATATGTATATATATATATATATATATATATATATATATATATATATATATATATATATATACTTAAAAGTACGTACACACAAGACGCATAGAAGCATTATACGTTTACTTGAAGTACGCGTGGTTGAGAGTAAAGGACTAGCAGGCAGGCGGGGATGGACAACGTTTCTTTTATTCGTTATTATTACAAACAGATATTGATATGCAGAACCTAACTGACGGTGATTGTACGCTTGGACAGGCGCGGACACTTGCCGGGTGCCGATCGCCTTTTTTTTTAACCCACAATTCAGTGAAGCGGACGGAAACGCAGCTTTTCTGCGGTCGCATAAAGGAAGGTGTTGGGAGGAGACCCCGGGCCCCTGACGCAAAGACCACACAACAGGTACTTGGATAAAGACACTGCGCGGTTCTTATGACTTGGAAATAAACTAGTAGGAAGTGGGAGGGTGAGCTTCGTGTACGAAGAATAGAAATAAAAAAATAGGAAAAGAAAATGATGTAGGAATTGAAACAGCAGTGAATACGGAAGGAAAGAATTAAGGTAACAAAGGGAAGAAATGTATAAAATCAAAACGAAAAAGCTGAAATTAAAGCGTTAGAAGAATAATAACAATGGCTCATTAATAAATTAGTATAAACATGTTCTTTTTTTTTTCAATTTTCAAAGGATCATTGCGAAGGAGAGAAAAAAATATTCAAAAAATATTTGTAACTTCTTTCTTACTGTTATAATACTCCACATAGATAAAACGCAATGAGTATCCTAGATACTCTGATCCTCGATAAAGGTACTGATCCATACGTAAGTAATCCCATTATCTTTTACGGGTAATGTGCTAGTAATTGGAATAAAACCGTGAGTACAAAGAAATGCCCATTTCGGTGAATTAACGATATAAAGAAGAACTCAATTAAGGGCAAGGTAAATTAAAATGTCTATATTCTTGGCGTTATTTATTTACTAGTTAACTCCAATCACAAAACCACGGAAATTTTTGAATTTCAATGAAATAATTTCTTAAAGAAAAAATAATGAATTCGTTTTTAGAGTAAGAGCCTGTAGTTTGAAACGGTGGGTAGCATATATTTTTTTATCAGCAAAATGTTTATCCTGGAGTGAAATAGTCAAATGTCACGGATGGAAAAAAACAATATGGTCACATTCATCATATGAATATATTATTTTAGCTTTTGGTATTAAACCATCTATACTGGGAGATTTGATGAGGATGGAACCTACTAACAACGGCCCATAAGATTAGCTTGCTGAGCATTGCCATACAATCACGCGCCCCGATCCATTTTTATTTTGAAAAATATACTATTTAATTGTTTAGTATTAGACCATCAATAGGCGGAGAACCAATTAGGATGGAGCTAAATTGCCAATAAGATTAGTTTGCTGATCATCGCCATAACACACACATCCTAAAATATTGTTAAATCACAGAAAAAAGTCGAATGCCTATTTATTCTTATGCAGGAATTGACAAGAATGCCTCTCTTTTTCAAGAAAATGGAGCTCCATGTTACACCAGCATAATCTCACAAAGGTAGGAAAACAGCCATGGTATCAAGGCTCTGTGATGTTCTAAAAGCCCTGATCTCAATCCTGTGGAGGAGTATGTAATTAGGATGAGTCAGAAGGTTGCATGCAAGATCGACAAAAGCTTCATCAAATAGTTAGAAGAAAGAAAAAAATGGATTAATAAGTTATTAATAATCTGCTCAAATCATGTCAAAGCAGTCAAATTAGCCAAACGAGTGACTAAATAATATTGAAATTAGGTTTCACTCAATTTGCCCTCTTTCTTTCTATGTGGACATAACGATCATACGTCTTTTGTTAAGTGAAGGTATGAGCCTCTTGCATCACCAGCCTTTTAGCATTGGACATAGACCTTCCCCAAGATTCGCCAGACCTCTCTCTCATGGACATCGCAGAGCCAGTACTTTCAGAATGTATACAGCTCGTCACACCATCTTACATTATGTCAGCCATCACTTGGGTTTCAAGAGTCAGAGTTGTGATGTCCAGCGGTTATCGGGCACTCTTGCAACATATCCAGTCGATTGCCATTTGAGTTTTCTAACTGTTACTATGATATCTCAGATTCTTGTCTTATCTCCGATATACTGTGATCTCTCATAAAATGTTGAATATGATTCTCTCATTTGCTTGTTGCATAGTTCTCAGTTTGAGGGTTCACCGTTGGGTTAGGTTCTATCTTTCATCTTCATAGGTAACTATCGGGAAGGCACATCGGTTACATGCCCTTCTTTTTAAGACAAGTTGGATTTTCTTGTTCTTAAAATTCAGGTTTGCTCTACCGAAATCTTGCCAACTAGTGTGAGTCTTCGCTTTATTTCTTCTTCTTTTGATGACTACAGGGAGACGCCGTCCTAGTTCGATGTCTTAGTCATATATTTGGAAAATCGGATTCTAATAGTTCACTCTTCTTTACTTTTTTTCTAATAAATAATCCTAAATTATCACATATCTATTGTAGCTATTATACTCGAAGCACTATACGAGCGAGCAAATTGTTTATTATACACGAGGCATAGAGAGGTGAGGCGAATTCTGGGGAAGGTCTACGTCCAACGTCGGTTGTCAAAAGACTGATGATGATGATTTTGCAAGCTAGCAAAATCACCTGTTCCAGTGAAATACACTGTAAAATCCAGCAGAGATTATTACGTTTTAGAACCCAGGATTTGTACAAATCTTCCTACCCCTATCAACTCTAGCTTAGTACCGTACGGTTGAGCTAAGTAATATGAAGCATACACAAAAGCACAAATACGTGATAAATCTGAGGATATAACTTCCACTTCCTTATAGTTTAGTTTTCTTTTTATCCCTCAACCCGCTTTTTAAAACTTATTCAACAATTGCCTTTATCGTTTCCACAGAGGATGATGTAAGCCTGACGCATTTGGAGGTCAATGTTTGGTTTAGTTAGCATCGCTGTTTTTACTGAACATTTTTTTTCTTGGCTAAGTTTATGTGAAGAAACGAAGCATTTGCTTATTTGAAAGCATATAGAAATACTTGAGAGAAATAAATTCTTTTACTAAAACGGCAATGCTAGCCAAAACGAATGTCGGCCATGTTGAATATACTTTACTATAGTGCTTTTGAATTATCCATATGACGTAATTCCCTATCTATTCTTTGCAAGTATGGCAAAAACATTTACTTATGGCTTTCGTGGATGTTTCTTAAACGACTGCCAGAGACTGCATTCTTCACTTTCTTTTCTCCTCTGACCACGCACTCACACACACATACGTATAAAGACCCCCCCCCAAAAAAAAAAACGGTACAGAAACATGTCTTGGTAATTGCAGAGATAACCCCTATAGTGAACTTCAGTTTTAATTCCAGTGCCGAGTTGATGACGCTCGTTATCAAAGATAGACATATGGATAGAAAACCCTTTTTTCAAACTACCGAAGAAGTACTTTCGAAGTATCCATGAAATCTATCCATTTATCTACCTATCTATACATACCAGTACCTGAGCCATACACTGATAGGGTGATTTGAATATGTAATGCTACACACAACAAATGTGTGCATGTATGTATGTATGTATGTATGTATGTATGTATGTGTGTAAGTAAATTAAAAGACAATCATCCGACGGAAACAGAATCATTAATCCTGTTTTTCATTGTAAAACAGAAACATGAAGAAACTATGTGCTTTATTGAAATTGTTCATTTTCTTTTTAAAAGTGGAAAAATCGAGAAAAAAGATAAATATATACAAATATATATATATATACATATATATATATATATATATATATATATATATATATATATATATATATATATATATATAGTAGATTGTGGATTCGCTAAACAAACTACCGCATGTTTCTGCCCTCTTAGGGCCTCATCAGGTGTAAAATGTATGTATCGAGCACTCTATGAAATAAATCCATTTCATTTCAGAAGTGGCTTTATATTATTGATATACTATTATATTATGTTATGCTGCTAGCCTGATTTGTACCACATATACTGTGTGTGTGTGTGTATATATATATATATATATATATATATATATATATATATATATATATATATATATATATACTTCTCAGATCTTCGGAACACATCGCTTCGTGAAGCTTTCAAGCCTTATCTGTTCCTGCAAAATTTTTTGTTCCTTGCTTCATCCTTGCATGAGGTTCATTCAGGGACCCCGTGTTGCTGTTATCGCCGGGCTTTCTCCATTTCATCCAGTGTCTGTTCGGCGCTGGTCGACGAGGAAAGGAACGAGCTGAAGAGAGTGAAGACGAAGATTGCTGCGGCGGGTGGATACTGAAATTGATTGATGAGGATATAATTTTTACTCGGCACGGGTTTCGGACGCCCACCAAAGCAACAATAAGGTGTGTGAAAGGTTAGAAAAATGATGTTTGGCACGAAAACAAGAGACTGGAGAAAGGAAGAGGAAAAAAAAAAAGGTTTGATATAAAAACACATACACGGAAGTGAAACGAAAGCAGAAACAAGAGAAGTTGTTAAGTGAAAACCAGGAACAAGCAAACAAAAACGAAAAAAGAATAGGGAAAAAGAAGAAAACACTAAAAAAAGTATTTGAAAATAATAGCTACAAAAAAGCCTGGAAATAATAAATAAATAAATAAATAAATAAATAAATAAATAAAAATAAGAACGTGAAACTCGAAGGCCGTTCATCAATTCTATTTACATTTCAAATTTTGGGAGAAAGAAACCTCCTTTTATTCTTGCCTTATTATTTCGTCCACCCACTCGGCAAACCAAAACCACCGTGTCGTGCATCTGAACTTATTCAGTCTATTGTGTTTTCTTTGACAGCTTCATACTCTGACCGAGGAAAATAGTCAAAAGATTTAAAAAAACAAAAAATCTAAATAGAATTACGAATATAACAATGCAGACTTATGACAGTGAGAAAATGGCTGCTTGATTAAATGTGAACATTTCTAAAGAGTGAGGAAGACAGAAGATGCGAGTACGTTCCATATTTAAGGCTGACACCTATCCACAGAAAATGTAAATAAGTTGTCCGACCGAGCGTATAACCATAAGAGAATAGACTTTCACCACGAGGTAGCCTTTGACTATTATAATTACTCAAGGTACCGCACGCCTGGGTAATGGTTAGCAAGCTAGATTCTCGCAGGCCATTATTATTAAGTTCGATTCTCACAGGATACCTCATACTTGTGGCCTTGTCTGTAAGTTGAGCTTAAAAAAATAACGAGGGTGCTTCGTCGAGGTGTTTAGGTTAGCAAGCTTGTCTTGCAGGTCTATAACAACTAAGTAGTGAGTTGGATCATCATAGGATAAGCTATAATTGTGGCCTTGAGTCAAAACTATGCTTAGTTAATAGCAACTATGCGAAAACAGGCTTTCACTGTGATGTTATCCTTAACGATTATTATTACTCACCCTGCCATCACTGTTAAACCAACCTTTATATCCCCTTAGCCAATAGTTTGAAAACTTTGAAAACTCAATCGTTGTTGGACCCCAATTTTAGCACTTAGTTTTTATACTGTAATCAATGAAGTACAACAGTAGATGGTATTTTTACCATATTTATTTTAGATAGATTACGTTTATTTGAATTCTAATGTATAGAATAGGTCTGAGTACAATAATTATGTTGTTGATAGTTACGCCATGGATAATGTTGTTTCTCTGTAGATAAGATTCACTGTGTCTTGCTAAAGAGAACACAGCTACGGATCCCGGAGCATTATTTGTCGGACATCCAGGGGTCCGTAGACCCCAGTTTCGAAGCCATAACACTAGGCTATTGTCCAACAGTTGATTAGAAGAAGTGAGTTAGGGTCAAAGATGTGTACTGTGATTAAATTGTTCCTTACAATACGGTTTTTTCGTTTGTTTGTTTTTGTTATACGCAGTACAGAAAAGAGATTTTCAGGAAAAACTAACACTATGAATATCAAATGAAAATTAATTTCGTAGTACCACTACCAGTTGTTCTATCACTGTCTCAGCATGAGCAAAGTGTACCAATTCTGAATTGCTGTCGGTATAGGAAAGTTTTAAAAAAAAAAAAAAGGAAAAAAGATACCCATGTGTAAAATTCGCAATTCTTGCAGAACATTTTACCTGTGATCGAAAATTGTGGTATACAATGTATTCAAATAGAAATATGGAGCTCAGGAATTTTATTACAAAAATTAAAAAAACACAAAACAAAACTAATTCCTTGCTTGAAACGCTTGTCGTGGCTGGGAAGTAAACTTATAATTTATGAGAGAAACTAAAGAAGCCAGTTTTGAATGTATCTTTTACAGTTTTAACAATATTAGCTTCTTCAGGAAAGGAATTTGTTGGTTTTCTGCTTTGGTAAAAATTAAAAAAAGGACTTAGTTTCGTAATTCCATAGCAAGCATAATATTAAAGCTAATATAGTGAATGGGGCTTTCTAAATACCTTAGTAATGATTTTCCCTTGGCAGACCTTTTCTCTGCATTCATACCATCAAAGACCTGTACTTCAGACAACGTTAAGGTATCTACGATAAAGATAATTCCGAGCAGCATGCTGGTTGGTAATGAATATCCGATTATCAAAGGTCCGGGGTTATTTTTTTTTTAACATTTCAATGTGTTTATTTAGATTGCATTTGCGTCTATGAATGCAAACACATTCACTCCTATTCGTTATGATCTGAAGGACGTGTGAGTAAACATCGAAATATTGACCAAGTCAACCAAAAATCTCGTTTTCTAATCTAATATTGATAACGTACAAGGTGATACCTACACATTTTGTATCCTTTAGTATTGTAAACTTGACACGTGTACAAAAAGACAATGAATAATAAGTATAGACTGGGAAAGACTTGTCAAAGGTCCATATCTCTTTGTTCAAACGTAAGCTATAACTTTGATCATACGGTCAATGGTTTATTTTACAGATTGATCATAAGAACCGCTGCAATTTCTTTGTGTTGACAAATCCATTAAAAATGCCTTTATTTTTTGTTTTTGCTTGCAACCCACAAATAAAAGGTATCTATATTCTTAATTGATCTTTGCGTGAATATCCAATCTCAAAGTGTCTACATGATACACAATTCTACCCTACCCCACTTAGAATTCTTTGTTTTGTATCGTTTCAAATAATAATGATAAAAATAAAGAATAAAAAAGAAGCCTTCTCAGGTTCCAGATTTTGCGTGCAACAACTTTCTTATTGACATTCGTATCGTGTGGTCAACACAGATTTACAAGTTTACGGAAGGCCGAACCTTTCGTTCCATAAAAAATAATCGGATGATTAAAAACAGACCATTGATATTGGCTGTCACGGTTGAAAGAGTTTAATCTTGAATTCTTGCATGCATTTCTCTACGAACGGTTCTTTTCTTTTCTTTTTCTTTTTTATATCACTGCAAAAGGATATCGAATCCTTTGCTTTCTTGCTTAATACTTATTGCTGTACAATACGTTCATACCCTCACTCGCACACACACACACACACACACATACACGCATGCAATGCAAGTACAAACACACGCATGTGCGCGTGCTCAGGGAAAATATAACCATAGTACTATGAATACAATCAATATAGAATTGGTAAATATAGTTAAATCGGTATTACCGGTCAGAGCTCTTTTTTTTACTCTGTAGTCATCGGCAGTTGAAAGAAGACACAAAAAAATACACTAAACCACACTAACATACGCTCATGCAAAATTTTAATAGAACACCCTCAAAAGCTCTCAAATGATCACACAACACAAGTATAAACTCACACACGCAAACATATTTTCTTCTTTTATTCACTTTCATATATATATACTATAGATAGGTTATATTATTTTGAAACTTGATGTGTAATGATCTCTCGGTATTACCCGATGAATGTGTCTTTTGACCTTAGACAGTGTAAGTAGAAATGATCTCCCGGTATTACCCGATGAACGTATCTTTTTACCTTAGACAGCGTAAGTAGACTGAACGATTAAAGAAAATAGGACTGCTGCAGGAATCGAAGCTTCAGCATGGCGTTACTTTTACCATTGAGCTACACAGCCGCTGATGTTGCATAGGCCCAAATAACTACAAATCCGAATTCTCATTTTGCTCATTCACTGTCTACAATTGTTCTATTTGTCTCACAAGTCTGTCTATCTTTCTCTCTCTTTGCCTTAATCACGTTTGCTAAGGACCCAGCAGGTTCCTAGTAAAGGCAGTTCCATCCTCACTTGGGGCAGCGCTTTTATGGCTCTGCGACAGATTAAGTTGATATTTGTAAATATCTGAAAACATACACACACAAACACATTATTATCACTTATATAATTAATTAATTTTCATAATTATACAAATCCTTCGTCATGGTATTTTCACCCTTAGATATCTTGTGTATTCAGTAGCTTCCACCAGGCTATTTCAAGAAATTATTGTACTCTCTTTGTCCCTATCACACACACAATTACTCATTACTTTCCACTGTCTGCACACACGTGTACATATATCTAAGCATTGATTTTCTTTTTTCTATACATTGTCGTTATTTTTAAATTCATTTCTCTCTCTCTCTCTCTCTCTCTCTCTCTCTCTCTCTCTCTCTCTCTCTCTCTCTATTTATATAAATACATATATGATTATAAATTGGGTTATATCATGTAGAAACTTATCTGAGATGATATCCCGTAATTACAGGGTTGATATATCACTCGCTCAGGACAATGTAAATAGAATAAACAATTATAGAAAAATTGGGCATTCATATTACCGGCAGCTGTTTAACTCAATGGTAAGCGCATCGCTACGTAGAAGCAGCTACGCTATCGACTGCAGCTACGATCCCTGCAGCGGGCCCAATTTATATCAGACCATTTCTGTCCATTTCCTAACACGCACACTCTCTCTCTCTCTCTCTCTCTCTCACACACACACACACACACACACACACACATATATATATATATATATATATATATATATATATATATATGCACACATTAAAACCGGTATTTCATCGGAAACTTTTGCACTGATTTTGAATATATATATATATATAAATATATGAATAATGATAATTGAATAATTGTGTCATCCATAGACAGCTGTTTCGTTGTATTACAACTCTTCAGTGTGGCTGTAGACTATCCACTATCCCATCCAGTACCACGAGGCAGGATCGAAACCTAGAGGTTAGCATCCTACCTGTGCCCTGTGCAGAACTGGACGGCCAGTAAGGTTGAATTTAAGCGATATATTTACTCACGCACATATTCCCCATCCACCAGATTGTTCAATTCCTAAGTTGGAAGTGGAAAACAGCGAATTATGGCAAACCAACAGGGACGGGAAAAGGTATGCCGAGTTCTGCGAAGAGTACTTTTAAAAACAGAACATAGTCCCCAAACAACGGTTTCATAGTTAGCTTATCCACCCGATGAACATTGTCACGACTGTTTCAGCATGGTGCCTGCTAGGTTAATTAAAAAAAAAAGAAGAAAAAAAAATGCATGACCAATACAAGACTCAATTGCCAGTGCCAACCAAATATTTACCTAGAACATTTCTTTTCCACTCGATCACAACGTCGATATAGTTGTCGTCTTTCTTTTTTCTTTTTTTTTCACCGGCGTTAAATCGGCTTCCTCACCCTATCCAGATTACGTAATTTGGTCTTATTTCATGAAAAAACCTTCTTCACATGGTGTTCGGCCTACGTCCAGTACCTGCCACCCCAACACCTTTCATTGCAGCAACCACCCGTAATCTAATGTGTCTCTATTCGCACAGCGTCAGGACCATCCAACCAAGCATTTTCTGTTGACTTTTTCCCTTTGCCCACTGACTGGTTGGGTGGAGGTCGCTGATTAGAGAGTCCGGACCTTTCTAGTCCTCTATCTCAACAGGCAACTGGCGTTTACAGTTCATGAGACGACCCTTTGCGAAGACACGCGCCACAATTTTTTTTTCTTTTCCCGACTCCACGTGAACGATAATATCTGCAAACTATTTTTGTGCGTTTATCCCGTTGAAAAAAAAATTGTATCTAGCAACATAACAGACGTCTGAGTGGTCTGTTCTGCCTATTAATAAGCAAGAGAAAAACAGCAATAAGCAAAAATGAAGTAGACCAATTATAACAATATGCTG
Organism: Thysanoteuthis rhombus; assembly: GCA_963457665.1. Lineage (NCBI taxonomy): Eukaryota > Metazoa > Mollusca > Cephalopoda > Oegopsida > Thysanoteuthidae > Thysanoteuthis > Thysanoteuthis major. The sequence goes on from OY735201.1 coordinate 58,077,885, forward strand.
TATTATAAGTTATGTGACGGATAGATGATTTTTTTCTTTTCGTAAATCTTGGTAAACTAAGCGGGTAACTGAAACCGTGGATAAGGGGGGCGTGAAAGGTTGTTTTTTTTTTAAAATTATTAAAGGTAAAATAATCGCTCATAAAACCAGTGACTCTATTTTATAGGTGTGACGTGGAAGAAACGATATATTTGCAAGGAAAAGAGAGGAACAAAAAAAACAAAAAAAAAAAAAAAAAAAGAAAATGACGCTGGATATGTCAAGCTTTGAAATTACCGCTTGTTGGTTGGAGCTTGCGTCCAATATAGTATAGTTGATACGCCATTGATGTGCTGCGAAAACATAATTGATTCAAATTAATTGAGCAATTCGAGTCGTTCGTGGGTGCATTGTAAGGATATTCCATGGATATCGAGGACAGTATAAAATACTACGGGGACAGGTACACGGATATATATATATATATATATATATATATATATATATATATATATATATATATATATATATATGCATATAATTTCAATAGACAAAATGGAAACATAGAAATTAGGGGAAATTAATTGTATTTATTTTCGTTACATATTTCAAGAGACTAGTTTCTCCCGTTGTCAGAAGTCAAGTTAGGGTTAAGATTCAACTACGTACATGCACAAAATTTTCACATCGCATTCACAGCTTAGTTGAACTTTGATACAACATAATTCCTCCCTTTTTGCCGGTAAAAGATAAAAATCTGAACAATGATAACAATAACAATCATGCATCATCTCCCACTACTCTCCAAACCTTGTTATTTGCAAATTTTATCATTTCCTCCATTTGACGTTTGACAAAGGAAGAAACTAGTCTCTTGAACACTTGAATACAATCCTTTTTTTCCCTAATTTTCGTGTTTCCATATAGTCTGTTAATTTCACCATTATGTCGGATGAATCTCATCCCTTTCTTCATTATATATATATATATATATATATATATATATATATATATATATATATATATATATATCGTGTAGAGTAGTATCGCTAGTACTTATGATAATTACCACCGTGGTCTATTGATTCAAGTGCAGGTGACCATTTTTATGTATTTATCCATCATCCCATTGTACTTCCTTTAGCGCATGCGCCTCAGCAGTGCATCTGTCGTATGGACCTTACGCATATACACATATCAGAGAAAAAGCAGATGGTGACGTAAAAGCAGCTTGATTATTATATTGCAATTATCATGGTCAGCCCTTTTTAATGACTGCATTTATTATTCTGATTTTTTGATGGTTTTATTTGGATTTGAAATATCCTCTATTTGTATTTCGATAATTGTATGCAGTCTTCCTCTTATTGGTAGATGTTGAGTACTTTAAAAAAAAAGAAGTTTTTGATTGAATTTTTTTTTATTGACTTCACTATTATGAATCAACCATGTATTATACATCATCTTTTGTTATGTAGATATTTACTAAGCTAAGCCTAATCTGGCACGTGGCCACAACAATGGAGTGACTACTGAGGATCGAACCAAGATGTTCATATTGGTGTAAATCTGCTCATAATAAACAGGATATTCACTGCAGGTCTTTATAAAAATGACATTTAATGCCTGTCTTTTAGCAGAAGGGTTATTTATCAATAAAATCTCAGAAGTATCTCATTTTCATGAAAATTTGCACGGAATAGTTGTTAATACATTGTAGTCGTCAATAAAATACTGGTAAATGCTTCTTCGTTTTAGGCTATTTCTGCTTACGAAAGGTTTTATAAGAACGCTCTACTTTAGATTGCTGAGGAAACCTGTATTTATATCTTCTCACCAGTTATCCATTATGGAGATCAAGTGACATCAAGCCTCTTTAATTCATTTTATAGTCAACATTTTTTCTTTATACTTTTATTATCATTACTTATATTTTCTTTCTCTTTCTCTCTCTTTTCATAATTCAGTTAGCTTTAAAATTTGTCATCATCATCACCATCACAATTATTATTCTGTTTATTCGAGATTTTTCATCAGATGTTTATAGTAGTCTTAGCTGGAGACCAAGTGGCAGCAAGTCTTCTCAAAACTGTAGCACTTTCCTCAACATTCTTGTTGATTGCAATAACAGTGAGATCTAAATTGTTCCGATTATCCCTTGAGCCTCTGACTCTCCAAAACTTTTCAGAAGGTTCTCTGGGACCGCTCCCAGTGTTTTAGTGATTATTGGCTCAGTGGATTTATTATAATGAAAATAAACACATCAACATACATTTCTTATGTTTCGTATTATTATGTTGGTTACAGATCTGTTAAGCTATTTTAATAAACTTTTGAATTAGACGGGAAATATGTCCAGATGCAATAACAGGTGGAAATTTTCTTGAATCCTTCCATATTCTTTACTTTTTGATAATATCTCCTGAGCTGCCACTATCAGTTCAATAAATAACTACTTTTCTATGATCGTTTTCCAAATCCTGAAAAAAGTACTTTAAGAATATTCACACAGAATTGTGGCCTTCATTTTAGAGAAGGCGTGAAGAACGGACTATAACAGGTTTCTTCGTTTTTGTAGTAAATTTGAAGTGATGTGGATTTAAAAGATATTCAGGTTTATTCATCACATAAATTTCATAATTTCTCATATTATTGGTAACATTGCGGCATCACTGAAGATTGATTTGATCTATTAAAAAATAAATAATTAAATTAACTTTTTGTCTTTCATGTATGTTATGTCTAAGCATAGAATACATCTTTGTTATATTCTCCTCCTACTTAATTTTCGTCTTCTGTTAACAAATCTCTCTTCTTTGGTTCAAGTTTTAGAATAAAAATATCGGTGTATATTTATATGAATATACCGTATAAAAACGCATTTTACGTCATCTTCCTTAGTTTTTGCTATCGTAAACAAGATATTTTACCTCTGTAGAAGATACTTTTATTTCCGCTCTTTACGCTACACTATCGCAGTTGTTCGTCTTATTTGAACGCAAAGAAAAAGAAAATCAAGTAAAAAGAGCCTGCGAAGCCTGCAGAGACCACCATTTTAAACATGTGTGCCTAAGCTGCTAATGCCTTTCTGTCAATCAGAAGATCACGTGGCACTTGCGTCGTATTCAACCCACCAAAAATCGGATGTTAAGAATGGATTTTTTTTTCAAAAGAAACTTTATACTTTTAAGTGCTTTGTTACAATAATTGCTTTTCTTAGATTTTAATCATTTATTTATTTTTCTATTTTTCTAACATCTTGTGGTCGACTTTTGTCTTTAATTATGTTTTTAAAAAAAATGATATCTTAAGGCTATTATCACTTTGAAAACCCTTAGATTAGTCAGCCGGAATGTCGACATTATAAAAAAAGACCCCGTAAAAACCCAAGAAAAAAAGTCCCACCAAAAAACATAACTTTTGACCACAGACAGTTAGAGTATAATGTACAAACGTTTGGTTCTTTTGTATGAAAGGGTAAGATATGCCACCAAAGGCCAGCCACAAACTCCGATTAATTTGATATTTGAATGCCATACAAGCGTCGTGGGCGTCAGTCGGGCTGTTGCATTCATTAACAACTATTTGCGGCTTGCGCAAGCGATGCAAAGAAGTATTATTACTGATCTACACATTTGCATAATATCTCTATTACATGCTTTCAAAAGTTATTTCAATGCACAACGCTCGGATCATTAGCACGTGGTATTTGAAAAAAAGAAAAAAAAAGAAAGAAAAAAGAAAAAGAGGTCCATAACTAAAGAGTGTCGGGCAGTGACTGAGCATTACTAAATAATTTAGAACTCTTTGATTTAAAGAAAGAAAAAATCTTACTGAAATAGATGTTCACCATCAGAGATGCCCAAAATTGAAGAATAAAGACTGGTGGATATGAAATTCGTTTGAACGTTCGTGTTAAATTACTTTAAAAATGATTCACCCAGGAAAAGTGCATTTCTCATTTTAATGTGTCCTTTGGAGATTTGTGTATTATGATTTTTATTGATAATTTTTGACCTCTCTCAGCGCTATGATGATGATAATAGTAAACAACATACACTTATATAGATACATGAGCATTTGTAGGTGTGGTTTTGTTTGTGAGTTAACATATGAGAGATAAGAGATCATACGTGGTTGAAGATATCAGAAGAGATGAGACCTTAAGACAGTGTATTTACCGCCACAAATACACTTGAAAGATCAAGAGCAAAGCATATTCCACATTCAATGATCTTGGTAAAACTTGGGATAGAACTAGAATATTATATATATTATTGGAAACATTGCGGCAGCACCAAAGACTGATTTGATCTATTAAAAAATAGATAAATAAATTATCTTTTTGTTTTTCATGTATGTTATGTCAAAGCATGGAATATATATTGGTTACATCCTCCTTCTATTTAATGTTTGTCTTCTTTTAACAATTCTTTTTTCTTCAGTTCAACGCTTTTGTCGACAAAAATTGTTACATTCATATATTTTTTGTTGCATAAATCTCTGTGTCATTCAAATCAGTGGCCTATTCTAATTAGAATTATGATAAAAGGTTATCTATCTATATATCTATCTACCTATGTGAAACTTTTAATCTACCAGTGACGCTTGCACTAGTTCTTGACCGCTGACAATCCCTTTTTCCTGATTTGTATTGCACAATATATAGACTGAGTGCCGAAAGTTACTAAAACAAATTTTAGCTAAACATTACAAAATTCAGTGCTTAGTCATCATATTTCCCTCAATGCCAGAAATGTTTAGTTTGTTAGAGCAAACATATGACTAAAACAAGCGATAAAGTGGTGAAGTAACGGAAAAGTCAGTGGGCAGCGATTGAAAATGCTAAAATCGTGTGAATAGTCAGTAGGTTCAAGTACACTCGGAGCTAGAGGACTACTGTGATCATTGTTTCATTAAATAAGGTTTGAAGCCATTTGATTTTTTAAGTATCTGGAAAAGAACCGATTCTCACGAATAGGGAACAAACCATTTAATAGTTGAGATACTTCTATGCCCAGTGTCAATGCCTTAGTTCCAATGACTGGGAGGACCAAGGTAATGACCAATGGTGTTTGGTTGTTTAGTTGGAGCGGAAGGGGAGGCGTTTGTATCTGTGTAAATGAGGGTAACATTTGGTTTGAAACGAGATGGGTCTCAAATGAGAGGTGAAAGTACACCCTCATAGACCCATTTCATTTCAAACCAAAAGCAGAAATATCCACATTTTCCTTCCCAGCATCAAAAATGTACACTGCAAATTTTTGTCTGTGAACCGCCGAAAATTCATTTCTCTGAAAAAGATGACTGGTCCCCGTCGAAACGCATCAATTTACGCCCACGGAATAATAAAAAAAAATTGAAATGTAACTCTTATCTTTTGATTTTTTCTATCCGCCTCCCAATTGTCATTTTCATCTCTCTCTCTCTCTCTCTCTCTCTCTCTCTCTCTATATATATATATATATATATATATATATATATATATATATATATATATATATACTCTGCGTATAAAAGGATCAATAGTAGAACATAGAAAAATTCCCTATAAATATAATAATCAATTTTTACTCCTCGGTTTATCCTAATTTTAGTTTTTTCTTACTTATTATGGAGGTAAGAATTCACTACCCGTAGCTTTCTGGACTAACTAATTAATCATTTGACAGAGACGCGTGCCTGCAAAATACATAGATAAAAAAAGATATTCTTTAGTGTACATGCATACTAATGGGTACATAAAGAAATCTAGCCATAACAATACACAAAGGAACATAAAAAATTTATACATAAAACATGCTTCTCTTTCATATTGTAAATAGGTATACATAAAACCGATGTCTATCAACGATTGTCACCTCCTTTCACACACACACACACACACACACACACACACACACACAAACACACATATGTTTAAATGCGTACAAGTGTGGAACTGAAGCATATTCATGTATAGTATGTGATTAATTCAGCTTGATTTAACATTTTCTGGCATGAACTTTGAGACAAACTCGTCACCTCAGATATCTCATCAATGGTCCACCGACTTTATGAAGGTCGGCCAGATCGTTGCTGGTCTTCAAGTGACATTTAACAACGTATGAAAAATGAATATCACTCGTACACCTGTTACTTGAAGCTTCTTTCTTGAAATCTTCTCGAACCATTATGACATTTTCAGGCGCAGTTTTCCCTAAATGACGACTAAACTTCATGCGCACTCTGTTCTTTCTATCAGCAATTGAAAAAATCGCCAAATGTACTAAAACACCCGAAAAAAAAGCCGCTGGGAACAAATCATTTAATCCAGAACCACACTATGTGACAGAGTGGTTTAGAATTGAGATGACTCGTGACACCTAGCGGTGCAATGAGCAGCTATGTCCTATTTGCACATTCGATTTCAATTTTGGGGGTAAACCCGAGAATTACGTACGTACATTCTACCCAAGATCTGAATGTAGTATTTTTGCGCTCATTGAAAAGTTATACATTGAGAATAAATGTGATTTTCATTTTTAAATTGTTGTTATCGGGCAACGATTTGCATCTTTATTATAATCTACAAAATGTCCGCCTATCAGTCCGTCTTAGACAGCTTACCGTAAAACCCATTCAATGAAATACTATGAAATTTACTGTGGGTACGGATTTGGTCCCCTGGTAATGTTTTTAACGATGTAGTTTTTGAAAACAATCCTCTAAGATGTCTTTTGTGGGGTTAGATTCGGGATGGGGAGGGGATCTATTTACATGATAATTCGTCTTTCTCAAATGATTTCGTGCTTTTCTCATAACGTCATAGAACATCCTTTATTCTTTCATTTCCTATCGATTCTCGAAATAAAATAATTTTTTGACATACCTTATATTGCAGTAATCATTGGTTGTACATGAATAGTGCTGTGTTGGTTAGTGCGTGTTTTGATGTAGTATGGTTAGAGTACATTCTTCCTAATACGAAATTTGGGGATAGGATCACACGAATGGAACTTTTATTTTCCCTCTTTGGGGTCAAAATCGATAAGGAACGTTCACATTTCACTCTTGGGAGTCAAAATGTGGTGGAATTTTTTTCACTTCTGGTGTTTAGAACCTAGGAGATTTTTTTTACTTTCAATGGTCAAAATCTCAGGTAATTTCTTTTTCGTTTTTAGATGTCAAAATCAATGATTTTTTTTTCACTTTTAGGTGTCTAAATCGAAAAAGAATTTTTTTCATTTTCAGGGGTTTAAAATCGAGTGGGAAGATTTTATTTCAATTATAGGGGCTAAATTGAGGTGAAAAATAGATGGAAAACTTTTTTTTTCACTTTTTGGGGTCAAAATCAAATGGAATGTTTTTTCCATTGTCAGGGGTCATTGAAGGGATATTCTTTTCTCTCAGGTGCCAAAATTGAGATGGAACATTTACTTCAATTTTAGGAGTCAAACTTAATTCTTTTTCACTTTAAGGGATCTAAGTCCAGGGGATTTTTCTCCACTTTTAAGGGGTCGAAATTGAGGGATAATTTTTCTTATCCTTAAATTGTTGTTGCTGGGCAACTATTCACATCATAATTTTCCAAATGTCAGTCCATTTTTGTGCCTGTCCGCCTGTCTGTATGCAACTGCCTACCGCAAAAAAAATTCTGTCGAGGCAGATTGTTTTTTCACTTTTAGGGGTCTTTTTTTAAATCCATTTTAGGGTTCAAAATCAAGTAGGGTAATTTTTCTCTTCCAGATGTCGAGATCGAAAAAGAACGCTAATTTTAGTGGTGAAAATCAAATGAATATCTTTCACTTTTAGAGGTCTGAATTGACAGGGATTTTTACATTCAGGGGTTACAATCGAGGGGAATTGTTTTTCTCATTTAGAGGTCAAAATTAATAGGAATTTCCTTTTTACTCGGGGTGGGGGTCTACTTTCATGGTACGGTAAGAAACTTCGACTGTAACCTCACAGGAAAAAATGATAATAGTAATGAAGAAAAATATATCTTTTTTACCAAGAATTAGATATTAGAAACAATCAGTAAAAAGTGGCAAAAAAACTGTCAACAATGGTTTCTTCAGTTGTTAAGTTGGTCTGGTTGGCTATGCATGTACGTACTTCACGTACAGGCCCCACCAATAGAGTTGGAATGTTGAAAGTTTAAACATTTATTCCTTATTATATCAAGAAAAATAATTCTTTACATACATCCCAAATAGGTTTTACTGGGAGTCAATTTACAATGTAAGTTTGTGCTAAATTCGACTCTTAGTTTATGTCCGACTGCATGTAACAAAGGGTGAGAGCAGTAAATTAATAATTCAGCACCTCTTTATCTAACACAGCATGCCAAAAGACGTTGGCCACATGACGGTATCTATTGTGTGACTAACCAGACCTTTTATGTAAATGTTTACACCCCGTCGGGAAGATTTTAATACTAAACTAATTTAAAAGCAACATGAAATTAATATCAATGAATTAACGAGTAATGAGTTTATTATTGGAAGGCTCCTCTCCCAGACAAGCACTAATACACACACTTCTTTCTATTTTAACAAACAATTCTCTTTCTCTCATGTATAAATACATGCATGCACACATGTGCATACCTACTTCAACACATTGACAGGGATCTTTATAAAGGCTCATACAAGATGTACTCATATATCTGTTATTACTGCGTCTTTCTGTCAAAGGGTACAATTTAAAAAACAAAAACATGCAGTTTATTGTCAGTGAGAAACGCCTGCTTGAAATTTGTTCACTTCAACGCACAGCAGATGCAAGATCTGCACAATTTCTACCTACCCACATTATTACCCAGGTACAAATAATAGGGGAAAAAAATTTAAAAAAAAGACGAAGGGAAATTCGCTTTGTTGAGTGGAGGAGACAGGTAATAAGCCACCCGTATTTTAATACGTAAACCTGGATGCCTGTAAAAACCTAAACTGAAGGAACATCAAAACGAAACGGCAAAAGGAGAGAACACTCTAACCTATTCCACTCTCTCTCTCTCTCTGTATATACATATATATCCCTTTCTTTTTGTCTGTCTCTGTCTCTCTCACCCACACAACAACAGATTTTAAAATATGAAAAAAAAAAAAGATACAAGAAAAACAAAGACATGCTCATTTGCTTCCTGTTTTCCCGCTTTTACGCCTCCTTATTTTTGAAGCGGCGTATCCAAAGAAAAATGCAGATGAATGTCGGTTTTTTTTTAACGCAAAAATCTTTGAAATTAGTAAACATTAATAATGGACTTTTAATTCGTTTCGCTCAGTTGCCATGACAATGAGAAATAGATTGAACAAAAAGGCTTGTCTAAGCCCGCTTTGCAATTAAAACAGTTTAAAGGTCTCTCCTACAAATTCTAATCTTTAAAATCTAAAGGTCTTTAAAGGTATCAAATTGTATATAAAATCATATACGTTGACATATATATAGATATATACATATATACGTCTGGTTGAATAATCGCTTTATCCCTGCTCCTTCCACCTTTTTCATTCATTGCCCAAGTCTGCACTGTTTTTTCAGTTTTATTTGGACCTTCGCCTTTCTGTTGGGTTGTTTAGTTTAATGGGATAGAGCGACGCTACATTGAAGATTTGAACACTCTTTATTTCGTTTAGGGAAAAGTTCCTTTTCTTAATTATTCGCCCCTTTCTTTAGTGGAGGTCCAATTTGCAATGCAAGTTCATGCTAAATTCTTGCCTTAGTTTGTCTTTAGCAGTTTTCGCCCTTGTTTTTTTTCTTTAAAACTGTAGACTTTTTTTAAAGTGATAACTGCCGTACAAAAGGTCGAGGGAAGTAACTGATTCATTGATCACCCTTTTTTTCCCAATTCTTTCATTGACCACCCTCAACACATCAGGCTGCTAAGAGATGATGGTTTCTAAGAGTGACTAATTTGATCCGTTAAATTTATTCTTTAGATGGGTAAATGTTTTATTCGCATCATGTCATGCAAGTGTCAGGATCAAATCATGAACTTTTGAAATTCAACTGCCGGGTTGCCTTTTCTTATTCACACGTGTGATAGATACAGTATTTTTTTTTCTATGAATACATCAAAAGGTAAGCCTAAACAAATGTGACCGATACATTCAAGCATATATCTATACACATAATCTCGCTTACACGCTTGGAATATTAAACTCAACAGATTCTCTAATATTGATGTAATTCATTTCTTTTTTTTTTGTCTTGCTCATTTCCGAGACGCAGGCAGCAGATAAAAGCGTGGTGAATGGAATTTTGAGTTCACTTCGCACTACTGTCGTTGAAAAAGGCATGAATCCACTTCGCCCCTCAGCTATGCAGGGCAGTCAGAAATCTTCAACTCTGCAATGTAATCGCTTTGGGGCGTCAAGCTAGCACACTGGCCACGTAAAAACAATGATAGGGTCTCCAGAGACAAAACCATTGCCTTATGTACAATGCGTCACGTCATGGAGTTGAGGGGGAAATTTGCTTTGCTATTTCATCCCACCGGACTTATATTCCGTGGATAGGAGCTGTTTATCATTGTTCATAGCCTAGTAGGACACGAAACTAAATATAGAGGAGGGTTAAGGGAATGCAGAGTTTGTGTTGCACAAATCTTCCAAGTAGAGAGTGTTGCTTGGAAAATCAGCATTAATAATTTGCCTTTTTGCACCGTTGGAGAATACGTCACTTTTTCCGATAGGTCTAAATAATTACTAAGACTGCCAGTCTGGTATCTAGTAAAAAGTCAGTGGAATGTGACACACGGAGAAACTAAATACTCCACGCACCACTACACTATTGAAACGGCTACTGTGGACGCTTATAATTTATCCATTTCTGGCGCATGTTTTCGTGGGTATAATCTTAGCAACAAGGTTTAATCATATCTAAAAACCATCCAGATTAGGAAAAAATGTTGCAAGTTTTCTTATGATGTTTAAGGGTGGTTATTTTGAAATTCAAAATGGACGGCACATTTCAATCCAATTATGACTCATAATTATGTCGGGGGGTATTTGTGTATGGATCCGCCCTAGAATTTAATCAGTTTTTCCAGAGCCTATTGTGTACGCTTCCACAAATCATCCACCCAGGAGTTTTGGAAATTTCGGCGATGATATGTTGTTGGGACATATAACTACGGCTTGGTGAGGGATGGGGTGTAATTGCACATTGTAAACTGTTCTCTCGTAGCTTATTATCTATCCTTTCACAAATATGTCATTGAAATTCTGTGGGAACTTTTGGAGATATCGCATGGACAGCTGTATACTTAAAAATAATTGAAAAAAAATCTACTTGAAAAAACGTTATCACCCCTTTCTTACCTTATTGCCCATCCGTCAACAAAATTAGTAATCCATTCAGTGCTTTCGGAGATATCGTTTAGAAAGACATGAAATTTTGGGCAATAATCACATTCTGTAGTCTATTGTCCACCCTTCCACAAAATATTGAAATTCATTACGGACCCTCAGAGATATCTTACGAGGAGGAAAAATGGCAATCTGGTCTTGACATAACTGAGACGTAGGGGTGGTAATTGTGCAAATATTTGCTCCAAAGTTCAATCAAGTCTCCCATAGTCTGCTGTCCCACCTTTTACGACATTTCATTGAATTTCATCCAGAACTTTTGGAGATATCATGTGGAAAGCTAGGAGCGATTACAGATATGGACGAAAAAATGCTAAGTTATCTCTTAATCAACCACAAATAAATGCCTTGATACTCCCTCAACTTTAATCACTTCTCCCTTAATGTGGCTTGCCCTTCCTCAAAATTACATCGAAATTAATTGACAATTTTTAGATATTTCGCGTGTGAAGATGGGATTCAGACAAATAGGATATCTCTTAAGGTTCTCAAAGACTTTCAAGGAAATTTTGTGGGAAGGAAAGTCACGAGGTAAGAAAGAAGTAATTGAATATTAGGACGAATCTGGGAATTCGTTTCTGATTGAGAGATATTTTTCAATTTTAATATCTTAATCATTTCTGTATTTGCTCACGTCTGTCCAAGCGGTGTCTCCAAAAGCTCTGTACGGATTTCAATGGAATTATGCAGAATAGTGAGCCAAATTATAAGGGAAAATTAATTAAATTTTAGGTTGGATCCAGGAAATTGTTCTTGATTGGGAGATATTTTACGTTTAAAAAAAGAAAAAAAATTACAATTCTGTATCTGCACTGCCTGTCTACACGATATCTCCAACAGTTTTCAATGCCTTTCAATAAAATTTTGTGAGACGGTAGGGAATATATTATGTGAGATCTGATCAAATTTCATGGCAGATCTTGCAATTTGTTTCTGAGAGATTTTTGCGTTTTCCCCAAATCTCTGTATTCGCTCCTGCCTCCACTATATATTCAAAAGTTCTCAATGGATTTCAATGAAATGACGTGGAAGGGTAAGGTACGTGTCACGTAAAATGCGACTGAATCGGGAGGGAACGGATCCAGGAATTCGTTTTCGACAGAGCGATATTCGTCTGTTTTTCCCCTTACGTTTCTGTATTTGCTCTCGTATAATTAGCCACGTTAGAAGGAAGTGTTCGCTCCTGTCTGTCTACACGATATCTCCAAAAGTTCTCAATGGACAAATAGCAATCATGTAGGGGAGGTAATTGTCAGTGGATCCGCTCCAAAATGTATTCACTTCTTCCGTAGCCCATTGCCTACCCTTCCAAACAATTCCATCGAAATTCATGGCAAACAACCAGAGATAACGTGTGGACAGACGGAGGACTTTTGGGGATATTGTGTAGTACGGAAAGTTAGCTAGGACGTAAGGGAGGTAACTGAATATGGATCTGCTCAAAATTTTTACTGTTTCTTCCGTAGCCTCTGGCCCACACTTCGAGAAAAATTTAAATAGTTTTTTTAATAACTGCTTGGCCGATTAAGGCCAGATTTAGGACTAATTCGACGTATACCAACAAATTATCTATCTATTAATGCATATATATATATATATATATATATATATATATATATATATATATATATATATATATATACGAGGTGCTATCCATATAATCGGGAATCGACCAGCGTGTGCAAACCGAAAATAGTTCGTCTTTTTGCTATCACTTTTTTGCAAACTGTACCTTTTGTATGACAGTGCATGTATGTCAAAAGAGATTACTTCGAGAGAGTATTCATGGCCTAATCTCCCAAACTTTTGGGCTATTCCTTGCATAAAGATAGATGCACACCTGCTGATTACCGATATTTGTAACCTGTGGCTTTTTGTCGATATTTGTGGCTTTTGTACTACAAGATATTTACGAAAGGAGTTTGAGTATATAACAGGAATTTAACAGTATAAAGTACTCGGCTGGTTACCAAATTCACAACTTGGCCTCACCTGGAATGGAACATCCGTTTGTTAAGATATGCAACAATCATACATCGATGTAACCTTTCATATATTCAATGATTATTTAATTTATATGGGCTTTATATTCAGGCATGGCCATTATTAAAATGATTTACTGAATGTCAAAATGAACGGAAAGCTGTCGCACTAATGTGATTACTAATGGACTATTCGCTATAGCCGTTTGAAAAAAAATTGTCGGAAGATTCAACAGAAAATAGTTGTTTTTCTGTACTTGGTCTTTCTTACTAGTTACAACAGACTTGGTGTCGCCGTACAAAACAAAAGACATCCATGCGTAGAAAGAGCTGCTGCAAAAATTTGGGCGGGGAGTGTACAAAGAGACTTACAAAACTACAAAACAATCAATAATCAGTAAAAGGGGGGTTGTATAAACCAGGGAAGAAAGGGGAAGAGAAAAGAGAGTGGGACGAAGAAGAGGAGGCGGAAAATAGCTATGGTAGATGAAAATTAGCAGTGTTGGCGAGAAGAGAAGTAATTAAGGGAATAAAAACCAGGAGAAAGAAAATGAGCGGGAAAGTAGGGGGGGGGGCTTGGAGAAAAAGAGAATAGCAAAAGAAGAAAAAGAAGGAAATCAATCCTGGAAAATGAGGTGCCGGTAGGTAAACGGTTAATGGCGCGGATCAACTTCAAACTGCGGCAAAGATAGTTTGGAAGAGCACGAATCCATTTCATCCTAAGCAACCACAGCAAAATAACCCCAATCCCCTTCTCGGTGGACAAACTTATGAGATTAAGCTATTGATTGGAGGAGCTTGGGAGCAGGCTATTTTTTAAAAATTCTGCTACAAAAGATCGATCGTAGGCATTGAAATCTCAATTGAAGACTGCACAATCCTAACCACTCACAGCTATTTAAAAATATGAATTGATATCTTGAAATACAGACTAGCAAAAAAAAAAAAAAAAAAAAAGATATCACGATCATCATGGCTCGACAAGATTTAAAGGATGATTCCACGTCTGTTGATTGTTAGGGCACTCAAAAGTAAGGCAAGTTCTTACTTAGTGGATGCAGGAGAATTTCTGACAACCGGATGGAGTTCCGATGTTACGATGTTTCCACTTTCTGCAGAATCGACATCATGGAAAGTCGTCAGGCCCACGCAAATTAAATATTTTAGGTTGCGTGTTGCGTACGACGTGTGCCTCAAGCCAAGGGTAAACTTGCATTTCCCAGTAAGCAGCACTATGTTACTAAGTTTCATAGGCCGAAGGTTTTCTGTTGGAGTTTCTTTCTCTGAGGCAGGTAGTGGAGCCCGCTTGATACTGAAATTTTATTTAGCTTTGGGGATAGTTTCAAGCAAACACATGTTGTGACATAACAGTATCTTCTGATCATTAAGCAGAGAAAACATTCTACCTGACTCCATCACAGATCCAGTACTTCAATCAAACCGCCACGTCCTGTGAAAGTGCCTTGAAAAGTTGTTTTTTTCTTTTTGCAATTGGAAACCACCAGAACTGTTGACATAGACGTTTTTAGTACTAAATTTTGTCAAGTTGCCTAGCTATGTAAGTATCATGTATGTATCAAAGGTCGCATCAATGGATGTAGGGTTTTGGAAATCTGAACATTTATCCCTTATATCTAGAAAAGAAGTTATATTCCACCGATACACTGTTTTTTTTTTTCCAGAGTATTGGTTCAGTTTGCAATGAAAGTTTATGCTGTATTATCTTCTTAGTTTGCGTCCGACTTTATCCACGCTTGTTTGTTTTTCTCAAGCTTCGGACTTTTTTTAGTGATCACTGTCGAGCGAGACACAACATCGAGGGACGAAATAGAAATTTGTTGGTGAAACATGGCAGACTTGCACAACTGCACTCGTCATGGGAAGAGATGGGGAAGGCCTTTGTGCAGCACTGATGATATATATATATATATATATATATATATATATATATATATATATATATATAGAGAGAGAGAGAGAGAGAGAGAGAGAGAAGGGGACACAGAGGGACTGATAGATATGAACAGAATTGGGCGGATAGATATAAACAGACTTGAACAGATAGAGAGATAGAGATAAAAATATGAAAAGACTAGAACAGAAAGATAGATAGATATGAGCAGACTGTAGCAGATGAACATGTAGATATGAATAGTTCAAGATTGAAACTATGTTCATTATAAGTTATCACTCTCTCACACTCACACACGTATGTCATTGTACACATATAATTAGATACTAACAAAAAAAGTATCTCTCTTTCTGTTCTGAAATATCTCCCTCGCACTCCAAATACAAAGTTTGCAGCAAAGTGAGAATGACTATCAATTTTTTTTTGGTGGGGCGGGGGGGGGGGGGGTTACTAAAGTTTTCTTTCCTTTTCGCTTCACCATTCTACCTACCTCTGGCAAATGTACCCGTTCCTGATCTCTCCAAAAACCACAAAATGGAATAAGGAAGGTGAAAGTGGCTAATAAAGCCAAGAAACCTTTGAGGATAAGTGTCAAGGTAGAAGCTTGCGGGTGGCGGGCCTCTTGATCCAAACGATTTCGTTCTTCTGGCCGCAAGGGTACGGCATTGATAATTTCACCGGCGCCATTGTTGTGTGCAATCACCCACTGCTGCTACTTAATCCGTCCTTGCTTTCAGTTCACCACTTGGCAGTGTTTTTTTTTTTCTTCTCTGAAGGTTTGAAAGAAAGAAAAAAGAAATAAGAATATTATTTTCATCTGTTTGGTTTTTTTTTGTTTTTTTTTTGGTTTTTAAGAAAAAAGAAAAAAAAAGATTTCGGCCAGTTGAAGCCGTTGTGGGAGGCCGCGACAAACCACAGCACGACACTTAAAAACACGGCGTTTAATCACATAGAGCGGTAATTTTAGGGCGGTTTTTTGGAGTCATTTGTTTTTGTTTTTAGAGTCGTTGTTATTTCCGTCTCCTCCCCTAATTCATCAACTCCATTTTTTCACAACTTTTCCTCCTTTTTTTCCCCCATTATTTTTGGTTTTTGTTTTTGCTTACTGTCTTATGCTTCGAATTTTGTTTCTCTCTTTCTAAATGTTCATCTTTTCGCTTTTTTCTTTCATCCCCTTTTTTTCTTTCTTTTGTTGCTGCGCTTTTCCTTGTGATTTCTTTCCGTCTTTTATCACTTCCAACTTCATTCTCTTATTCTCGGCTCCTTTCCTTGGCTTCACTCACAACCCGCTAGCCTTCATTTTACTCGAAGTGTCTGTCGGGTTACTAAGCTGCTGGCTACTTGAGTTGATAACTTATTTTTACCTCGTTTTCCGACCCTTTAGGGATTTTTACTTGTTTTACATGGCAGACGTTTTAGTCTCCTGATCTTTCTTTCTTTCTTCCTTTCTTCCTTCCATTCTTTCTTTCTTTCTTTCTTCCCTCCATTCTTTCTTTCTTTCTTTCTTCCCTCCATTCTTTCTTCCGTCTTCTTGTTCTTGTTCTTCTTGATCTTCTTCTTCTCATTATCATCATAATGATGATGATGATGCGTATTTTCTGGTGCGTATTTCACTTAGCTTCATGCTGTGATGCACGTGCAGTCGCCACTAACTTAAAAAGAGAGAGAAGAAAAGAGAAGAAAAGAAAAGAAAAGAAAAGAAAAGAAATGAAAAGGCAAACAAATAAAAACAACTGTTAACAAAACCAATGCAAGTATATAAAAAAAAAGAGAAAATAACCCCCCCCCCCAAACAATGTGTATTGATCGTATACAGCTAATACGTAGTCTGTGTGTTCATAACTTTAGTTGCCCACGTAGGCGAGAAATCACATAAAAATATACCGCTTGGCGTTTGTGGGATTCGGTTCCCGTGTTGTGGGCCCAGTCGTTCATCAGGTATTCAACAAAAGATAAGTGTCTCCTGTTCATTGTTATGATCTTCGTATTCTTGTGGACTTGTTTTGTTCCCTTTTGTGAGGTTATTTTTCTTTTTTTCTTCCTCTTCCTCTTTAGCTAAATAATGAAGTGTTTTCAATGAAAAATATACCAAGAGAGCTGACGACTTTATGTATTTTCGTGTCACCTTATTGCACGCCTGGTTGCTCACTTCGAGGAAGTTTTCCCAAGTTATTCAGAGCTTTAAGAAACTTGTCAAAGACCATCCTAAAACTTTAATTATTCATCAAAAGTCAGTGATCAAAACACATGGATTTCAGATTGATCACCAAGAGCATTTTGGCTCGGTTCGGAAATAGCTTCCCTCCTTTCAGAAGGGTTTATAGTACGATCATCATTAGCTCCTCTTAATTGATTTCGTAACTGAACTATCTCATAATCATATCTTTAAGCATCTCTTTATAACAAAGAGGCATCGCAAGGTTATCAGTTTCAAGCTTGCTGGCAATCTTAAACTAAATATCTTTCGTGAACACGAGTTTACAAGCTTCTTTCATGCATATAGTCTGGAACCTCGAACGTATCATCCTTTATTGTATTGATTTGTTCGAACTAATTTTGTTTTTTTTTATCACAACCATCTGGCTTCTGTAATCTTTGGCCTACCTTGGGTATCTCTTGTAATATGGGATGGAACATGGCCGCCTCTTCCCGTATACGTCACATCCGGCATCTCTGCCCATGAACTTATGTTACCTCCATGAGAAGGAACGCGCATGTTCCATCAAACAGAACACGGGTCCACTTTTCAGAGTACAACAGACATTCGGGATATGTCTGTGTTCCTTGAGCGTCAGACACTCAAAGAACAAAAGCATTTCTCATGATATCTTGTCCTTATGGACTTTAGTTCGAAATAACAATTTACTTACTCCTGACAAACCTTTTATTATTGTAATATCTTAAGTATCTCGGACCGGGATGTATCTCGTCAGACGCTCCCGAGCAATCATTGTTATCCCAGCTATCTTCATCAGGATGAAAATTGCTTAAACTCCATTCATCACTATCTAAAAATTGTCATGAATCATTATCCAATCCATTGTTTGAGTTTGATATCTCGTGGGCTGCTTTCAGGTGTTTGAAATGACATATTTCCGAAACAAAAGCCCAACTTGCCTATACTGTCGAAACGAGGGTGGTCTTATGGTCAGAATCCTTAATTTCGATTGTGCTTATGCTTTATATCATGAGTAACACCACGAAATTTTAGCATTGCTACATTATAGTGACATATGTCACAATTTAGGACTCCTTTGTTTCCTACTATCTTTGTTCCATCCATTAGAAAAACTCCGAAGAAAAAATGTACATAAAAAGAACAGAAGAAATAACATTATTTCCCTCCCTAATGCGATAAATATCTAAAAGTAAACATCTTTTGAACTGTTTGCTATTACAGTGTTCACGCTTTATATATTTCTGTTTGAATCAGAATACCGAGAAACCACGGGAAAGAAAGGGAGAAAGTGAGGGAGAAAAACGAACGGAGTGATCATGTGTACGTTCAAAGGTGAGTCCAGGTATGTATCCTCAGGGGAGGGCTGAACCTGCGTCACCCACACAATGAGAGGCGGTTGAATAATTAGAGTTAAAACAATCCCCACATGGATTATTCCTTGTTTTTCTCACCAAACGTAACAGTTACACCGAGCCATTTCGGTGTGTTTCTCAGTGAAAATAAATATGTAAATGAATAAATGGAAAAAAGATTAAAGAAATAGAAAGAGAAAGGAAAGAGAGAGACACATTCGTTAGAACTTTGTTCTTGCAAAACGTAAATTAATTTTTTTTTCCTCCATTTTTCTGTTAAATGCTTTGTTCGAAATGGTCGGTTTTCTTTAGAAATCACCGACAGAATGAAACAAGCATTTAAATAAAAAGTAAAGAACTTTTCTTTTGAAAGAGGAGCTGGGTATGATTTGAACTATTTCTACTTTTAACTTTAATATTTAACGCTTTTGTTTTCTTAAAAAAAATGTTCCTGTTTTTTCACTAATTCTTTCAACATATTCTAGTGACATACACATCACAGAAAAAACGATCATACAAAAGAGACGTTAAAAAAATCAAAAGATTTCTTCGGGGAAAATCGACACCTGTATCTTCAAGCTGAAAGACCAGCGTAAAAAAAAATGAACCCCCTTTTCTGTACTCTCCAGAAAAAAAAATCCAGAGAAAACGGCCATCTTTCGTTAGTCCCCACTAAGACTTGATGTCCATAATTAGTACAGAAGCCTAAAAATGAAAAAAAATTCTTTTCACGTCGAAAAAGACTCAAAACGCCGTTTTTTTTTTAAATTCAGTCTCACACACGAAAACGAAAACCCCAGCCCTAACCTTAGCCGACCCTAACCATTACTTTAACCCTAACTTCTAGCCCCTAATCTCTAACCCAGGTGGAGGCAGATAAAGGTTATGAACATTTTCGTCCAGTGGGGACGAACGAAAAAGCCCCGAAATGCTATGCTGCATAATGCTATTTCTCTTATTTTTAAACTGCCTTGGCCTATTATCCGGGAAAAGCTGCATAAATCTGACAACATGGCTTAACTGGGACCCAAATAAAATGATACACGACTGAGAAGGCTGGAGAATACAACGACCGAAGCGTTGTGACTATAGCAACCAATATGGGGACATCAGTTGAATAAATATGTGCATAATAATGTTTATGAAGTATCAGAGTTTGTTGAAACAATAATAGTGAGGAGGAAAATGTTGGTTGACTGCTCCTGTTTCCATATACCTCTATCTTAATACTTGGTAATTCATTGCCAAAAATTTAACCTCGATATGTCTAGTTCAAGGAGACCCTCTTCCCCGAGGCAGCAAATCCTTTGGGTTAGGATCCGGACTATTTCCTTATGCCCGCTGGAACTAAACAATTTTCGGTTTCATTGTACTATGTTACGCGGGGTCCACTCTAAATAAACGGCCCTGTGCCACAGGCTGCAAGAGTAGAGCAGCGATCTAATACCATAGAATGGTCAGTCAACCAGCACATCTCAACAAAACAATTTCATTATAGTACAATCTAATTAATCACCGCTACCCACAACAGACCGATTAAATATGTTGTTGTGTTTAGGTAATTTATGTGATCGATTTTAAATAAGTATGATTCTAAAAAGTCAAGAATTGTATTTTATTGTAGTTCATTAATTAGCCTAAAGACTAAATGCTGAAAATAGGGGCCTGCGAGGATATCTTCTTTAGGGGGTCCTTTCCAAATTTTCGAAACCATTGCCGAACTCCGCCAGCTCTTACCTTTTTTCTATTTAGAAAAAAAATTTCCCCCCAAAATAGGTTTTGAGGGGTGGGGCTCAATATGCAGTGTGAATTTATAATAATTGGTCACTAGGTTGAGCATGCTTGTTTTTTATTTTTTATTTTTAATTCTGGCATTTTTTAGTGATCACAACCAAACAAAAGTCGAGAAAAGTAACTTATTCATTGATCAACCCCTTTCCAAACTGTTTAATTGATCATCCCCAACACAGCATAATGGATGGTGGTGATACGAAATTTCTCTTGGAATGCATATCATATATGTATTGCATTATTTTTCCAGCGTGCAACATTAACTGGAGATTATTTTTTAAAAGAAAAGAAATATGACAAGATTAAAAAGGAGCACTCTCCAAAGTTTATTGTAAGTTTCATAATGAATCTTTTAGAAAAGATCTTCAGATGTGAGAGTGTGTTTGATTGAATGTGTGATTCTATGTTTTTATCACGTGCGCGACTAAATATGATTGTATATGGGACACTTATATTATTAAGAAAAAGATATATAAACCGGCAGAATAATTATAAATAATAATTATTATTATATCTATCTATCTATCTGGTGAAGCAAACATACATCTATCGTACGTAAACACACACACACACACACACACACACACACACATGGATACGAAAGAACTCGTCTATATAAACATCTGTCTAATTGAAAACGCGTTATATCATTTGGAACTCTACTTGAAATAACCTTCCGTTAATACACGGTGAATATGTCATTTGGCCTAGAACGTGTAAACAGAATAAAAAATAAGAAAGCTGTCTCAACACGCTACTGCTCTTACCATTGAGCTTGAAAGTCTGCTTTTAAATCGGAGGCCCAAATAGCTGCTTTAAGTCCAAATCTAATCTTGTTCACTCGCTGTTCTTATCTGCTCTTCGTTTCTCAACGTGGACAATTATATTATTAAGAAATGGATATATAATGGGACAAAAATCATGAATCATAATTGTTTTATGTGTCTATCTGGAGAGATTGACATATACATACATACACACGCAGAGAGGTGGGGTGCTTTCAACACCTGAGTCCCGGCCCCTTTTTCTTCTTCATATCAAAAGTGCCCATTTAGTAAAACTGAGCTCAACTGAGCCCTTGCCTTTTTTCAATTGAGCCCCTGTCCCTCTAAAAGGCTGAGCACGTCACTTCAAACATACAGACAGAGAGACAAGCCGACGGGCACATATGATGCATGTATTGGTTCATCTGCATTTCTCAAAAGAGTTATATACACCGAATGTAACTAACA
>OY735201.1:58104665-58156155 GCA_963457665.1 Thysanoteuthis rhombus
GACAGAGAACCTTTGGAACTATTGCGTTGTGCAGGTAGTTAACTAGAACGTAGGGAGGTATTTGTGCATGGATTCACTCAAAGATTTTTCAACTTCTTTCGTAGCCTATTACCCACCCTTTCACAAAGATAGAGATATTTTCTAGTTGCCTACAGTTAGCTAAGATGTCAGGGAGATAATCATGCATGGATACACTCTAGACTTCTTTTGTAGCTTATTGCCAATCCTTTGACAAAATTTCTTTGTAATTCATTGACAATTTCTGGAGATTTCGTGTATACAGACCGAGAAATTTTGAAGATATTTCGTGGTGTGGGCAGATAGCTACAATGTAGGGGAGGTATCTGTGCATGGATCCGCTCCAAAATGAAAATACTCCCTCCCCAAACCCACTTTTCCATTGAAATTAATTGAGAACCTTCGGAGATATCAAATGGACTGACATAACTTCTGGAGATATTTTGTGGTCGCGAAGAGTTAGCCAGGTCATACGGGAAATGATTTTGCATGGATAAGCTCCAAAACTTCCCGCCTTCTTTTGTTGTTCATTGACGACCCTTCAAAATGAATTTCAATGGAATTCTATGGAAGGGTTGGCAATTTGCCAGATGTATTGCGATAAGCCATTTTATTGAATGTTTTGTACATGCCAAATTTTTGTCCGATTTTTGTAATTACTAAACTTCGTGCCGTGCCCATTCCAAAGTACATGTTTGGAAGGAACCAGACTTTACAGTGCGTGGAGCAGCCTTCTGAATTGAATTGAATTTTCAAAAAGGCGTTGGTAGTGGTCGATTCAAAATGTATTCTGAAGAGCAAAAGTCGAAGGATGTGATTTATAGAATTTTTAAAGAAATATCTGTAATCCTTAATTTTTCATATATTTTTTATCAGATTCCTGAAGAACAGCTGGTCCAAACAATTTCAAGCTGGGCACTTCCTTACCTTGTGTGCTAAATAGCATAACTGGCAAATGATAATTTCGTACAGTGACCAGTTGTTGGGTAATTGCGGTGAAGGCAGACATGCACATAGATATTTCTTCATTAGTAGTGATGTGGTATGAAAAACTCATTTTCAAAGTCATCAATAACTTTTATCTATCAATTAGGATTTAAACACGTGAAAAAACATAAGAAGCAAGAGTTGTCAAAATCTACAAAATAGGTTACCCTTGCCGCCTGACTTGTCACCCACATTTTGCAGATAGAATAAGCATTATGGATATAGAGATGGGGTCATATCTGTTAATACCTTTAGTTTTCCGGTTTATTTCTTTTTTCCTTGTTTAATTCATTTTGGCGGCTGATTAATTACTATGATTTCGAGACGTATCAGCATCTACCCGAAATGATTTCAGTGAATTATGTCAAAGAGTGTTGCGTGAAGAGAAACAAATTATAAAGTTGACTTACCAGGAGAATATGTTGTATATGGAACTTTTAATCATGCTCAATGACAGTTTCATGTAGCAAAATCACTGGTCGATTTCTTTGCCTAAGAAAAGATCCTCTCTTTTACAATACGTCATTCAAACGAGTCAGTTTTTCACTGGAGCGTTGTGCAGTAACAGTTAGTTCAGCTTCCAGCAATTCGTAATTTAGGATTCCTTTCGAATCTTATCAAACACAGAGAAATACATCTCCCCAGTTTAGCTTGAGATGCTGAAGTCTGTCCTTGATCAAGCCACGATTCACTTTGCATTGAGTTCTCGTCACGAAACCATCGCCATTGATTATTTTATTTAAAAAAAAATGACATTTTTATGTCAGACAGAAGAGAACGACCGCTGAATGATAGCAAAGGCTTATAAAGGCCACACTGGTGTTGATTATCGGCACAAGCAATAAGGGATTGAATGATATGCAAACACACTTCTGAGATTTCCCAAGTACGATGCAAGAGACGGGCCTAAAAACTTTTGCATAAACCTAATAAATTCCTGTTTTCATTAAGATTTCGAGATCGTTGTTATAAATTCTTTTGCCAATTTTTTTTCCAACCGTGTCTTTTTTTTTATAAAGCCTTGATAGAAGCCATATACTATTTAATTAGCCTAATCCTGAAGTTAATGGATATCTTAAGCTTCATTTATATCAAACGATGTATAGAGAGACTACAGTCCATAGTGACAAAGTGATTACGAATTTTCGAGTGAGATATGTATTTTGTTTCAAATACGTGGTGGTAAACTGATTGTTTTGCAAAAGTAGTAGAAAAGATCTTTTAAGTTTCTAACTATGTATAATTTAACTATAAATTTATATATTTACACATGTGCCCCATATATATATATATATATATATATATATATATATATATATATATATATATGTGTGTGTGTGTGTGTGTGTGTGTGTGTGTGGAATAAGCAATCGTTATTTTTTGTAAGTGATGATTTAAAAAAAAAATCAGCAGAGTGCTCGATGACTGTTTATAATAAAAGCCGAGTCTTAAGATGGATTTTGTCCGAGCGAATATAATGAAAAAACAAACAAACAAACAAACAAACAAACAAAACAAAAAGGCTTAGGAAAAAATCCTCTATACAATGTTTCAATGCTTATGTCATCTCACTAGGAGAATAGATTGACCTCGTCTTGATTAAGGTCGATTGAAAAACATTTTCTTTGTTTTTCAATCAATCTAAATCTTGGAAGTCAATCCATTTTCCTGATGAGATACCACAAGCATCGGAATACCGTACAGAGAACTTTTTCCCGATTTTTTTCTTCTAAATATATACAGGCATACACGCATGCACTTCCAGATGACTGACTGATTTCTGATAGATATCCAAATAATTAGTTCATTGCTGTCCTAAAGCTTTACACCTAACTAAAACTATCGATGCCAATCGTTTCATCTACTGCGTTCGTTGGATGGAAAATGCATTGCTGAAGTAATTCATATGATAAATCTGTTTTTTCTCTCAATTGCAAAGCAATAGTGATTGTAAAATGGGTAATAAATATTGTCTTAGGGGCTTGTTAAAGTTAGCCTTGTTCGGCATATATCTATTTTTGTTCATCATTACAATGCAACGATAATTGTATTGCTTTAGTAAGCTCGCTTACAGGCTTGTTAAAATTGGCTTTAGCAAATACCTATTCTTTCTCATCTTTTTTAATCTATCATTTGAACCACTCCACTGAATGCTGGGTCAGCATTCGATGACAGATTTTTAAGAAGGTCATCGATGCAAATACCTCCTGAATCCGAATAGCTGATTGTGCATCATATCTATCTATCCATCTATGTTTCTTCAAAGTGTCTCCTAGTGTGAAAAAAAAACTGTTTCTCTCTTTTTTTTTTCCAAGATAAAAATAACAATTGTCAAATGGCCTCTACCTGAACTCTAAAAACTATTAATTCATTTAAACGCCATAAAACATACACAAAAGAACTCCGGTGGCACGTTTCCCCATTCTATTTTCTAAAATTTATTTTACCAACCTATTTTCGCGAACATTTACAAGACGACATTCACTCTCACGCAGGTCTATATTTCATTTGGAAACAAGCACCGAGATAAGTGTCTCGAGCAGGTCACTTATACTGTCTTTAAAAGATTTGTTCCTTTGTTCGACGATTCATTTTTCTTATTTTTTTTCTCTCTCTCCTCCAACCGATTCTTTTATAGTTTGTAGCACTTTTTTTTCCAGATCACTTTTCCTTGTTTCTTGTTAATGACGATTCTCTCGCTCCGTAATGTCCACGTGCGTTCTCTTACGTGTGTCCATGTTTGCTTGGTCCTTCATTATTGTCTAGCAATTTGTCGCAATTTATTTCCCGACCTTCCCCTTCCTCGTTCGAACATAAGCCTCCTCAGGTGTGACGATAAATCTTAACTCACCTAAACTAACTGTTCCTTAATCTTATTCTTTTGTACTCAATTCTATCCTCTACACGGTTTGCTGCCCCTTCTACGCCTGCCCCGCCTGCGTCGCATATCTGGCCCCATCCGCCCTCACTTTTTTTTTTTTTTGGAAAACTTCAAATCGCTTTCTTCGGTAAAGAATGAATACATGCCACAAAAGAAAAAAAAATGATAATGAAAAACAGAATTGCAATGAAGAATGGTAGTTTTGCAAGTCTTTCAGTGCTCTGAGTAACGGTAGGAAATCCCGCTACAATGCCGAACAACAACAGCGATTAAGGGCTTAGTAAATATGTCCATGAAAGCGTTGACACTGTAGAGTTGTTGAAAATTTCATCAAACACGAATTATCAATTGCTTGAATTGTTAAAAACACAGGAACTTTCACGCAATTGCGTGCTATAATTCGACGATTATAGAAGATAAATAGAAAACTAATCGTCCTTCCTGTTTGGTACTCTTATCGTTCAATTAAAAAATACTAAACAAATGAATGAAAAATGATTCTGCTCTCGTTTGCAATCAAGTTTTTCATTCTCTTGTTGGAAATAATGTGAGTTCTTCATTCTCAAATCTTCTCGGTTCTATAACTACTGGGAACATCCATAAACGGTAAGTACTGTCATCTCTTTCTAATTTAAAATAGCGTCTTGCGTTTGTTTTGTAGCCGGCCTTTATGGAGGTAACTCACATCCTCCACGGTGTTCTCCTACACCCCAGTCTCTTGTTCCTTCCACTATCTAAACCTCCACCGACTTAGCCTTACATACCATCATCTCGATTTTTTTTAGTCTAGGATCACTCAAAAATATCTCGGATAAACTAATGGTAATAGCTTCATTGCTTTAAGCCATTTCAGCTTACGAGAATTTTTTTAAAGACTGTTATACTTTCGGATAAAGGAAGAAACCTGTATTTCAATTAATTGTGTAAAGCCTTCTGCCACTTTTTGAATTCAGTTGAATATTTGTAAAACCCAGCATGCGAATATGATATAAATGCTTCTTTAGCAGTTGGAGCCCTTTAGCTCTGTAAGGCAGTCCATCCTAGACGTCAGGGATAGCAGTCTCGTAAAAAGCCAACAATTGATGCAAACAATTATTGAATTTCCATGGATCGTTTGTAAAACTGAGACAAAACCATTGCCTCGAGCGTTGTGGAGGACGGAAAACAACTTTGCTTTGCATATTCATAAAATGAACGTCAATACATGTATTTTTGCTGTTACAACATCATTTCAGCCGATCTATACCACAGCCTTTTTTCAATACATATGAAAATGTTGGTGTTTATTCCTTGGATAACACTTTAGCTAATAACTGAACAGGAAAACCTAATTTATTCGAAAAGAAATCAATGAGTTGCAACAAACTGTTTCTGAAATTGATGAGTTCGTGAGGGGGGGGGGGTCCGAAGTCCTTAGACTGATGCTTATCTTTTAAGCGATTAAAAAATATTCGTTGTATGATGTTTGGTCTTTATGGTTTATATTCACCACCGAATTAGGTGTATTGCCAATGAAGGAGATTGTGTTGAAAATGAATATATCTTGCATGAAATGACTGAATGAATTTTCCTATATTAGCTTATCGACTTATTCATGTATCAACGTAAATGACTTGTGTTTCGACGAACTGTTATCTTCACCTTAGGCTAAGATCTGAAATTCATCTTATACTTCATATTTGGGTGACTTCTCTTTCATTTACTAATGACTAATTATTCCCATTCTCTCAGCACCAGAGGAATTTCTTTGATTTTGAAGGTTGAGCTTACCCAGTCGAAATTTTGCCAACCTAGTGTGATCCTTCGCTTGATTTTTTCGAAAACAAGAAAAACCCGCCAGTGCACAAAAGAAGAGTATATAACCAATGCATACTCCCGATAGTCACCTATGAAACTGAAATAAGGAACTTAACCAAGAGGTTGACCCATAAAATGAGAACAGTGCAACGTGCACATGAGAGAATAATGCTCAACACTACATGGAGAGACTACAAGACAGCACAGTATATTAGGGGAAAAACAGGAGTCCAAGAAATCATAAAAACTATTAGGAAACTCAAATGGCAACTGACTGGCCATGTTGCAAGAATTGCAGACAACTTATGGACATCACGACTCTCAAGATGGATCTCCAGAAATCAAATGTGGAACTGAGGCCGACAGAATATGAGATGGCGAGACGGACTGGACAGTCTCAGGAAACATTGGCTCTTCGACGCCCATGATCAAAAGATGTGGCGTATCTCGGGGAAGGTCTATGTCCAATGAAGGACGATAAAAGACTAATGATAATGAGGGTGATTATGATTAGAAAACAAACAGGGATCAGAAATATCATAGAAACCGGTAGAAAATTCAAATGGCAATGGGTTGGTCATGTCGAAAGAATATCAGACAATGGCTTGACATCACAACTCACAACATGGATTCCCAGAGATCGTATGCGAGATAGTTGTTGGCAAAAAATAAGATAGCATGACGAACTAGATAAGCTCAAAAAGTACTGGCTTTGCGATGCCCACGATTGAGAGATCTGACAAATTTTGGAGACGGTCTATGTTCAACGATGGACGTTAAAAGGCTGATGATCATGATGAATGGAAAGTATAAAGGATTGCAAGTAATAATATTACACGTATGGATTGCAAAGAAAAGTATTACACACACCATAAACTGCATAGAACAGTATTACGCGTATGAGTTGTTCATATTGAAGACAGGGACGAAAAGAATAGATGAAAGGGAAGATAGAAAAAGAAAAGACGACAAAAAGAAAGGAAAAAGAAAACGAAGACATTTTGTTGGGGTATTCATTAATAAAAACAAAAATTAAAACTATAAGAGATAATCATATCTAACAACAGAAAATATTCGTCTTTACGTTAACCACTATTCTGAGCACTTTTCTACAGATCGTTATTCTTTAACCAGTCAGTCCACGCGCGCGTAACTCTCATCGAAAGAGAATAAAGAAAATAAAATGAAATAATGAGAGATGAAGTTGCACGTTTCAATTTGTTATACACAAGCCAAACTCCTTTCAAAGACGATTTGGCTGCAGGTTTTGCACGTTATCGAAATGACAGCAGAACATTTGAATTATTGTAGAATCGTGTATCGTAACCTGGGAGCATTGATAAGTCTCCATATACAGGTTTCCCAGCTATCCAAAAGTACCTATATAAAATCATATGCCGTTAAGGGAAGAAGCAATTTCCATCAATTTCGTCTGAATTTTTTGTGATGGGTAATTATCATGATTATGCACAAATTTACGAAAAACTAGTGTCTCATCTTGGTTTTTTATAGTCACACAGTTTTGGTCATTTTCCGACCTTCTTCAGGTGTCTGTTTTGGTTTGTAAACAAACCTCTTATTCAAGGGTACAGGGAGTTCTCATTCTATGTTAGTGAGTACTTCATGGCAGTTACTCTTTCGTAGTTCATTCGTCCTTGTGTTGTCGCTTGTCTGCCTCTTCCAGAGAACCAGATATATACATTTTTTGTAATACCCGTCCCTTGGATCACACTCACTTTGAGTACAAAGAGAACTGAAACACGCAGAGATGCAATCAGTCTGTTTGAAAGACGTTTTGCAAGCCAAAAATCTTGCGCTTGGCTTTAAGTTCCAAACTTGAATTGCTGATGGCACATTAAATGTGTAGTCAATGTCTCCACAACGCTTTTCACATAAATGAATAGACTCAGATGTATTAGATATACCTCAGGATTATTTTATCGAAACTTAGAATTTCTGTCCCAAGTAAGCGCGCTCAATATACGAGTCCGTATGGGAAAGTATCCAGCCATTTATGACCCGGGAGTCAGTGGGGCCTATCCCTATTGTTATCCTCCACCATATAGTTTTTTTCTGATACATATCTGTAGCTTATGATTAGGATAGTTACTGAAATAGTTTTGGATGAACTATGATTTTAGTAGGGATTTTTATGGAATACTATTGTCTCAAAAATTGAGGAATTGAAAATACTGATTATCTGGACATGTTCCTTCTACCATAAAATTGTACCATAATCAGCGACAGAGTTGGAAATTTGGAGGTTTGAGGGCTTGGCTCCTGGGGGACCCCACTTCAGAATCTAGTACAGATGTTCCCAACATTTTACATGTCTGTGGTTTATGGTTTGGATAGTTACTTAAAAATATTCTTGGATAACCAATGATTATAGTGGGTATTGTTGCCTCGAGAATTAAGGAATTAAAAATGCTGATTATTTGGAAAAAAGTTTCTCTCGATACAAAATTGCATCACAATCAGGGGCAAAGCTGATGATTTGGGCCCCTGGGAGTTCCCCCTTTCAACTTCGAGTGGAGTAGTTCCTACCCAAAGGACTGCAGACCCCTAATGGCCTATAAAGTCATGAATGGGTCTACGTGGGCAGACCTTTCAAAAGTCTGGGATCCGTGAACTTATTGATAAGGCAGACCTTTTAAAAGTTTTTTTTCTGATAGGTACATGTTTGTAGCTTATGGTTTAGATAGTTACTCAAAAATATTTTTGGGTGAACTATGATTTTCCAACATGTGCTGCTAAGTTAACAAGATCATCAGTAATAAGATATTCGTACAATATCGTGACAAAAGAAAACATTTCCATTTCTAGCTTCACATTTTTTCAGCATACCCCAGAAAATACCCACTAAAATCGTAATTAATCTGAAACTATATTTGAATAATTTATCCATAAACTACAAACATGTATATATCAGAAAAAGTAACTTTTGAATGGTCAAGCCCACTGATCCAAGACTTTTGGAAGGTCTGTCCAAGGAAGTTCTTCAAGAACTTTATGGGCCATCCGGGATCAAATAATCAGCTGATCTGTCGCATTTTCTCTTATCTCACCCATGAAGTGATTATATTTCGGGAAAAGCCATATCTCGGAGGAGCCAATGCTGGATGGTAGGTTGGTTGGGAGAGACTGACAGCCATAGTTAATGCAATGTTTTGACAAAAAAAAACCCTCTAGTACATCAGCTCTGTCTACGTTGTTCCACCGTCGACTTAGTAACCCCAAAGGAGAGTGACCATACATACTCAGTTAGATCCCTTTTTGATTCTTTGTCAGTTTACATCCCAGTTATACAACCGGGATATTTAAAATGGCTTGATACTTTCTGGACAGACATCATATCCGAGGTTGTATCAATAAGTTAACTGGGTTTAGCACATTAATAAGGAAGGATGTTACGCTGAAAAATTAAGATTGTGATGTAAAATGAAAGTTTTTTCTTCATTCTTAGGCTACAGACTACTAATTGATGAATCTACGTAGATGTGAACCAATTAGATAGAAGGAAAGGGACAGAATGATGAAGATTTATATTCTGTTATAATCCTTTGTACATATATCAACATTTAAAAAATATTCTAAAATGATCTTTAAAAAAATTGACTGTTCGTATATTTTTGTATACTGCAGCGAATGAAATGTTGAGATCATAAGGAAATACACCTTATTGCATAGAAAAGGGGCACGATTTAATCTATTGAGAGAAACACACCAAGCAAGCGAAATTTACTTCTTAATCGGGCCTTCTCAACAATATGGCCAATGCAACGTTTGCGACTGGTGGCCTTCTGTATTTGCTTGATCATTAGCCATGAGATGAGCGCTCTCAGCGTAATCTCTATAGTAAAGACTGCCGGTGCAACACTAATTGATTTCTCATTTTAGTCCAGCCACAATAATACGATGAAGACCGAGCATCTTTTCCTCCGCTGTTTTGCCCCCAGGGCCAAGTAATCCTTTGGTAGCTCTTCGCTTCCTGACCCCCTTCTTTTCACTAACTATTCCCTCTTCCTTACCCCTCACATAGACTGGCCAACTTTACTCTCTGTTTCTCTTCCTAGTCTTTTTGACTCCCTTTCTCTTCCTCGACTATTGTTATTGTCCAAATTAAATCACGTAGACAGTTGCTTCTCTTAATTCATCTCGTCTTGTTTCTCTTGTGTTCTCTCTCTCTTTCTCTTTCTCTCTCTCTCTCTCTCTTTCTCTCTCTCTCATCGTCTTAAAAATATTTTTTCTTCTTCGAGTTTTCGTTCTTGCTTCTTTACTAAGAGAAAAAAAAAGAATTGGTTTTGACATCGTCCAAAGAATTAGTGTAATAGAAAACCATGACGCGAAAGAATTCTCAATTGACCATTGTGCTGGGGAGCCCCCCTTCTCGTGCTGCACGTGTGCGATGACGTCATTGCCATTGACCAATGATAAATAACTATTTACTCGATGTGTGCATATTGCATAAGTGGTCACGAGGCAGTAAAGCGTGCAAAAGAGTTTGAAAGGAGGTGAGAGTTTGAATGTTTGGTTATAGGGAGAGAAGGAAGAAAGATACTAAAAGAAAGGTGGGGAAGATGAATATTCTTTTTTGTTGGTAAGGGTTGGTTAAATCTGCGTATAAACACATCGACGTTTAGTTCACGTATTTGTGATGTGAGCATCAATCCGTGTGAACAATTTCGAGTGTGAGTGTATGTATTCATATAAGTATGTATGCACACGCATTTGGATACTTTTGCATTATATCAAGCATATGCGTGAGAGATTGCCGACTTGGGAGGATTGCTACCAACAAATGAATGCGTCTATACATACACACGTATATTCGCACTCGGTATTCTCCCCCTCTGACGGAGTTATTCAATTTTGTTACCACTTGATTATAGCAGATCATCCAAGCATAAAATGGCAGACCACGAAAGAATCAAGACGTTTATCATCATCATCCTTTTAAAGTCCGTCGTTGGACATAGATTTTCCCCATGATTTACCAGACGTCTTGGTCGTAGGCGTCGCAAAGCCAATACTTTCTGAACTGTATAGTTTGTCACGCCATTTTATTTTTTGACTGCGACGATTTCGGATACGATCTCTGGGGAGCCACTTCGTGAGACGTGATGCTCAACAGTTCTCAGCCATTTCTGCTACATAGCCAGCCGATTGCAAAATGAGCTTTGTAATGGTTTCTTTGATATCTCTGAACTCTAGAACACCAAATCACCCATAGATGAGACGGTGGTGCCACTCACTTGACCCTGTACCACTTCGCCCATTGGATCAATGCCTTTCTCAAGGGAAGTGAACACAAACTGTCTCAGCCGGTGTTTGAACTTGGCTCGCTGAATCCATTCTTTATACCCATACCAGCACGGCCATCCCACAGATATTTATTGGAATAAGCCAATTTTTACACGTAGACAGGTTCGGGGCGCAACCAGTGGGGTATCAACTCATGCAGAGTAGTTTAACAAACTATGTAGACTTGAATGGATGGTATCATTATTATTCCCTATCTTGAAGTATTTCAATAAAGACTTATATAAAGAGGAGAAAACCATCCTTTCTTTGCTTACTAGAAGATGCGAACAGTACTCCTCGTCTCACTTGTAAAAGTATATTTATTGTCACAGTGAACCGCATCGTGATGTAAGGTTAGCAAGCTAGTTCTGCACATCATTACCACTGGTTAGTGAGTTCGATAATCAGATATGTGTGGGTTTGTGTCAGAACTAAACCACACTTAGGAAATAAAGGGCATTTAATCGTGGAGTAAGGTTTACCGGGCTATTCTCCTATATCATTAAAAACGATAGGCTACCATCTGAAGTAACATTATCAGGATAAGTAAGTATACCCATTGAAGTGCTTTATTTGTTGTTGAAAAATCAAGTGAGAAAATAAGACTGTCTAGACTCGCATAATTTAAATAAGTCAATAAAACGAGAACATCACTCACTCCTCACAGCAGAAATATTCGCTGAAATGCATGGTCCAAAATACTTCTCCAAACTAGACGCCTCTAACGGATTTTGGTAAATCCTATTGCACTAGCAAAGTTCTCTTTCAATACCCCCTTTGGAATGTGTCTTTTCGTCAGGTTACCCTACGGAATACGCAGTGCCAGCGAAGTGTTCTCAATCGAAGTAGCAAGAATAATTGAGGGAATCAAAGGAATAAAAGACTTCCAAGACAACATTATAATATGGTCCAACATTCTAAATGAACATATTGAGAGTTTGGAACTCATTTCTGACCGATTGCATAAAATTAAACAAATCCAAATGTATATTTCTCAATTTCAAAACAAATACTTCGGTCATCTAATCACAACCTAAGGATTAAAATCTAGGCCAACCAAATCTGTTCCTGCCTCAACATCTCGAAATGTTCCTAGTAGGACATATCTTAATCTCAGAAGACATTGACCTTTGAATCCTTATTTCTAGAGAAAATTACCAAAGGATAATCCAGTCATCAAAGAGGAACCAGTCACTCACCATAGTATTTACAAATCTCCAAATGCAATTAGGAATAAAATACAATCTACTAATTGGAGTACAACAAACATCCTGGAAATTCAATCAATCATAAACTAAAATCGTGCAAGACTCTCTTCAGAAGGAAGAAAATGTAAAGAAATCTAATCGATGTCCAGTAAAATTTGCAACCCCTAAACACTCACCTAAACCATACTCAAACACTATATTAAAAAGTGTAGGTGAAAGAAGAAGACAAACTTATGTTTGCTTCCAAAACAAAAAAAGCACATGGATTCCAAAATTTGAGCATCACTTGCTCGTCTTCTTCAATCCAGAAACAACCAAGAATGTAAAAACAGTCTTCGAACCACCACACAGACAAAAGAAAATAGAAAACATATTTGATTTAGGACCTGGGTATCTTGAGAAGAGAACTCAACCAATGTATCTTCCCGATAGTCACCTGAGGTGCTGAAACATGAAAACTAACCAAGAGACTGGCCCGCAAACTGAGAACCATACAACATGCCCATGAACGAATCATACTAAATCTCACATGGAGAGATCACGAAACAACACAATATATTAGGGAAAAATAGGAATCCAGGACATCATACCTAGAGATCGCATGCAAAACCAAGCCCGGTAGATGCAAGATGGAGAGACGAACGAGACAAGTTGAGAAAGCATTGGCTCCGCGACCCCCATGATTGAGAGGTCTGGTTAATCCTGGGGAAGGTGTATGTCCAACGGCAGACGATAAAAGACTAATGACGAAAGAACATTTAATCAGAAATGCCTTGAAGCAATCAAGTTCATACAACAAAAGTAAGCAAAAAAAACGAATCGAAAAAATCTCCATACACAATACAAAAGCAAATAAAAGAAAATCTATCAACTCAGAAAAAAATCCCACTTATTCAAACAGTTACACCCCCTAACCAATTCAAAGACAAAAAACTTATCCAAAAAGGGAGGATGTTTGACAATTATATCAATACCCCTACTTAACAATCAAGCAGTTTCTGATCCTAACCAACTAAATCTTATAATACTTATTCTAAGATACAATTACTTCCCTTTTCTATGACGTCAGTTGCCGTATTAAACATCATTAACTGGATACAAGTGTATCTATTGTCCTATCTTTATCTTCCACTATATTCAAATCACAACTCATCAATACTCTGTCCATAAACATATGAAATTGGGTAAAATATAATTCATAAATAATGATAAATGCATTTAGCCCGTGAATACAAATATCATTTTGTCTATGAAATATCCTCTTTTTTATTTATATTTTGAGACACCTATTTTCATCATTTGTAAATTACTGTTATCATTATCTTTCTAATTTATAGCATATTACTCATATTTTTACACCGTCCAGTTATGAACCTCAGAAATTAAAAAAAATATATTCTTCTCTTCTATTACATCAAAAAATGTCTGCATCACTTTAATATTTCATTTATCTAAAATTAAAAATCGTTATCCATTAAATAGTAAGTCTTCATTTAAAAAAAAAATATCTGTAATTATTTGTTGATGGGCCGCAAAATTATAGATGGTGTCAATCCCATTGTGGTGTAGATCCTGCCCTGCAACAGACTATTATTTTCTGAGTGCATTGTAAGTAATAGGTAGATAAATTATTGATACGGTGGAAAAGAATTCCTCTATATTTGTCTGCTTTCGGAGACACTTTTTCGGGATCATACAGCACAGTATATCAAAAAGAAAACAGAAGTCCGAGACATAAAATCCATTAAAAAACTCAAATGGCGATCGTCCGGTTCTGTTGAAAGAATGTCAGACAATTGATGGACATCACGAGTCACAACATGGATCCACAGAGATAACATGCGAAACCGAGGCCGGCAGAAAACAAGATGGAGAGTCGAACTGGACAAATTCAGAAAGTATTGGCTCCGCGAGACCCATGATGAAAATGTGTGGTGAATCCTGGGGGAGATCTGTGTCCAACGACGGACGATAAAAGATTGATGATGATGATGATGATGATGATTTTCTCACTTGATAACATTCAGAGGAAAAATCGTAATTCTCAAAAGACTCCACGAGGTTACCGCAGCACTTCGTTGTGAGGTAATGTATGGTTAGCAAGCTTGTGTTGTTAGTCATTATTAATCAGTTGTGTGCGCGATTCTCAGTGGGTGCTCTATATGAGTGGCTTTGTTCCAAAGCTAAGTTAGGTTTTTAAATAACTATTGACATAAAAGAGCCAAGAGCTGGAACTATGCTGTTCATGTAAGTAGAGCAGCGACGAGATGTCTTTTCATAATA
The DNA here is from genome assembly GCA_963457665.1 of Thysanoteuthis rhombus. Taxonomy (NCBI): domain Eukaryota; kingdom Metazoa; phylum Mollusca; class Cephalopoda; order Oegopsida; family Thysanoteuthidae; genus Thysanoteuthis; species Thysanoteuthis major. The sequence goes on from OY735201.1 coordinate 58,119,144, forward strand.
TTTTAATAACAATTTAATAATCTGTGAGCATTCGTATGAGAATGGTTGTAATCCACTGAAAGAGAAATTGATTCTTATTTACTGTTTGAAAGATATGGCCTTTGGTTAAATTTGTTTAAGACTGAGTAAATACCTTACCATTACCTTTGTTTTCGAGTAATACATGTTAGAAATTATTATGGAGTTACAAAGCACTTCTCAGACAGATCCGCCCCTACCTGTAACAAACTATCAGAAGCCATAGTTTCTTCTCCAAACAAAAACATATTCTAATTAAATCTCAGGAAATGTCTCGGGTATGAATTTTCGAATTAAATAATGAGTTACTGAGGACTCCATAGGTGGAACTCACGAGCCTAATGTTGTCCTGATTGAGAAACAAACTTAGTTTCAAATAATGTTTCTTACTAGTAATGAATACGTCACTCGATCCACACGAAGCTATCAGAAAACCTCGTTTTTCACTCCTTCCTCCTTCTCATCATCATCATCACCTCCACCACCACTATCATCATTATAATTATTGTTGTTGTTGAGATATCATGAATAAAAGTAAGCCATAAATAAAATAAAAAAAGAAGGTTGAAAACAAAAGAAATTCAATAACTTATTGCGTTACACCTCTTCGTAAAAGTGGTGGCCACCACACTCATCGTCAAACTACATTAAATCATTAACTTTGGATTACTAACAATAATGCACGAAATGAAACAAAACAAAAAGTGCCCGTTCGCTTACGCAATTTTTCTTGTCCCCTATTTTTTTTTTTTAATTTTTTGAAAAGTTTTTTTCACCCCCCCCCCCCGATCTTTATTCTTCCAATGTATCCCCGGTTGTGGTGGATATGAGAGGGTGGGTAAATGGAATATAAGATTCTAGTTCGACTACAAATAACAAATGGCGTATTATTGTTATAGAAAGATTCGTATTCGTGCCTCCGTTCAAGGAGAGTTTATTTTTTTCTTGTTCTTAGTTCAGTTTTATTTAGTGGTTTCTTTTCTTCATTTCGGCTACGTAAATCCTAAAGTGGGCGTTATTGTCGTATTAGTATCTTTTCTCTTTTTCAAATTAGGAAAAAAAAACCTTTAATATTTACATAAAAATATTGGAGAGACTGGTGCGAGAGATTGGGTTTAAAAGTGAATAGAATTACCAGCGATTTTCCGCAACGATCCGATCGAGGGCCAGCAAAAGGCGGGGCACCTCGAAAACGGCGGCTTTAATAACAATCCACAGCAGCCACTTTAATATTAACAAGCACAACAGCAGCCGCGCGGACAATAATTTAATAGCCGCAATAAAAAAATTTGTTACGAGTATAATGATAATTACTATAATAGATAGAACAATAAGTGGTTCAATGAACCAAGAAAACAAACACAACAACAAGAAGCATATATCATTATCATTATTATTATTATTATTATTATTATTATTATTATTATTATTATTATTATTATTATTATTATTGTTGTTGTTGTTATTATTATTATTATTATTATTATTATTATTATTATTATTATTATTATTATTCTGCATGTTCACATCCGTCGCTTCGTGATTATCTCTGGATATTTAGAGACAGATCAAGCGAAGAATCACCCTGAGATGGTAAGCCTTTGGCAGAGCAAGCTCGACCTTCAAAAACAAGTCGATCCCAATAATCCTAAAATAAGAGAATACAATCAATGCATCCTCCCGATTGTCAATTATGGAGCTGAAACATGGAACCTAACCAAGAGACAGAACCGCAAACTGAGAAGCGTGCAACACACACATGAGAAAATCATGATCAACCTCACATGGAGAGACCACAAGAGAGCACAGGATATAAAGAAGAAAACGGGAGTCAGAGACATCATAGAAACTATTAGAAAAGTTAAATGGCAATGGGCAGGCCAAGTTGCAAGAATGACAGGCAACCGATGGATACCATGACTCACAACATGGATCCCCAGAGATCACATGCGAAACTGAGGCCGATAGAATACAAGATGGAGAGATGAACTCGACAAATTTAGAAAATACTGGCTCCACGACGCTCACGATAGAGGATTGTGGCGAATCTTGGGGAAGGTCTATGTCCAACGACGGATGTTAAAAGACTGATGATGATGATGATGATGATGATGATGATGACTCTCTGCAAATCTTCAGCACTCTTTCTCATTAGCATCGAAGAGTCCAGCACCGTCATTGGATGGACTGTCTTAATTCTTCTTCAAATTTCTGATTCAACGAATGCCTATCCAACACTTTTATCAAAGCAAATTAAAAAGAAAAGCGAGTAAATTGAAAAATACGTCGATCGAATCCAAAAAAAAAAAAAATTAGCAGGGCCTGGTCCAGGGTGTTCAGACACTCCCTCTTCTTGCCAGGGAAAGGCACACCTGTACATGATAACGCATTTCATCGATTCAGTTAGCTTAACCTTTTTAATTTTACTCGGCGTATTTTTTAAAATTTGGTTGCCTTATATTTTTATTTGATTATCGACCTTTTTGCTTGCTTTTCTTCTTAATTCGCTCGGTAAAGAGTTTAGAGTTTGGGGCGAGGTTCAAAAGGCGCCAATGTTACAGTTTGGTTGGAATGTTTTCATTCAGCTACCATATTTATCAAATGTAGCACCTTTGGATTACCATTTATTCCTGTCTTTGCACATTTCTCTCGATTAAAAAAAAATCAATTCCCTGGAAAACTGCAAAAGGCAACTGGACCTGAGAAGTATAAACCGTACTAAGCGAATTACATGTTTGTCTGAAAGATGGTTGAAGATAGTGAAATAAATATGGAGTTCTATAAAGATAATAACGAAAATGAAAAGGATTTTTTCTTTTGACAACTAAGATTATCCATTATCTTACGACTACTTTTATTTCACCCTATGACTATGTTCCGGGTCCCGAATCTCTTTTGACCATCTGACTTTTTCGTGGCATTTCCATTGGCTGAAAGACCACCTCCTTTAGAGACCATGTTACTGTGTAACGAACTTCCCAGAAACAAAGAGAGTCAATTTTGGGGCTCACTTTAATGACTTTTTCCCAATAATAAACGCAATTGAGTTATTATTACGAGGCCCTATTTTTACAGAAGAAAGCATCTAAATAAAAAAGGCACCAGTGTTTATAGAAATTCAATGAAACGTTAAAGTGAGCCCTAAAAATGGATTTCCTTTGTTTCCGGTTAATTTGCTACACAGCAATGTTATAGCAAAGGGAAGTGATCTCTCAGTCTTGGGAAATGCGGTAAATAAGTTAGCTGTCAAGAGAGATTCAGGAAAATTCGTGTCTAGGTTGTGTCTTTCCATTCTCTCCCTTATCCCTTCCAACCTTCGTTGCTTGTTCATGATTTTATCTAAATGTTATGCAAACATGGATTAATTTCATATGCGAAGATTTTCCTGCCCCTTCAGTAAACTACCTTTCTTTTCTCCATCTCTCTCTCTCTCTCTCTCTCTCTCTCTCTCTCTCTCTCTCTCTCTCTCTTTCTCTCTCTCTTCGTATCCTATTATTCAACTGTTTTCTTTTCTGGCCCTCTACCTACCTAACATCTTATGAAACTACCTCTCATCCCCCCCCTCACTATATTCAGGCTCGAGCCAAACTGAGGAGTTGTTGCACATCTGCTAAGGTTTTGTTAGAAATACGCAAAGGTTTGTTCGTTCTAATAAATAAATAGAGATTATTCATTCTGACTAGTTTTTTCATCTTCATCTTAACTTTCAGTTGCTTTTTATCACAATTTTGAATCGGGCCGTAATCCTACGATCAACGATTAAACAGCGTAATCGAAAAAAAAGAGTAAGCTCACGGTGAGAATCGGACTCACACCTTGGGGCTAGAGGGTGTGGCTTCAATTTTCACCGACGGCTTACTCATTATTCGAACTCAAACCAAGAAGCTAAAGGGTGTGAGTCTGATTCTCAGTGTGGGTTTACTCTCTATATCCAATTACGCTGTTTAATCGTTGCCATAGAATTACGGTCCAATTCAAAGCTTTCATAAAAAAAATAACTGAAAGTTAGGTAAAAATGTTAATGGTAAAAAGTAGTAAAAATTGATAATAATCTTAAAATACTTCATCCAATAATGAGTATAAATTAAAAAAAAACAAAAAAAAAACAATAGCTTTCTATCGTTGTCCGAAACACATTTTGATAAAGGTATACTTTTAATGTACCCTTATCCGGATTAAAAATCAATCATTTCTCCCAATTTTTGTCAATCAATGCAAACTTAACGAGTAAATATTTGCGAACAAGATACAGTTTTCCCAACAATCCCAAAAAAAAAGCCTTCCTATGAAAATCTTTGGTAAACCGAGATGGCTCAAATCGAAGAAGCAATTAATAATTTACAAGCTTTTTTTTAGCGTTCCCAGGCTCCTCAAATGGTGATTATTGTATTTTACACTGAGTCGTTGGAGGTTGGGTGGTTGGAGTTATGTGAGACTGGGGTGTAGGAGAAAAGAGAGAAGAGGAGGGTGTGCGCTGTCTCTATTACAACTCATTGCTAAATAAATGATGAATGCTATTTTCGACTTTCATGTCGAAAAAATGGCTTAATATAAACTTTCTAAATGTTGGTGATATCTGTGTTGAAATCTCTTCTTTTTTTTTGCATTTTAAGTTTCACCATGCACTCAAAGGAAGTGACAACCTTTGTAAGTCCGTGTCAGCCAACGCTTAATGTTAATTGGTTTACCAGAAGTGTGCCCCAAACGCTCGATCGTGGTTTCGCACCTTGCTCTCGGAGTTTGGAGAACTTCCCGAACCTTCCATGCCACTTCCACAACAGACGTTGTATTCAAGTACCAGGTGCACGCTATTATAAAGAATGACAACAAATGCTAGCATACAATGGCTCCCCAGCGTACACCTCGGAATTGTATACAGTTCAATCTTAGTCTCTGACAGCGGAATTGGTAATCATTTCGAGGACGTTCACACTCGGGTCTTCACCAACATATTCATGTGCACATATCATTAAAGAATAGCAATAAAACGACCATTATTACGATTTTGATAACTATAAACGATTTTCTAACGCTTAACCATTAATGTTTTCTCATTAAGAGTTTTTGTTAATCCTATAACCCATTGCAGGGTCGTTAGAGCACGGCAGATTATTTCATCATGGGTGAGTCAAGGGTGAGATAGCCTTACAGAGCCAATCGCCGTGGTTTTGGGTAAGAGTTATCCGTCTAATAGACTGGTTGTCAGCTATCATTAGAGAACCAAGTCTGTCCCACTATTCACCTATCGCTGGGGGAGAAGATATGAAGTCATGCCTTTCCAAAGGGCCTCAATGCGTTTAAATATTAGTTAACATAAACTGTCTCAGCCAGCAGTTGAACTTGGGTCACCTATTCCATTCTAACCAATTAGAGTGTCCTACTAAATTCAGAATGTCAAGAATATACATTTCTATTTACCTTTCAATTCCATCTTATCATAGCTAACAGCATGACGACATTTTCTCACAATATGGATCCCCAAAGATCATATGCGAAATCAAGACCGACAAAATATGAGATGGCGTGACGAACTAGATAAGTTCAGAGAGTACTGGCTCCGTGACGCCCACGATAGGCTGCTGCTGCTGATGATACTTAAATTAATTTTTTTCCCGGCTAACAAATAAAAGCAAGGTCCAGCAGCTAAATTCGTCTCATAACCTGGAGTCCAGAGTTCTATTTCAAGGCTGGGTGGTGTTGGAGTTCAGCGTCTCATTGGTAGCGAAGCCAGTTGCGACAAGGAGAGAAAGTACACTGAAAGAAGATAGTTGTTAGTTCAAATATAATGAAGATCAACTGACGTTATAAAAGAAAGCTACGAAAATCAAAAAGAAATACAAGATTCAATTAGAAACGTTATCAGATGCGGCATACATTCTTGCTAAACTGGAGATAACAGTTTTATGATAAAAACAACAGGGATGAAGATGCTAGCCCCCAAAATAATAATTGAATATCACAGTAACATCGTTACATCATTCATACATTCGACTGAAAAAGGTTATTGATTTAAACTTCTCGTATCTTACTTAAATTCAATGTTACGTAATGAAGTACTCCGCATTATTGAATGCAAGGGAGGAAACTCGGGAGTATCCCGACAACACAACCTGGATATACAAAGAAAAAAAGGTATGATTTGTACAGTCAAACCGAGCATGCGCTCTAAGAGGTGATTCCGCATTCTAGAAACGAACAACGCCCGACGAAGACAGGAGGATACACGGCCAAAACGTTGTGAAAAAAAAAAACAAAAAAAACACATAGACGAAGAAAATAGTCCGACCACATCGCACATAATGGTTGATACACCGTATCTATCAAAATTCAGAAAATAATCGACTTGAATACTCCTTAGAGGTGATTTATACTTTTCACGAGTTTGACTGTTTCTGTGAAATGTGTCTTTTCAACTTTTCAACTTTTGCCGAAATTAAAAATCCTCTCCGCTGAGTCCAAGGTCATATTTCCCCCTCACGATCCCAGGTTTCCTCAATTCCTCCCCATATTTTAAATTATCATTTTGTGTCTTTTTCTATTATCATACTTTCCATCACTGGCGAATCTTGAGGAAGATCTTTATCAATATCAAAAGGCTGCTGCTGATGATGATTTCGATGACACTTTCTAATATACGTTCCTACTCTTCTTCGGTTATGCACTGAATTCACACCAGATGTTTTGAGATAGCTAATAATTATTTCTATATCTCATGCACCATAGATTTCTAAAGCTAATCCTGGGCTTTTACAGATAAAGAGAATAACTTGATGATTGTTTTGTTTTTCAATAGTTTCTCATCAAACAATTACAAGTCATGAAAACTCCGTTATAATTCTGAAAAGTAACTATGAATAGCATAGTTTTTTTGTAAATGGAAGCATGTCCGGTATGATGAAACGCTATTGGATTCCCCGTAAAAAGTTATCGTTCATGTCAGAAATTAAATAACAGCCCACTGCGTTTATAGCAAACCCTCTTTAAAATATATTAGATATACATTGTTATCAGGTTGAGGGCGAATGCATTCTCTACGTTACCTACGTATGCCTGGCTCAAATGCAGTCGGCGATAAAGTACGCCTGTGATAATTACTCTGTCAATTCGCCTACTACTTGAATTTCCTCTGTTACCGGTTGGTAAATCAATGTCATTGACCTAATGATGAAAAAAGCATTCATTTACACCAAATACTTACGTATTAATTCAAAACATACTTGTCAGTACAGTTCAGTGGTGAATATTAATCACATAGATCCAGTCCCTATATTCTATCATTAGAGTGAATAATTGTTTTAACAAATTTGCTTGATAAATCCTACTCGTGTAAGTATGGCTTAGTTACAGAGGCATAGCAAGAAGAGTACGTACCCTCTGCAGGTGAAGAAGGGCGGAAAATTTTCCCCTGGCCTATAATGCCCGTTATCTAATAATTTTGCCCTTCCATAGGATATGACGCAACTACACCCAGGTGCACAGCAGAAAATCATATTGCTGTTAGGATTATGCGAAAAATGCACAGGAAATTTAGAGAAGTTTTTAGGCCAGAAGAAGTATCACAATTCGAAATGGTTGATTACTTTTCTCTGTCACCTTGTGATAATATACGTTATCGATCTTCTCATTCAAGTGGAAACACTCCATTTAGGCATGAAGAGATAAAAAATCAAGCAAAGAATCACTCTGGGCTCACAAGCATTCGATAGAGTAAGCACAACATTCAAAAACATCCCATTAGTCCTAAAGAAATACAACCAATGCATTCTCTCGATAGTCCCCTATGGAGGTGAAACATGGAACCTAAACGAAAGGTTGACCCTCAAACTCAGAATAATGCAACGTGCACGAAAGAGAATTATGTATAACATGTAACAGGGTTTTGAATGTTGATCTACTAGATGAGCAAGTCCTTCTCACTTGACGTAACACAATCTTCTTTTAGTCTTGTATCTTACTAAGCTAAGTTTATTTAATATAAAGTATGTCTCCGAACCACACTTACAAATTTCCAATTCTTTTATTACAAAAAAAACATCATTCTTTCATTTTATTGTTTCAATTTTACCTTCATTAATCTCACGAATGTTCCAAGAATTCGTTGTTCTATTGACTTATCATTTTATTCAATCCCAATGCGTTCTCTTCTATTCAAAACCCATTTTAAAGATAAATTTGTTTCTAAAATATTATGCCATTAAAAAGCGAAATTTCTTTCAAAATGTTTACAAAAAGAACATCTTGTAGAAATGTTGTAACTACTGCTTATTTTTGCGAAACTTTTCATTCAAGTAAGTACTCTATATTGAAGCTTACACTATTTTCTTCGTGAATTTGTTAACATATAGTCATGAGTGTGGAGCCACCAGTAGGCATCTATTTCTGTACTATTACTTAATGACCTTGTGTCAGACAAAGCAAACTTTAGGGAATAATTGTGAGAAGTCTCAAGAGTACCAGTCACTCTACTGCAGTTACCCACGCACACATATATGTATATCTATACGCGTGCGTAACAATGAGTGTGTACATTTTTTTTATCAAGCTCAGCCTAGTCTGACACAAGACCACAATGATGGAACAGTCAACGACGACCGAACTTACAACATTTTCAAATTGATCTGCGGGATTAGCGTGCTAATTATCGCTCTTACGTGCATCCATAAGTATATCAATACGTATACAGGCGCGTATGTATAACTCACAGAGACGCACACATAAGTGCATCTATTGAAGGCATCTCATCCAGAAACCCACGTACGTACTATGCATCGTACGGGCGTATTCAGTTGCATTTAATTTGCGGTGCGCGCTTTCATATTTCGGTAATCGTTACAATCGTAGACACACCCTAATCACGGGGATGTCACTTGAATGCACGCGCATACACTAGATATCACAGGTACGCTTACGTTTGCACGTGAACACAAGGCATATATCTCTTGAGCCCGTTTTACGCAATCACACGAACGCATGCGCATCAAGTTTTGTATTTCGTCACACATACCCCGCACATATGTACACAGAGGGACGCTCTGGAACATACACACATACGCACTCGCGCTGATTACATCACAATAAACTCAGGGCATTAGCCATGATAATTTTGCCTACAAAGAGCAAATGTCATTGCAATGATTAAATTAAGTAATATTTCATGACACTGTGGTGGTTCCTTTTTTTTTCTACTTTGTTATTCTTGTATTTGCTCCTTTTTCATTATTAGGGAAGGGAGAAAAAGATCATTCAAATGATTTTTAAATAAGAGTAAATCATTTAATAAAAAGGATGTAAACTGAAGGAACCCCCAGAAAACAAAAACTAAAAAAAAAAACCAAACACACAAAACACACACACACAAAAGATGTATCCACCCTGTAAAAACTAACCAAATGTCGACTTATAAAAGCCACACTCCAGCCCACCTGTCCACTGGTGTACGCTTGCTTGCTTTACAACAATTTGGGGGTTTGTAATGACTCTATCTAAATTTAATTTCTTTTGTTTGTAATTTAAGTTATATTTTTAACCGATGCATTTTCATTAAAAAGGAAAAATGAAGTAAAAACAAAATTAAAAAAAAAAGCATGGAGACGGAAACAAAAGATGTCTGGGCGATGGTACCGCACTATTTTTCGTGGCGTAAGGGATACTATTAAGTAGAACCGCAAAATGGTGAACAATGCCATGTAACAATTGTATGCCCCACCTCACAGTTGCCATATTTGGCAGTCGTCAACATTAAGAGACGAGAGACAACAGTGTACATTCTCTTTCTTTCTTTTTGTCGTTGGGTGACCATTACTGTCAAAAAGAGGATACGCTTGGTGTGAGCGAATTTGAAGCTGGTTTAAGTACGGACGCATCATCAAAAATGGTGGGATACGCTCTTTGGGGATCCGGCTCAATAGAGGCTGCTTTCAGGTGATTTTTAGTAATGATTTTGTGGTCGACTTTTATTTGCTTTGCTAATTTCAGTGGTGAGTAAGCAAGTAGAAGTGTTAAGGGCACGTTGTTTCAGTTCATTGTTCTCTTGTACTTTTTCAGTATGTTACCTTTTTTATCTGAATTTTTATGATCTTTTTTTTCTCTTCCTGAAGCACGTGGAAAGCTAAAGGGAAATTTCGGTCCTTCTCGACATCAGTGAAAAAAAAAAAAAAAAAAAGAAAGAAAATTGAGCCCACACAAAACGCACTGTTTCTATTGTCTTAATGGCCAAGGAAAAAAGAATATAGCCCTAGGAAAAGAATTAGACGTAACGAAAAATACTATTTTATGGATACGGGAGTGCAGTTGTGTAGAATTTAATGCGTTTACTAAAATCCTCTTGGTTCACACTCTTTTACGAATTACTTCTTTTGTTGCATTTATCAGGACAGGTTTAGAACTTTTTCTCCTTTCAATTCCCTTTCTTCCAAATACTTTTTTCTTATATCTCTCGCCTATCATTTCACCGGTCTTTTCTTTACTCTTCACTCTTTACCAAGCCTAGTTTACCACAGTAAAAGGTGGCCAATATGGGATAGTTGGGTGAGGAGAGAACTCAATACAATAGTTCAGATCTGCGAGGCTAGTCTCTTAAATATTGTTCAAGACCAATCCATCCGTATGAATCCCTCTGATATTTACTAAGCACAGATTAGCAGAGTAGAAGGTAGAAAATCTGAGACAACAAGTAAGGATCGAACTCATTGCACAATTAAAGATCATGAGACTGGCTTACTGTTCGATGGCGAGGTGCCCAAAACCTTTACTCTGAATTATCCTTTCAATCTATCTTTTATTTGATTACATTTTTCATCTTTCAGCTTTATTCTATTGTCTATATCTTTTTTTAAAATTCTTCTCTTTTCATCTCCTGTTAGTTTCATTATCACTATTCCATATCTTTATTCGGACTTTCTTTCTTTCGGCTCTTTCTTTTCCTTCGCCGTTTTCTCTCTCCATTTTGTTCTTGTTTAAACCTTTCTTTCATGCTTGGCCCTCAGTTGTATTCCTTTCGAATAAAGTTTCTTGATATCTTTTATGGCTTCTTTTTTCTCGATGATGCAAATCCCACACTGTCATAAAAAGAATTGAGTCGTTAATGCTCACATTGAAAAGGGGGAAGTTTGGCAAATCTTGGTCGCTAATACTTAGTTGCCGTCAATTCAAAGTTCTGGGATGAAATTTAAAGCATTGTTAAACACACTTACATTTTATCAAAGCCTCTTATTTATGTATATTTCCAACAGTAAATAGTTGATATCAGAAAAACAGAATGACAGAATTAGGAAGACTAGAATTCTGCGCATAAAAAAAATTCCCTTTACTTACGAGGATATAAATAGATTTTAATATTTCCATCGTTTTCTTCAAAGAAGAGAAAAAGAAACGAATTTTCTGAATGAGATTTTTGAAGACTTTTGAAGGCGATCAAAGGCTGTATTGTCAATAACTTCACACTCGAACGGATAGTCATGTTTTTTCATTGTTAATGATGAACCTGAACGACATTATGAGAAGAAATGTTGTAAATGGTCAGATAGAGATGATATAAACCTTTTTTTGTTTCAAACTTGGAAAATTTGATTTTATGTTATAAAACATTATGTTGTATCTCAAAACCCGAATATCAAACCGTTCGGAAAAAATAAACAAATGTGTTAATAAAATTCCAATAAAAAGACTTGTCATTCTTAAGCGTAATTTCAATGTCTTCTGCGAGCAGTTTCAGAGGAATAATATTGTTATTTCTTTCATTAATCAAGAAGAGCCTATCTTTTCAAAATACGAATTTCGACAATCTTCTAAAGTGGCTTTTTCGGTTAGAAATCCAGCATTCGAAGTCAGATCCCACTTTTTTGAAAATTATAGCAGCGGCTACTGGTGTCAGATAAAATACAAACTATATCCAATGAAGCACACTTTTCTAGTGAGGAATATGCAGTGTCTTTTACTGCATCTACGTGTATGTTCTATGCTTGTACATAAAAGAAAGTGCAGATAGGTGTGTACATGTGTACGTGTATAGCAATCAATCACACATACTCGGGCACTCACACACATGTACACACACATACAAACACTAATACATACATATGTTGCGTCGCTTAATCTAGGGATACGAATTTATTGGTTCAAAATCAAAATATCATACTTGTTTATCTTCTAAATTACACAGAATGAAATTCATTTTTCGTGAAATTTTTAGGCAGAGTAATAGAATGTTGATCATGATGATGATGATGATGATCAGTAGTCTTTTAACGTCCGTCATTGGACATAAACGTTCCCCAAGATTCGCCAGAATTTGGAGGTACCTCTTGTAGTATTTCGTACCGATTTACAAATATCTTTCATTTAGTGGCAGAAAAATACCATGTCCATCGATGTTTATTGAATTGTCAGAAATATCGTAGTCGAATAGTCAAGGGATATTCCAATTAACTGTTACTATTATCAAATAGCAAGTACGCATAAAAAAGATAAAAGGAATCAATGAAATAACAATCACTAATGCGTAATAGTCAAATCGAAAACTTTCAAAACACGATCAAATCCACAAGGTGCTAATGGAATTTTCCCTAACATTTTACAATATCATTCTAATGATCAATCGCATTTCGGGGTTTATTGTGATGGATTCCGGTTTAAACCCATGAGACATGAAACCTAAGATCACTGCAGCTATCCAATGTCATTGTCTTCAATGCAGGCTCAACTAGTTTGACGATGTTTCGAGTGTTTATCGTGTAGACCCATATGATTCTGGATGTATGGTACCATAACCCGATCAAACATTTCAATGATTCCCTTTATTAGATCCAATGGATCAACGTCGTTCCGACACGTACAACCCCACACCATGACACGCCCTGTTTGAGCCTTTTTTTAAAAAATACATACAATATGTTCGTCTACTCAACTATTGTCGACCATGAGATCCAAAGAAGTTGAATTCTGGTTTCGGTATTAAACATAGTTTCGGTCCAGTGTTTCAAGCTCCGTTTATTTTCTCTTTCGCTAATTGTACGCATGTTCATCCATTCTTTAAGAAGAAACGGGTAAGCAACACACCACATGAGCCAAAATTACACTAAAGGATTTTTTCATGGTGATCTCACCTATTTCCACACTGTATTTAAGATGAAAAATGTTAACCTTTCAATGTCTCTTTCGGGAACAACCAGAAATCTGATGGTGCCAAATCTGGGCTGTACAGTGGGTGTGAAACAACTGTGAATATTGGGCTTCACTCCAATTGCACTGTTTGCAGGCTGCAATACAGACCTGCTTTGTCGTGATGAAAAAAAAAAGTACTTCCAGGCTTTATTCTGCGCCATTGATTTCTTTCATACCTCTAATGATTCCGATTTGTGTGCAACTTTCTGGTCCACCCCCTCTATTGATCTTCCACTTCATTTCCAGAGATTTTAAAAACAATAAAAAAGAAATAACTGCTTAAAGTACGCAGTCCTTTGTTATTGTCTATAATGGTAACTTGACCACACTATTAACACCAAGTGGATCTCGCTGACCTCTGTGGTACATGCAGGTCGATGTAGGGCCGATATTGCTTTTTCAAACCTAAGCTTCCATTTGAAAGCCCCCATTTAAAGATTTATCGTTTTTTCAAAGATAAGTGTAAGTGTCAATGGCAGAGCAGTCAGAGGCACAGAAATTGGATTTGGCGGACCGAATTTAAACTTTGTCGGGAAAAATTTGAAAATTTTATTCCAATTAATTCTATGAGCTTTTAATTTATTAGACCTTCAAACATTTTGGAAATTTGTCATTTTTTTTAATGAATTCTGGGCAAAAAACCATACCCATAACCCTAACCAAATTTTAAACCTAAAGTTATTCTATCTTAAGGTGTTTTTTTCTGGGCCACGCCTGGTACCCCAGCCATATATATATATATATATATATATATATATATATATATATATATATATATATATATATATATATATATATATATATATATATATGGTACAAATCAGACTAGCAGTATAACATAATATAATAATATATCACTAATATGAAGCCACTTCTGATATGTAATGGATTTATTTCATCGAGTGCTCGATACATACAACTTTTTACTCTTGAAGTTAATTTGTTTTAGAGTAAATCTGGAAAGAAATAGTAGAATGTGGATTATCAGGCGAATCTTAGAGGATGAGGCCCAGAGAGGGCAGAAACATGAGCTAGTTTGTGTAGCGAATCCACATTCTACTATATATACTACTATATATATATATATATATATATATATATATATATATATATATATATATATATATATATTCTAGAAAGCTTCAAACATTAGAAAAACTTTTTCAAATTTTTTTTCTTTCACTTCAGTCTCTTATCTATCAGTATCAGTCAATGCTATTTATGTAATTGTCGTCAATGTTCTTTTCCCTGTTTTACATATACTTTGTTATTATGGTACCATGTGGAAAATTTTATCTTACTGGGATCATCAGTTGTTTATCACACAACTGTTCCGGGGATTTTGAACAATATGTTTATTGTCAAAATACTAAAAGATTTCACTTAATCATCCTTCTTTTTTTCCAAGCTAACAACTCTGTGAGATATTTCCTCCGCTCATACCCAGATTTGACCTACCTGATACGTTTAAATGGTTATTGGGGGTAGAGGCGTCATCCTACTTTGCAACACTGAATGGAGGTGATTTTGTTGCGTAAAATTGAATTGACAGATAATTTACACAAATGCTATGCGTTGAATGCACTTGGTTTTGGGTGAATCGTTTATGTCCAGATGTCACGGCGATTGGATGACATCGGGAGCCAGTGAACAAGGTTAAATAATAAGCGCCAGAGACACGCGTATCTATGGTGACTGATCTATTCTCGCCCGCTTCTGTGCGCAGTGTTACTCAAAAGGTCTATTCAATCGTCGGTACAGGTGCGTGACATTTGATATATGTACAGTAGTGACAAATGCAAATCTCAGACAAAAACTACCAGAAGGGAATTGCCAATTCAAATTAAACGTTTTACGCTTAGGATATGCAAAACATTTCAGGAGGAAGATGTACTTGACCTCGTCCAATACTTACATTTTCGGTGTTATTCAAAATATATTATGAAAAAAGCATGACTTTATCCTTTTGTGTAGATCAATCATATTGAAGATTAATTACATACGTACAGAGAGAGAGAGAGAGAGAGAGAGAGAGAGAGAGAGAGAGAGAGAGAGAGAGAGAGAGAGAGAGAGAGTTATCCAGATAGATACACAGAGATATAAATAGAGAGAGAAATAGCTAGATAGATAAATACACATAAAGTGGGGAGGAGAGAGAGAGAGAGAGAGGGCTAATCAGATAGATAGAGAGATGCAGATAGATACAGAGAGAGAAAGAGATAAAGATATATATATATATATATATATATATATATATATATATATATATATATATATATATATATATATATATGTATATATATATATATATATATATATATATATATATATATATAGCCAGATAGATACAAAGAGAGAGGGATAGAGATAGTCAGATAGATTGATAGAGAGAGGGGGGGAAGAGAGAGGGGTAGATAACCAGATACATGGATGCAGAGAGAAAATAGATAGAGAGGGGCCAGATAAATACAGAGAGAGGGGGTACAAAAAGAGAGGGAGATATAGATAGGTGTAGCCAGATAGATACTGAGAGAGGGAGAACTAACCAGATAAAGAGGGAGAGAGAGAGAGGGGGGGTAAGAGATAAATAGCCGGATTGAAAAAGGAGAGAGGGATATAAATGGATAGCGAGAGGGGAGGAGGGAGAGAGAGGGGGATGGAGAGGCAGGCAACCAGAGACAGCAGGGAAAGAGAGATAAATAGAATATCATGTGGACAGGGAGAGTGAGAGAGGGGAAGAGAGAGTGAGAGAGAGCCAGATGAAAAATATACTCAGAGAAAGAGAGAGAATCAGATTGAGAGAGAGGGGGAGAGCTATGCATATACATAGATACAGCGAGAGGGACAGATGGATGGGGAAGAGAGAGAGAGATAGAAAGAGAGAGAGAGCGAGAAACCGATAGATAGATAGAGAGAATGGGAGAGAGAAAGAGAAAACTATCCAGTTAGATACAGAGAGAAAGAAAGAGAAAGGGTGGAAGTGAAAGATACAGAGAGAGAGTTATAGAGATACAGAGAGAGAGAGAGAGAGAGAGAGAGCGAGAAACTGATAGATAGATAGAGAGAATGGGAGAGAGAAAGAGAAAACTATCCAGTTAGATACAGAGAGAAAGAAAGAGAAAGGGTGGAAGTGAAAGATACAGAGAGAGAGTTATAGAGATACAGAGAGAGAGAGAGAGGGAGAGAGAGAGAGAGTGAGTGAGACAAAGTAAGAGAGATAACTCATTGTATCACCTCAGATATCAATATCACTCGAGTCAAATTACTCAGTAAAACAGTCGTTCATCTCTTTTCGAAAGATTGTTTTATATCCTTTAGGCTTTTTTACGAAAGACAAAAATAACGATCAGCGTTTGTCTTTCAAAAATCTGTTATAGAGGCAGCCTGCATCGCCTTTCCTTCCCCTCGTGCACCCCTGTCTCTTGCACATGCTATCACCCAAAACCTTTATTCACTTGACCTATTATACCATCATGAACATTTTTGGTCTGGGAACGCTCGAAAAGTTTCCCCATCAAAATAATGGTAATTGGTTCTAAGGTTCACTTCATTCGGTCTTTAGATTTCTATTAATAAAAAAGCTCTACTTCATGATAGCCAGGGAGACCTGTATAGTGCATATATATATGTGGCACAATATCAACGATCGATATTGAACTGGTCTAAAATTAATAGACACACCAATACGTACATATAGAAACCGATGAGCCAAAACATTATGACCAGCTTCTGTCATGTAACAACTGTACCTGTCAAGGTCAGAGATACATAAGCCGGTAATCCAGTCTAGAATACTTCATTTTCATATATTGAATGTCACGATTATAGTCAAGTGATGACTTCGATGAACAATGATGCTATGAATTCATACGAATAAAGGATTTTGCGAAATAGCCGCCTGTCATTTTTGCATCAACCACATAAAAGTTGTCAGTTGATGTGGCCTAACTTGTCTTTTAGTCAAGGTTTGTTCATGCATGATAATCACAAATCTTATTTTAGTGCACTTCCAGGACAAATGGAAGGGAAGAATTGTGTAGAAAGATTGCATTGCGCAAATCTTCCCAGCGAAGAACATCTGTCAGCCTGGAAAATCAACATTCGAAATCCTGGCGTTTACTCAGGATTGACCACCGACCTCTGGCATCAGTGGAAAATGCGCGATCATCTCAGCCATGAATCATACCCAAAACATGTTTATTTATTTTTGTTGTTTTGTTGAACGCGCTGAAGTTGGTCAATTTCTGTGAGTCTTTTTCCTTCAAAAGAAATCATGTTGCTAAAATGGCAGACAACCGATGGACAACGACTCACAACATGGATCGCCAGAGATCACATGTAAAACCGAAGCTGGTAGAATACAGGATGGAGATACTAACTAAACACGTTCAGAAAATACTGGCTCCTTGACGCCCATGATAGAGAAGTGTGGTGAATCCAGGGGAAGGTCTCTGTTCAACGACGGACGATAAGAGACTGATGATGATCAGTTTCCACTTGCAATTATGGAATAACCCAGACTACAATTTTTCACCAAAAAAACAAAGATCCGAGTGATTTATTTGTTTGCATTCAATGACCTTTTAAATTTACCAATAGTAAAAAAAAAGCCAAAAAAAAAACAAACAACAAAAACAAAGACCGATAGACTTTCCAATTGAATTAGCCCATTCATTCTTTCTCTTTCTTTATTTCATCTTTCTTTTTCCTTCTTTAACTTTTCTTTTCTTTTCTTTTCTTCCTTACTTCTTCCTTTCTTTCATTTAGATTGATATATTCCTCACTGGGTGCTCAACTATTGTTGCATTGTGGCTTGCTAAGCTAATGTAAATATCTACTTCTATATTATTTTTTTGGACTTTTAAAAAATTCTATTTCCTTCCAGGCTTTTTAAAAAAAATTCTTCTTTTTTCTCTTTCAAGTTTCTTTCCTATATTTCCCTTCATTCTTTCTTTTTCCCACCTCCTTTTTCTTAATTCTTGTCTTTCTCGCTCACGTCTTTTTTCGGTGGATTATTATTATTTTCCTCTCTATCAACCTTTTCTTTTTCTATCCATTCTTTCTATCGCCTTTCCCTCCTTTCTATTCTCTCTTGTTTTAGTAAAATCTCCTTTCTTTTCTTCTATCTTATTTATTTCTTCCTTAAGCTGTTTTTTAATTTCTTTTTTTTTTATCTCTCCGTCTTACCCCGAGTATTCATTTTTCGTTTTTTTTTTCTTTTCATTTTCCCCCTTTTCATTCTTTTTGCTTTCAATTTTCAAAAATTTCTCCCTTTTGGTTTTTCTCCCTTTCTCTTTTCTTACTCTCTTATTTTTCCTCTCATTTTCTTTCTTTCTTTTTTTTTTCCTTCTGTCTGAAATTCTTTCTATTTTCCCTTCCTTTTTCTTCCTTGCTATGTAGTTTCTAATTTCCACTTTGTAACTATTTCTTCCTTTCTTTCAATCTTTCGTTCTTTCTTTATTTCTAATCTCTTTTCTACACTACCTCTTTCTATCTAATCTTTAGTTTTCAGCTTCACGCCATTCCTGTTTTCCTTCCTTCCTTCTTCTTCATTCTCTTCTTTTTTCTTTCTTTCTTTTCCCCAATTATTGCGTTCACTTCCAAGTTTGCTCTTCTTGTCAGACCAATTTGTGTTTATGTTCTCTGTATGGAAGTGTTTACATGTCCAATGAACTTATATATCCGAAGTGCTTAATGATGACCGCGCACGTGCGTCTATGCTGGGTTTATCTTGAGCAATCGGGTATGTGTGTGTGTGTGTGTGTGTGTGTGTGTGTGTGTGTATGTGTGTACTTGTGTGTGTGTGTGTGTACTTGTGTGTGTGTGTGTACTTGTGTGTGCGTACACGTATGAAAGATGTTATCTATGCGTGAGTGTCTTTGTGCACGAAAGACGAGTGTTTGCATGCTGTGTAAGAGAGTGTCGTTGATATGTTCCTGAATTTTACTCTGTACTTTTAGGGGAGAAAAAAAAGTCCCCACCCCAACCTACTTTAGAAAAAAAAATCATTTATCACACTTTTCCGTACCTCCCATACAGAAATGAAGATGCATTCTATTTTTTGGAAAAAAATGCTTTTTTTTTTATAAAACAAAATAAAATAAGATAAATAAAAGATGCTGTCCTTTCCTCTTCGTCTCCTTGTTGACAGCCCCCACTTAAAAGTAACCGTAATAACAGGTTCTCCCGATACCACTCACCACCAAACGCCACCTGCAGACTGCTGAGTGATATCATTGTTACCCTCTACCCTAACCTTAACCCTTCCACTCAACATTCAACTTTTCCGTCTTTGCTTTTCTCCCTTATTCCTCCTCCTTGTATTAAGATAACAATCCTTGTTGCTACTGGCTGTTGCAAGAATTGATAGAGTGTAGATAGCTCCGATGGTATTATATTGTAGAGAATATTCAGTAAATTCTCGTTGTTACAGCACACGATCTAACGGCACTATTTAGTGGCAAACATGTTTGACTGGCACGTTCCTTTTTTTAATTTTTTTTTATATCCATGCAAGATTATTGTCGGGAATTAGTTAGCAGCAATAACTCAAGATTTCAGTGCATTATTCTGAAAACTTAACTTAGTAAACACTTGAAATAATGCCACCTAAAAGGCATTAGACTGTGAAAGGGCAATAAAAAGTAATTTTTTTTCTGTGCTTTTTCGTTTTTCGTTATATTTCGTATAAAACCTACCCGTTATAAAAGCAAATTCGTTATAATGGCACTCTTAAATGTCCAAGGATGCCGTAGTAACGGAGGTCTACTGTGATAACTGGTCTTGCAAATCCAGTTCGGAATGAGGTCCCGAATGATTGTAAAGAATCAATCATTTCCGTTTATACATATTCATGTGTTTACTAATGCAAGCGCGGTCTTTTTTCCATTTTTTTTTTTCCTAAGTATAAATTAGTATTTTGGTATCCTTGTAGTAAGCAGATGTTTATGTTGTTTCTCTGAAATTTCTCTGAACACATCTTGTGGAAATAGCTTTTCTGTTGCGCTTTTTTTCTTTTTTTGTACAAAGGCTTTTCAAGACAAATTTCTAGCCGAGTTATTTATAGATCTATCTCGAGTAAGAACCGGTTTTATTTTCATTGCTGAGTTGACATAACACAAAAATGTTTAAAACTTCTCTGTACAGTCAGAATTTTTTTCGGGGAATTCGAATCAGAAATTATGACATAGGTTTTTATCTAAAATACTGCTCCGGAATACTAGTTTTTTTCCTATTCAAATACCCTCATCCGTGGAAGATAAATAAGTACAAGTTCTGCCCCCAAAGTATCCTGCTATTTAACATTAAAGAAAAAGGGGCCTTCCTTGGTCTCCCACTGCAAAGTGGTTAATTTTCAACTTTTTAAAAATTCTTTGTGCGACAAAAGTCCGATCCGATTATCTTTTATTGGTATTTTTCAGGTAGATTATGTACTTACTTTTCTCAACTTTCTGGACTTATTACTTTATTCCACCAACCTTCCAAAGGAGGAACAGGTTTAGTTACCGGATCATATTTACTATAAGATATTCTATCATTGTATGACTTCTGAAATTAGGATGAGTTTGAAAATCTCAGAATGTGATCTGGCCATGTTACCAAAGAAATGACTAAAAGTGACTCCTATTCATCTGAAGCATTGAACCAACAGAAAAGTTAGTTATCAGTCAGAACGACAGAAAACCCGAGAAAAATCAACATACAGGAAGTTTCACCCAGCAGGAAGCTTAGAAAAACCCCGAAGAATATCTACTTATAGGAAGCTTCCCCCGGCAGGAAGCTAACAAAAGACCCCAAAGAATATCTATTCATTGGAAGCTTCACCCAACACACAAGAAGACTAGAAGAATTAAGTAAGTGGTTTTTGCATCCCACCAAGAACATTTTGAATGAGTTATATTGATACCTATTGATACCTCCATGAAAGATTGTACAACATTCTAATAAAAAAATTCTACCCCGTATCATAGGTACATTTCTTTACTTGGGAAAACGAAGATGAACATTCCAGAGTCATCGTGAGTATCAATGTTAAGTTTCACCAAGTACAAATGAAGACAATATTTGGAACTTATCAAAGTGTTTGCCAAAATTATACACCGCTGGAGCAACATTTATTAATGAGAGATCGAAATGCAATATATCTCAGCCCTGACATACAAAATAATCTGTCAAAGCTGATAGCTGAAATTAATGTGGCTGGGTACTGCAATAATTGTTGACTTGACTGTTGATATAAGCTGAAATGATATTTTTTCCTATCCTTGTGATATATAACAATTATCGGTAATCCGAAGGCACGATATATACAATTCAGCGAATTACCTTCCGTAAGGGCTGGAAAATCTTTCAACATTCTCCTTCTAGCAACAACTAGGGGTATGTGTTACGGTTAGTCTCACAATGGAGCATGTACCATGGAAGATGAAATATTTAGTCTCCAGACAAAGATCAAAATTTCTCCCTTTACAACAATCTTTACAAAATCGTGTCTAACAAATTTCAGGGAATCCCACTGTGCACATAATCTAACTTTGGTTTGAATTGACACAGTAAGCTCCAATACTTAAACTAAGTTGTTTTTTGAACAATAGAAAGTGTCTATAACTTTTTCCTTGACATTTACCTGGTCCTTCCGTACCTGGTATAAGAAAAACTCAATCATATCAAATTATTTGCTCTGACTCTTTAGAAAGACTGCGATATTGAATGGGCGTCCAGAAAGTCGGCAATAGAAAAAGCCTTGCAGAATTAAATAAATAAAAAAATCAGTTCTCCTAACCAGTTCACTGAAGAAATGGGACTGCTGTGAACACTCAGTACGAATTCCTAGTTGTTCTAATTTTCTCGAGTAAAGTGCTACACAATGCTTTCAGTTTATCTGCATATTTCATTTGATTCAGCTTTTTTCAAAAACACGCGAAATGAGGATGGAAGAGAACGAGGCGACCGAGTTGGCTCGAAAATGTGATGTTAATAAGTTATACAAGCAGCGTAGTGAATGTAGAAGAAAAAGATTCTATACTGAAATATCGGAGGATGAAGGAATATTTGATCCTTGGAACTCATATTTGAATCCTACCCCGTGTACTTAGATTCTGTTATGGGTGGAATAGATAAAAGATTTGAACGTTTCGAAAATGCGGTTTCCAAATTTAGAGCCTCAGATCCAACGCAATCTAACAACGCAGATAATATGAACAAATTGTACAAAGGTTTCTTTTAAACAAAGGCATATACAAAGACTAAGTAGATGACAGCCACTAGCAGTATGACAAATTCCTGTGTCGAGAAATTGACTGTGAACGATTTACTTCAATTAGTGATCACCAATGTGTTCCATTTATCCACATTGTGTCACATTTTCTGACCCCACCAATAACTAGTACTGTGTACATATTGCCGTGCCTTTGTTTTATTATAAGCGAGGATAGATTGTCTGAGTTAGCTTTGTTCTCCATTGAAAGACTGTTGGCGACCGAGGTGGATAATGATAAACTAATGGATAATATCGCCAGAATGAAGTCTAGACGAAAGGAACAGTTGTTGTTGCTTCTTACATATATCACGTTGTTTTGTTTCGTTTTCATTTTACGTTAAATTGTGAAATTATTGAATAACACATGTTAGAGACCATCGACCAAAACTGTCACCAAATCTGTCACTGAAGGTTTCTTCAGTTTTTGAGTTGTTCTGGCTGGCTGTATAAATGTATGTATCATGTGTACTGGCAACACCAATGGAACTAGATGACTGAAAATGTAAACATTTTTCCTGATTATGTTTAGAAAAAAAAGACGGTTTTTATTTTAAATATTTCCCCCCACGATATTATTTAGTGGTGGGTTCAATTTAGTTTCCAGGAGTGTTCACGTTTGTTAAAATTCAGATTATTTTGATAACTACCCAACAAAAGGAGAGAGAAAGAGAGAGAGAGAGAGAGAGAGAGAGAGAGAGAGAGAGAGAGAGAGAGAGAGAGAGAGGGAGAGAGAGAAGTAGCCTATTCAGTGATCACTCCTTTTTCCTATTTTCAATTGTTGACCTTGGCATGTCATGCTGCCAAAAGACATTGATCATGTCATTGTTCCCATTAGGTGACTAACCAAGCCTGTTTTATTATGCTTTGATTTTAAATGCAACATAAATTTATAATCTCAGTGTAAATCCTTTTTTTTCTTCATTAATGTGTTTTGATTCTAAATACAAAATAAAATCTATATTATTCCTTTAAAATAGTATCCCTCTTGTATTTTGATTTTAAATACAAAATAAAAATGTAAAATGAATTTAAAATTACTTGGTACACGGCCACTTTTTTATGTGCTTGTTACCCCTAAACTTATAATCTGACTACACCCCACAGGGTAATATGATGTTTTGCCGGAAAAGGCTAAGGTTGCCTTACGGGAAGGTCCCATCTAATTGATGGCCCAGTTACATTAAGGCTGCGCAACCGATTCAGGAGATATTCCAGGTGGTTGGATACTTTCCAGATATACGTTTTGGTACATAAATGAGACGATTAGCATTGATATTTACTAAGCTCCACTTAATCTGACACTAGTCTACAAGAGCATATCGAATTCACTATTAGAGTAATGGTCTGCTAGAGAATCTTGCTAACCTTAGCTACAAGCTCTCTGTTGACGATTGAAACCATCCTAACAAAATGCATTTTGCGCTCCAACGAAATTTCGAGTAGATTCCCTGAAATTTGTTTGCCACAATTTTGTAAAGATTTTTGTTAAGATCGTCAACTATTCTTTAAAAAGATCTTTTGACGATATGACAGGTTCCAAGCATGAGCTGTTGAAAATAATTAATAATGGAGAAAGGGTAATTTCGTACCGAGTCTTAAATGGAAAAAATTGGGACGAATTGAAGATTGTGAAGAGTAGTGGCCGGTGGAGTAGTGGCGGACTGACACGCCCGAAGGAAGAAAAAGAAAATGGTTCAGTTGGAGGGTGGGTTGGGTGTGGGGATGTGATTGGCAGTTGTTTGAGTTGAACTTGGAGAGTTTGAGTGTTAATGTTTACTGATCTGTTTACATTGGGGGTGGAGAGAAGTGTTCAAATGAGAGGAAAGTAACGAAAACGGGAAGAAAAAAAATGTTGAGTTTGGGCGGTGTATCCAGTGGCCCGGGGGTAAGTGGTATTGAGGAACGATTCTGAAACAACAGAGATCATAAAGCGAGGAGTAGAAAGGAGAGCGACGCTGATTGAGCATACGTATACATGCTTGTATACATGTATACATACATAAACAGGCATATATACGCACACATCAGAATACATAGATGCGCTCACACATGCGCGTATATTTACTAAGATTGATTTAGTACTGAACAAACTTAAAAAAGTGGAAATTTCAAGAGAGTCCACCTGCCTGCCTGGTTTGAAAATCAGCATTCGAGACCTTTGCTTTTTTGCCTGGGCTCGTACACTTATGACTAATGCCAGTGGCTTAGTGCTCCCCTCATGACCTCACACACTCATCCCAGCGTCCTCTTTCGAGATCGCCATCCGCGACCTCGTCACGTTCTCCTTAGTTTTATCTACGGTCTGAAATTTCATTGGTAAAAAAACAAAAGTCATCGGAGGCCGGATCTGGGCTATAAAGGACTGACAGATGCGTTGTTTTTTCTTTTCCAAATAAACCTGCACGGGTTATGGTTATTTGGTCATTGTGATTTCAACGGTCGCACTGTACGCATCCACTCCTCCGGGGACCCGTTTACACACGTTAAGGCTCAAGTGAGGTATATTCAAAAGCATATCCAACATACTCCCATTTATACAGGCATGTATATACGACCATGGAAATACACAAATAGATACATATAAACTTACGTAAATTCACGAAGTCTGCCTGAGGTGCAATGGTGGTCAGACACCTATATTCGTACGCGATTGCATTCATTCAAAAGTACATGATTAAGATATCATACATATTACGCACGTAAATACGCATATGTATACTAGCAGAAGTTTTTTGTAGTATCTGGTGGAGTTGCGTAATTCTTACCAACATTAGCGTCGGCGTTCGATCCCAAGGAAAGATTTCGAGTGCTGATTTTTTAAAGGAGGAAGATCCCCTCAATTACGAAGATTAACACAATGCAATCTTCCTAACCTGATTTATACGTACATTGCTCCACTAAGTAAATATGAATATAAACACACGGTATATGCTTAAATTCATATAACGTCATTTGCACCGCATGATATGTATACAGCGTTAGTTCTTGGAGCTGTAGGATATATATATATATATATATATATATATATATATATATGATAAGTAAGGCTTGTGATGACATCCACCATAGTTCGTCTCCCTAGTCTCCTGAATTCGATCCTCACCGAGTACATAAATACTATTGTTCTGTTGATAAGTAATCTTTTTTTTTCTACTGGATGACTTCTAAATCATTTTATCTCCTCATTTTTGCTCGACTAACCCAAGATTCTTAAAGATATAAGGATGGTATAATTGTTGAAAAAAAAATCGTCTCCTACAGCAGTTAACTAGTGTAGTGAGTTTAATCCTTATTGAGTGCCCCACGAGTGTGGCTTTGTGCCAGACTAATCTCAATCAAGTAAATGACCTCACCGAATGCTCCACTGCAGTGGTACTATGCCAGACTAATCAAAGGTTAGTAAATAACTGTATATACCCATATAAATATGCACACTTGAGTGGGCGTAATACTAGCGCATACACACTCACGCACACAAGCACATATACACACATTTCTATGCAAGGTACGTCCACAACTACACACGTACATACACACACACACACACACACACACACACACACACACACACACACACACACATATGCATACAAACAAACAAACAAATTAACAAATAACAAACGTGATTGTTCGGGTTACCAACAGGCAAAATGAATTGTCATTTTTTTCTTCACCGCCTGCAGACCTGCAATTATTCGGTCGAGCCACTTGTGATTTTCTTCTTACTCCGGCTTGGCATTTTGCATCTGAAACCCTTCTCCCAATTTCTGTGAAAGGTAATCCACCTTTAACCCAGCTTAGCCTCCTCCCTTCCAAACCTGCCACGGCCTCTTAACCTCAGTCTTTTCATCGCTTCAGTCTTTCTTTTATTTCCCTCTCTCTGTCAGTAGCAAGGGTCTCAACCATTTTACTTGACATCCGTCAGTAAATAAATAAGCAAACGAAAGGAAATGTAGCGTAATAACAAAAGACTATGAGACTACTACTGCTACTACTACTACTACTACTACTACTACAACAGCGCGGTAGTCGTTTCCTTTTTAAGACTTCTTTTCCAACTATCATTTCTATTTCTCTCTCTCTCCAAGATCCATGTCTCTTTATATTTTCTTTCTGTAACTCTCTGTCCAGCGAGCTTTCACTTTCTATCATTCAAGAGTTGTTTCTCTCTCTCTCCTCCGACTTTTCCCCTTGTTTGCCTCTGTAAACGTTTGACCATCTTTTTCGGAAACATACCCAACCACCCACGTCCGACATTAGTGCGACATCTTTACGCTCCCAATAAGTGCAGGTGTGATCACTTACAGAAAAAAAGAAACGACAAGAAGAACATCCCCAGTCATCATACGAACGTACATTGGCATACATCATCTTCTGTATCTATGATATCCGTACGTAATCACTTATATCGAAACTATTTAAACGGAAATATAGACATGTATCATTTTAAAACGCGCGGCAACCACGTGAGTGTGTACGTGTACTTTATAGGATACATCGAACACGGTATATACCATTCTGCTAAACGCAATGAATATACACATACACGCTCTGTCCGGAAAATATTCAGCCATTTTGATGTATCTTGTCAACCAGTCAGAGGAGACCTTACTGCGCATGCTTGAACAGACACTCTTCCTAAGGGTCACTCAGTCGCCTGGGCGGTCTGAGCATGTATACTGCGCGACCGTCGCATTCTTCGCGTCTCGTGCAGTGCATTTTGACAAAAAAACATCGCATGAGCCAGGTCTGTCAGTCCGTGCTACAGTCCAGATTTAACTTTTTTTGGACTACTGGTTTTCCTCATGGATCTTTCAGACCGTGGACGAGACTGGGGAGAACAAAATGAGACAGCTGATGGTAATCCCGGAAGAGACTTTTGAAAAGTGGAAAGGACAAGTCTGTGAAGTCCGAAAGGGAGACTTTTGAAGGAGACTGAGAGACCATTGCCCTAGATAGGCTATTTTCCTGTGACTGAATACTTTCTCGACAGATCTCGAGTTATCACGCGTATGACAATACACGCATTTACTTGTATACGAAACTACTAACCGTAGATTAATGGTTAACGAGCAAGTCTAGCAGGCCATTACTATTGTGTAGTGAATTCGATCTTCATTGGAAGCCTCACACTTCTGCCCACCCCCCGCCCCGACCAAAGTAAGTTTAGTAATTGCCTGTATACGTTGGTATATCAATAAGTACGTACCATAATGATGAAAAGAGGATTTATTTATAAAACGAATTTTTCCTACATGATTGCCTTCTTTGTCAATGCACTTAACCCAACGCTCCTCCACTAATCACATAAAGTGAATATTATACCGTAAACATTTCAGATCAAAACTCAGGTTACGGACTAATTGATCCACGTTCGCACATAACTACTGCATGAGCACGAATGGATAAGTCAATAAACGCGTAAATTAGTACGTTTAAGCATGTGTATACATGTTTGTGCCTGCGTGTCTTTTTATGTGTATGTATTTGAGATTCTGGTTACATGTGTATGTGTGTGAATGAATGTTATGCGTATTCATGACGTAATTGTTACATAGATATGCAAATCACTGTGTACCGAAAGATACACACATATAATGAAGGAAATACATTTTCATTAAGACTGCAATATATTGATATACACAGTTGCTTCAAAATGTATAAGTTTGATTATTTATTAACGCTACAACTTATCTAAATAAACAGCAAAGCGATATTTTGCTCTTTTTAGGGCAAAGACAATCTTGGTTCTTGTAGTTCGTTTTCATTTTATCGGTTTAAATACAATTATGGTTCATTTAATTACGATTGTGATCGACATTTTATACTTGAAACGCTCGCTGAGATAAAAAATATCGCAATACATTCATAGATTGGTAGGTAGATAGATCTACGTACATACACATACACACACACACATACACACTCGCGTACGGAAGCACACACACACACACACACACACACACACGTATGTAAGTTGAGCGGTTGTGTTGTTCGGAATTCTGAGATGAGACATTGTCATTATTCGATGCAGTTTTTCTAACAAATTTTCCCACACAAATCGCTTTCTGAGAGTGTGGTAAATATCCATACTACTGTCGGTTCACGCTCAGTGATCAGATTCCCAGAATTTTTGGGTAGCACCTTGCATTTTTCGGATCAGATCCTTAAATAAAGATAGAAAGATCTAAATAGTCACCCTCACTCCCTCTCTCTCTCTCACACACATACACACACACACAAACACACACACCCACATGCACACACAAATGCGAACACAAGCACATTTATGTACTTATAGAATAGAAAGAAAGAAAGAATCACAAGAATTTTACTGAATATTGGATCAGACTAAAATACTTTCAACGAAGCGTATTATCTACATACAAGGTTGCGTGTCGAGGGGCTTAAAATGTGGGGTTAAATTGAAGCCCCTCTCAAGTGGAACTCTTTCTCGCAAAATGATAGTTCGGATCACTACATTAGGGAATTAAGCTCATTTTTAGAATCTAAGAATACGCACATTAAATAGATCTCTCGTTAGGAATTAATGAACTTATGCGATCTACACTACGGAATAGATTCACGGGTAATCTACGCTTCAAGTTCATGTATACCAGATATTTTCAACTTATATTCCGGCGGATTGAAACAAAGTAGTTATAGTATACACTTCAAAAATATATTCACTCATGATTTAGTAAAATTATGACGCAAAAATGACCAAAAGTTTCTATGGAAAAGAGACTTCCATTGGAAACATCATCATATGAACATTGCCAACCAATCCGACCAATGGGGATAATTCATTCAATCTGATTGGGGAAGTTAGTTTTCTTGCGAATAGGTACATATGTGATTAATATAGTGTTATGTCTGACAAATACAGATTTTAAAATCAAACAGAAGAATGTATTTGAGTAAAGACATGTGGAATCATATGAGAGTGGTTTCCAATAATGCATGGTAATGATGTAGAAGATGGAAAAAGAACAATATGAAAAGAATGAAGACATCAATGACTTGCTTGAAGTTTGTTTCGTTATTTTGAAGGTTATTTGCTTTATTCCTGCCTCGATTGCATAGTAAGTAACCTTGCTCATAATGACTAGCCCTATGCACATTCTATTTCAGGAAAAAGATCTGACAGAGAATGTAGTATATATTTTGTTTAGTGCCAATTCTGATGAGCATAGACTACGGTGTCATCAGCTCTAACATACAATATGAACTAGGCATACGTTTGTCAAAGGGAAAAAGTTACCAGGATGGAAAAACGTTTTCTCTGCAAAGCTTTTCGTGCTTACGACACATCTTTTTCAAACTTAGTATCAAAAAAGACTTATTTTGATCGGTAGATGTTATCCAGTTGCAAATCGAACGGTCTCTCTCAGATCACGTAAATAATGATTTATAATAATCACATTCGATCAGATATGAATTTTTCATCTTATTATACACATATAATCGGCATAGGGAACACACACATACGCACAAGCACACGCACACACACACACACACACACACACGCACACACACACACACACACACACACACATATATATATATATATATATAGAGAGAGAGAGAGAGAGAGAGAGAGAAACATTGATGCCTACGATCGTAAAATAGAGAAATGAGTAATATGTGCGCTTTCTGGAACTCCTGGCATACAAAAATGTCGTTAGCTCAGATGGTAAGAGCAGATCTGCATTTAGGCTGTTTCTTGATGGACGCAGATTTGAGCCTCGTTCGATTCGCTGCTGGGTAACGCCAGTACCAAACAGAATATAGTTCTTACTAAAATGTCTTTATAATTATCACATTCTGTCGGATAGAAATTCTCCATCTACTGATATATATAATCAGTGTTTGGATAAGATTGATGTGATGACACGATGGAAAGAAACTGAGATTGTGTGTAAAAATGTACAACTTATTCCATCAACACGTTTCGCCAAGAAAGCAAGGTTTTTTTCGAAGATTGAGTGGAAATGCAAATGTAACCGATTATCATAAGGTATTCACCGTATTCGGATGTTAACATACGAGGAAGGTCATTGATCTGATACTCGCCTTCGCGCTGTCCCCTGTTTTGAGGAGTCAAATTTCGTCCTATCAACATCATCTCTGTCCTAGTCTGGTTGGTATATCTGTATTATGTTTTGTGTCCGTATTTCGTTCAACCGGTGTGTGCGTGTATCTTTTGCTTAAGAATGGGAATCGGATTATCAGTGTTTTTTTACTTTTTCAACCGGCTTCGAATTGGTCTCTATCACTTCTGTTGTTCGATATTCGGTTACTTTTATTGTGCTTTTTTTTCTCAGTATCTTGGTTAGTTTCTATGTTTCAGCGTCATAGGTGACGATCAGGAGGATGCATTGGTTTTCTACCCTTCTTTTCAAGGACGAATGGGATGTTCTCGTTTTTGGTTTAGCTTACTCTACCGAATGCTTACCGTTGTAGAGGGATTTTTCGCTTGATTTCTTCTTTTGAGGGTTCCGTGGAGATCCGTTGCTCTAGGTAGATGTAGTGATCTACTTTCTCCAGCTCTGCGTTTGCGACTTTGATTGTTGTGTGTTTATTTCCAACATGTTTGTTGTACATGATATTTTTCGATAAATCAAACATCCTAATTTTATGAATATTTCATTTTTGTCTCGATTCGTTTGAGCATAATAGGTAAATACAAAAAGAGGAAGGCCTCCAAGAAATATCATGCCCTCGGCCCTATCACAGCTAAATTTGGTGCTATCATCAGTATGGTCCTCGAACTTGATTGTATGGTGTCACGCTGAGTAATTTTTTTGACTTATTCTGCACCCCAACTGTGAAAATAAAATTAATTAGAAGAAAGTATTTTCAGTAGTCAATGAACAAAAATTTTCAGCATACTGATTGATATACGTACTCATAATTCCCTTCCCCTTTCATCTGTCTTTTTTAGTTCTTCAACAAAAGGCGAGAGAATTGACTTATTCACTGATCACCCACTTTTCTCAATTTTTTTAATGATCACCCCAACACTATCCATCTATCTGGGTTGGATCTGGGTTGGGTGGGGGTCCGAAACGAGAGGTTTTTTTTCAGAGAGGTAAGTGTGTCCGAATGAAAAAATGATTTTTCAAATAGATACTTGATGCAAAAGAGACTTCAACGTCAATATTTCTTAGGTTAATTTATAATCACTTTGGATTATTTGAGTATTTTATTTGTAAAAATTCTTTACCTAAATATAAAAAAAAACATATTTATGCTTTTCTGCACGGGGGAGAGAATCTGAACATTCTGGATCCGCACCTGTAATATGTAAGTTTGATTAGATCGATTTTGATAAAATGTTGTAATATTCAACAATAGACTCTCACTTGCTGCACTTGCTAACATATTCTAATGGTGTAAAATAGATAAATACGATAACTTCTTCAGTGACGAGAGAAAAACGCACGTTGTTATGATATAATAATGAACTTGCGTGTCAAGCTGTAACTATTTTCATGAAAATAGAAAAACGTCGCCTCAACAAATATACGTTTAGCCTTTGCAAAAATTATTAGGTTAAAGGGGCATAACTCCGTATGGTTTCAATCTTGCTACTGAAAATGAACGACTTGTGACTGGATTATACTTCCGTTTTATATCAGGTGCGGATCAAGTGGACGGTATCAGGGGGGGGGGGGGGCTGGACCATTCTCCTTATCCAGTTGAAGCACAATTTCAAGAGTTGATTTAGTTTAAACGATTTTATAATTTAAAAAAAAAAGAATTCTGGATATATCTCAGTCGTTTGTGGATTTTCTGAGGGGGGGGGGTGAATGTGGGGGGACATTTTTTCTCTTTGAGGGGTCAATATTGAGGATAAACTCTTTTGGTCCTTCGGGGATCAAAGTTGAAAGAAAACTTTTTCTTTTCCTTTTTAGGGGTCAAAAGTGGTGGGGTAACTTTTTTCGCTTTTAGGTGAAAATGCAAATTTTATAGAAGTTTCTCTCACTTTATTCATTTCTTTTATTCTAAAACTCTATTTGAAATTGTTTTCTGGTAATTACACAATGAATGTATTAGTTGGCTGAGATAACGTAAATAGGATAAACAATTGAAAAAATCGGGGCTGCTGCAGGAATCGAACCTACGACCGATGAGATAACCGCTTCAACGAAGCGTTATTTCTCACCATTGAGCTCAAGGGCCAGTAATGTAGATGTCCAAATAGCTACTTTCACTCTAAATTCTCATTTCGTTCACTCATTGTCCATATCTGTTCTATTTGTTTCTTTCAACGCAGATGAATGTATCATTAAGAAATGGATATATGATCCAACAGAAATGATTATAAATTGCGTTATATTATTTCGAAACTCTATTTGAAATGTTCTCTCCCCCTCTTTCTCTCTTTATATATATATATATATATATATATATATATATATATATGTATGTATATATACATATATTTATACATATATATATGTATCATATATATATATATATACATACATACATATATATATATATATATATATATATATATATATATATATATATAAACATCGTTATATTTTGCTTTCAATGGTAAAGAGACATATTGAAAAACATCTTGCCAATGTTCTTAAAGAGTAAAACATGAAGCAATGCCGGCAATGTTAGGATCAGGAGAAATGAAGGATATTACACAAGTAATTAAGTAACAAAAATGGAGATGAGCAGTACACTTGGCATGAAGGTGTGGCAACAGATTGAGCAAAAGGTTAACTGATTGGTACCCATGGGACAGTAGAGGCATTGGGAATGCACCAGATACAAGATGGAGGTTGAGATATAAAGGTTGGGCGGTAAGACAAAGCTGAGGTGAACGAAATTGGGGAAGGTTTTTGTCCAGTTGTTGGACTGATAATGGCTGATGATGATGATGATGATGATATACTTAAACATAGATATATTAGGAAATAGAGAGATTTGGTCCGATAGAATGAATTATAAATTACTTCAGATTATATAGAAACTTTTTTTGAGATTATCTCCTTTCGTTACAAGTATCACTCGCTCTAGACAACGTTAATAGAATAAACAATTGAAGCAGTCTCATTTTCTTAAATTGTTCATTCTATTTATGATTCATATATATATATATATATATATATATACATATATATATATATATATATATATATATATATATATATATATATATATATATATGTGTGTGTATGTATATATCGAAACAGCTGTCTTTGGATGACACAATAATATATATGTGTGTGTGTGGGGGTTCTTGTCTAAAAAAAAATATCTGTGAATTTTTCCACGGGTGACAACAAGGTATACGATAAAAAAAAACGTGTTTGATATTTCTTTCGTTGCTAGTTGGGAAGTTGATTTATTTTGTTCACTCATTTGTTTATTTTTCTAATTCTACGGCCTATAATTAATCGTGTGTTTTGTTGAGTCTGGTGTAGACGAGAACTTCAGACATGAAGAAGGGCTCACCAGGAATGTGATGTTAGGCGCCCGTCACTTGCTTGTTGTTACCTCCCCTTTTCATCATGGCTTCGCTCACATCTCCCCGCGCCTCCTTTTTCTTCCCTTTTTATCCGCTCTGCTTTTTTTTCAACTTGTGTTTTTTTTTCTTCTCCAAATTTTCCATTTTTATTCTTTTTCGTTTTTGCTCCTCCTTTGACTCCACCTCCTTTTGAGTCTGATAACGCCGGGCCACGTTAATTAGCATCTACGAAGAAGAAAAGAACTTTTGTATTTCAAACCTAGTGTTTAAAAGGGGTAAAAAAAATGTTTGTTTTTTTTTATTTTATCAAAATTGTTCGCCAGCAGATTTTGTTTTCTTTAGTTATTATTTTCCGCTGTTTTTCCCTGTCCATCTTTGATGGCAAGAAAAAACCCACCGATTTTCTTTTCTGCAATTCCCTTTTCTTCTCAGTCATTTGTCAATCTTCCTCTAAATTCCTCAGAGTACTTTCCTTTTTCGTCCGTATTTCCTTTCCTTTCTGTCTTTCTTTCTTTCTTTTTACTCCCTGCTATTTCGTTTGTAAAGTCCGTTTCTATTTTCTAACCAATTTTCGAAAACTTTATACAGCACTTAGTATTAGAATATAAGCACATTCAATATAATAAAAAATATATGCAAATATTACACAGCGTCCAGTGCGCTGATATTATGACTTGGAGACCCTCTATAGAAACTTGACATTGACAGTTAGGGGTACTTAGATGAGTTGTAGTGAGCGGTAGTCCTCAAAAGATCCTTGTAAACCATTCATAGTCCAGCATATACAATGATATAAATTCTGGGGGGAGATGGAATAAAAACCCATTTAAATGTAACAAATGGTAAAATTATTTGACAAGAAAATTATCTTCATTATTCCACCAATAACAAAAGCCAACAGGGAAACTGGTTCTATTCCTCGTTGGAAGAATCTGAGATTCTGAACGAAAGGAATTCTGATAAACTTGAATTGAAATTTCCTAATTCTTAAAGATTTTGTTGCAAAGAAAATATCCCAATGGTCTGATTAAAAATCAATTTTAAGGTGATAAGATAGTTGAATTAGGAGGGTGTAGTAGAATATCCCAACCTTTGAAATGTTACTTTTTATATTACTATGAATAAATAAAAAAATGAAACATTAGTTATTTGATTCAAAATATTTCTTTTTTTTTCTAGAAAGAAAGTGAGAAAACATTGTTACGTAGTTTACTGAATGGGTAGCAAGGGAGAGATGGTGAGGAAGAAAAAGTGTTAAGTAGTTTAATAAGAGAGTTGGGAGAGAAGAAAGGAAAAAAATTAGGTAGTTTACTGAGGGTGTGGGGAGAGAGGGGATAAAAGACAGTTAGGTAGTTAAGTAAGAAGGTATGAAGGAAGAGGGCAGGAAAAAAATTAGATAATTCAGTGACAGAGGTAGAAAAATTTTCAAATATAGAACTAATTCATGTCTGTATATCAACTCGATGAAATCATAGATTTGCAGCGAGATTTGGGGAGAATAAGGGGGAGAATGAGAAGATACACGATATTGGGTGACAGAAGAGCCGAAGCATAAGATAATGGATAATCTTAGTGGTCAATATATGTGGAGTTTCCGCCAGTTCAGCTATCTGCAGATTCTTTCAACGAAGGATGAAAAAAAAGTTACTATTTATACGCTAATTATTTACCAATGTCAACGAAGTTAGAAAGAAGTAAATGTTCTTGGTCACATCTGTTCGTCTGTTGATTTCTTATCTGCATGTTTGTTTATTTGTTTGTCCATCAGTTAATCAGTTCACACGATATCTTCGAAAGTACTGGATGAATTCCATAAAAATTTCATGCAAAGGTTTGCAAAGGGCTGAGAAAGAGGTAGTAAAATTAGGGGGGGTCCAGCGTTTTTCTTCCTGATTGAGAGATATTTTTCAGTTTTTTTCTTGTTTTTTTTTTTTTTTTCGAATTGGATTTCTGAACACCTTCATCATTTTCCGGATGATCAAAAAGTTCTCAATGGATTTCAATCTGGAAGTGTGAACAATGGGAGGAGGGCTACGTGAAAACTGATCAAAATTTGGAGCGGATTCATGCAAAATTACCTCCCTTTCATCACAGAGAGATGTCAAAATCACATAATATTGCCGATTTACTCCTGTTCGCAAGATATCTCCGAAAGTTCTCAATAATTTTCAATGATATCTGTGGAAGGGTGAACAATAGATTACGGAGGAACTGATTAAAATTTGGAGAGGATCCATGCACAATTACTTGCCCTACGTGGTTATATTTTATTATCATAAATAATATTTTATAAACTGTATTTTGACACATTTACGTTTTGTTTATACTGCATAGTGTATTTTCTATGATGCGGTTTTTCGTGGTACGCCACAAAACTCTCCTTATTATTCCCATTAAATCATTCAAAATGAACCGTGATTGAACCTGATTTAATTTTAGAACGGATCCATCCACAATTATCTTCCCCGTGTCGTAGTTATAAGTCAAAACCACATTATATAACCCAATTTCATGTTTGTCACCTCGGTATGTCTTGAAGTTCTCTATGAATTCCAATTATATTTTGTGAGAGGGTGGACATGGGCTACGGCTGAACTGATTGAATTTTGCGGCAGATCAATACACGATTACTCTTCTGTGGAAGTCGGTGAAGTTCTTGAAAAATGAACATAACTTCTGTTACAGTTGAATGTTTTGTTTTTTTTTCATTCCGTCTCCAATATATTGCCATTACTTTCCGAACAACCTGCTAGTTTGAATTTCCATTTTCTTTACTATTTTTCACAACTGCATCCATCTTTTCTTTTTCGTCTTACAATTCATTTTTTCTCCTGCTTTTCTTCGTCTAAAGTTCAAAGAGTTTTTTTTCTTCTCTGACGATTGAACTCCTTCTCGTTATCTGTGCTGTTTTCCAATGTTGATGGTAAACCGAATATTGGAAAATTCTGTTCACCATAATCATATTCGAGTAGTACATCTGAGGAAGGCCGTGTAATAGATCAGGCGAAACGTCGGTTTAACAACACGAACAAAAAGTAAGGAGTTCCATCCTTCGAAAAAAACTCTTTGAATGTTTG
>OY735201.1:58156355-58293855 GCA_963457665.1 Thysanoteuthis rhombus
TTGAATGTTTGTGACTCTTTACGAAACCATAGACAAGTCCTGAGGCGTAGAAAAAGACCCGAGAGAGCTCGTGTGGGCGTTACGCTCAAGGTAAGAACTGGTACACGTAAAAGTTGGTTGTTTTTTACTCTCTCAAAACGCTGAAAAAATTTCTTCATGTTTATGGAACTTTTTTTTTTCAGAATTTTTTCAATCTTTTGAATTTGTTTCTGCGCCATCAGACACGCCATTTAGTCTAGAACCTTGCAAATTCGCAGGAGTATTCCTCTAGATACCTCCTAGAAATATTTAATTTTTCATTTTCGGAGATTTCCTTTTTCTATAAGTAACTCAATAGAAATCGTCACGTGACCACCGTCTTTTGATAAGCATGCCGTGTTGGGGGTGATCAAATGAAACACTGGAAAAAAGGGGGTGGGCTGATGGAAGAGTTACTCTTCTCTATTTTTGTTTGGCCATGATCACTAAAAATCTGGATTCAAAAAAAAAAAAAATACGGACACAAACTAAAATTCAATTGATTGAACCATCCGCCCACATCAAAAAACCTGTTTGGTGAGAGGATTTAAAAAAAGAAAGACAATATGAGGAGTGAACGTTGAAAATTTCAGCCCTCTACAGTCTGTGCACGTGATGTTTACTTAACCAGCCAATCGGACCAACTTGAAAACTGAAAAAACCTATGTTGGCAATTTTGGCTGACGGTTTCTAATAAATAAGTAAGACTCAAATGAGAACTAATGTTTATTCAACTGTATGTTTCAACGGTAGCCGCTGTCTGCTTTCCATTTTTCAAGCGCTTTTGATATATATATATATATATATATATATATATATATATATATATATATATATATATATATATATATATATATGTATATATATATATATATATATATAGAGAGAGAGAGAGAGAGAGAGGGAGGGAGAGATAAAGACAGATAGATAGATTGATCGATTGGTAGATAATGATTCTTATTTTTTAAATAAGGTATCAAAGAAGTTCCGATGAGGCAGTCGATATTGTAAGCTTATGCAATGCTCTTCCATAGGAATAGAGCACTCAGGTGGATGAGGAATTTCTGTGTAAATAGATATTTCGCTTAAATTCGGCCTTACTGACCATCCAGTTCCGTAGTCCATGGGATGATGGAAAGTCTATAGTCACACTGAAGAGATGTAATACACCGAAACAGCTGTCTGTGGATGACACAATAATATATATATATATATATATATACATATATATATATAGAGAGAGAGAGATAGATTGATTGATAGATAATGGTTCTTATTTTTTAAACAAGGTATCAAAGACGTTCCAATGAGGCAGCCGATATATATATATATATATATATATATATATATATATATATATATATATAGAGAGAGAGAGAGAGAGAGAGAGAGAGATAGATAGATAGATAGATAGATAATGATTTTTATTTCTGAACAAGGTATCAAAGCCGTTCCAATGAAGCAGCCGATCATGTGACTAAACCTGGTGGCGGTGACAAGTAAACTGAGCCGTTGTACTCGTACGGATTTCATCAAAGCGCCTTGCCTAGTCACACATCTGCCACGCCCAACAGCGTCAACGATTGTCTTTGCCAATGCTGGTACTAGTTTTCAACCAAAGCCTGAAAACATTGTGCACGTCAGGAAACAAACAAACAATGTATTTGCGTTATTTGTTTTTAAATCGGATCTTATTACCTGTTCCCAGCTTTATTTATTTATTTATTTGTTTAGTATCGGGTTGGTAGAATTAATATTCTTTTTTGTTTCTTTTTTTTCTTCAAATCTTTATTTATTCATTTATTTATTTTTCGTTTGCTACGTCTAATTGCTAATTTGTTTTGTGGACTGGTTTCCCTGACAATACCCCCCAAAATTGGAGGTGTAAGGAAAGGTGTTATCAACCGATGAACCGTATTTTTTCCTTCTTAGAAGTTAGTGTCTGTTTAAATCGCCGCTTTTGTTTTCAGCTCCAAAGGTTAATAACAAGGTTGGGTTGTCCCTAAAGTGGATGTTTCGTGGGTAGGGTAGTATTTATCAAAAACTTTGGAACCAAAGGATGAATACAGCGGGCGGCATATAAACAAATAAATGAAATAAAATTAAAAAAAAAACAAACCCAAAAGTAACAAATAGAAAAGATTCGTATTTTAAAGAGGCGTGCGCACATACGTTTAAATTACTGCTTAAAACCGTATTTTCTGAGGTCGTCACATGTCAGTTGACAGGATAAACGGGTGTCCCATTAATAGTCAATTTTTAATCCCAAAGTTAATATTTGCTGGTACCAATTTTTTTGGACCCCCTAGTGAATCAACACTTGCCTCTCGGATGAGAGCTGAGATGACCTTTGGTTGCAGTTAAAACTATTGAAATATGAAGCTGAACGAATAGCCTACCGTACATACCGGCGAGGTGCAAGTGACTAACTGAGACCCTCATCCAGTTCAAACATATTATTAAGAACAAGCCCGGCCGCTGCAGGGTAAAACTCCACTTCTAATTCTTTTCCAACTGAAGATGGTTACTACAACTTTTGTATTGCATGTGTACTAAATGAATAAATTCTTATATATATAAGATTTATCGTTTGCTAACAGAGCCACCTAGCAGTCATTTGGAAGTGATTTCAAATCACCATAAGGGAATGGTAATTTTATATATTCGTTTGGTTTAACGCGACGGCATAGACAGACAGTAGATATTTTACTGACCTTAATTAGGTGAGGATTGTTGTTGCTCTTGCTTTTTGTCGTTGTTGTTACGGAGGAAATCAAAGTCAACTCCCACTTGGACAATTATGACTGATAAGTGGTTTGTGCGAGATCTGTCCACAGAATATCCAGCCACTTTGAAAATCTCGAGAACCGGTTGTGCAGTCTTGGTATAACCTTGCAACCAATTAGAAGAGACGTAAATACACACACATGATAATGCACTCTCATATCGGGTTACTCAGTCGGCTGTTATGTACTGTGTGACAGTCACATTCACAATAACTGAGCTACTCATTCTTTACATTTCATGCTTGCTTTTTTTTGGCAAAACATCGCATCACCAAGGTTTGTCATTCCATCTACAGTCCAGATTTGGCCTCCTGTGACCCCTGTCTTTTCCCCATTGAAAAGGTAGATATTTCAGACCATGGGAGATATTAAAGAGAACGTAAAGAGGCAGCCGATGGAGATCCCGAAATAGGACTTTGCAGACTGTTATGAAACGTTCAAGGGTGCAGTAATGTGCAATAGGTCTCAAGGAGAGTACTTGCATGAAACTAAGGCGTTATTGCTTTGGGTTGGCTATTAATATCAAATACTTTCCCAACAAAACTCGTATTTCATAGTGACCAACTGTAACTATCAGGTTATCAAAACAATTTTTATCAATGTTCTCCAATGTTATAAAATATTTATAAAAATCATTGAAAGATTATTAATACTTACCTATACTCAGTGAACCGGAGGTAACCGATATCAGACAAAAATTTGCTTTTTTACAGCATGAAACAGTCTTGTCCAAAGGCGTGACATAACGAAGGGATGAAATCCCAAACTAGTGATTTAAGTACCGTATCAAAGAAGTTACATAACGAAGCTTAGGGTTAGGGTTGAATTTGGATTTTACTAATTGATAATCATCCATTATGGGCTACAAAATTTTGAAAATTAGATTTTACCTCTACGTGAAGAAGGTGTTGGACAACTGCAACTGTCTCAACTGAGAGCGCAAGTGCATCTGAAAACAGACAACATTTTGATTTCGGATTGGCACTGTACGTTCAAGAAGTGATTAGTTGATCAACGTTTCATCTTATTTAATTTCGTTTTTTGTTTCAGGAGTATTTCTGAAGCAGATAAATTGTTCCAGAAGCATTTCATATCGACACCTTATTTATTACAGTAATGTTGGTGTCAGTTCTTTGAAATTTATAACTCCTTTGTTATTTCACCCTTTCGTTACAAACCCGTTTGAAGTTATCGAGAATCAAATGTAATAATAAGTCCAGACACTTTTCTCTAGTGACAAAGCCTTGTCAGTTTTTTAAAGACTTTTATACTGAGTTAGAGAATCAACACTAAACTCTGATCAGCCTTCTCTCAAATGCTTAATCTGTTCGGGGCCAAATATATTTCTCGGAGTTGTATCTCCTTTGTCAGTGATTTCTCATGAAAAATGATGAAAATTGAACGTCTTCATTGCATATTTAAAGAGGTTTTATTTTTATACAAACCAGCTGATATATTCAGTAGAATACCTAATAAATGTATTGAATACATAAATGTGTTGAAACAAAGCATTTTCGTAATTTGAATGAGTGTGTAATATCTTAAAACATGGATCTACACATACGACCACTTTACATTCAGTACGTTCATCTCTACTCTCCCGTAGTTTTACATTTGGTAAGTCTATTCTACACTTTATAGTTGCGAAAGAATAACACATTCCAATTCACCAGATGTCATTTCTTGGTCATTTCCACTCGATCTTCAGAGTTTTGGGTTACTGTTTTGCTACAACGATGCTGAAAATAAACATATACATACATTTTCTCACAGCCAAGTTCGCAATCAATTGGACGATGACTTCTGAGGTCATACAAGGTCAACAGATGTCATTTTTAGTCATTTCAAAACAATTCTCCAAGGTTTTGGCCTCGGTTCAGTTCCACTGGTCATATGCAATTCGGATGTGACGTCTGATGGCATTCAAGGTCACAAGAGGTTATTTTTAACCAATTTTCAGAGTTATGGGTAACAATTTCCCATCAAACATGCTGAAATTGAACATTGGGGTAAGTCTTTCTCACATCAAAGATAACAGGCAAAGCGAGGCTGACCTTAGAGGTCATTCATGGTCACCAGACGTAAATTTTGGTCATTTCTACTCACTTTTCGCACCTATGTAACAGAAATTTGATATAGCGGTAAATCTTTTCTTAGCAAAGGTCAAAAGCGATTTTTTTATTGACTTCATAAGTCATTTGAGGTCATCTGAGATCATCTTTAGTCATTTGCCAATTTCAAAGTTGTTAGCCATAAATTCTGCATCAATGAAACTAAAATCTGACGTAGAGGTAAATTCTTTCTGTCTAAATATATTTTTAAAAAATTGTGGTTTTGACTTGGGGGTGTTTCGAGGTCGCCATATATAATTTCTGGTCATTTTCAGAAAATTCTTCAAGTTGTTGGCCAATATATTACATTTAGGATACAGAAAATTTCCATTGAGTAAACAATATATATATACGTGAAAAAGTATGACACTGATAGAAAATGTATCAGGGTAATAATATATATTCCAGTAAAGAATGCCTATCGACATAATGTTTTTATATGATTATAAAAAAACATTGCAGCAAAATTAAACAAGCTTACATGTTGAGTTACATGTACGTACGTGTCATTGAATTAGCTTTTGTGCAACTGTATTGAATAGCAATTGCGAAATCGTATCGATATTCTTTCGTCTATTTTATGTTAAAACATTCTTGTTCGATGCTTTGAAAGTTTTTTGCAATTACATTTGTACATTGTACAAGTATGCATTTTCTTACTAGTCCCGTTTTCTTCAAGATTCAATGATTTTTTGGGGGGTAATTTTTAGAACTTTTAGATAAACATTTAGTTTGTTATTTGATTTAAACATAGAGAGCTCAACCAATGTTCTCTCCTACTTGCCCGTATCCCGTGAGACAGTCGGTGGTGAAAACATAGATTCATAAACCTTATGTCACTCTATGTCGCTTATCTGCCTTGTGCGTATAATACAATAAGCTTGGTCTGTGTTACATGAAAATGGGAAAATCTCTTTTTCTTATACCCTAAGGCATTCGAAAGGTTATGTTAATTTTATACGTTACGTTTAGTCAAATACAGTTCTGTGGCTTTGTGCATAAACTTTTTATAGCAAAGTTTTCGTGAAAACTCAAAGAACTTGAACATTTTCAAAAACTTTGTACCGTGTGCTTTTAGAGCTGTGCTTTGATGTAATAAAAGAAAGTTACTCGGAATAAGACACACTACAATCTGCATTTAATTTTGTAAAACTCAACTTATTTTGATACATCGAAATTCGTTGAGTTTTACAAAATTAAAATCACTGTTTTTTTATTGAAACTCAATTATCGCTATGGTACCTTTTTCTCGAGGGATGGATTTTTATTGTAAATTGGGTATTGAATTATACACGTAAGTAAAATGTTACCTACAGGAATAGTGTTTGCATATGCATAATTAGATTCAGTATTTCCTCCGAAAAATTGATGCTCTCATGAAAAAAGTAAGAAACGAATCTTATCAGAAACATACGAAATGCTTTTGGGTTGAAGTACTACATGATAATGGATTTTGGAAAGAGATTTCTGGTCATTTGCAACCGGAATCCCTTAATGATATATCAGAACATTGTTTCCTGGTTACCAGTCTCCAGGACAGTACCTCCCTATTGCACTAAAAGTGGTAGGATCAGTAGCATATTTTGATGACTGTGGTAAAAGCTGATCGAAAACCACATACGAAAGTGTGCCTAGGTATATCAATAAGTCCGTTGCCTAGTAATTGAAAAAGCATTTTATTTTACACAACATATATATATATATATATATATATATATATATATATATATATATATATATATATACATATATATATATATATATATATATATATATATATATATATATATATATATATATATATATATATATATTAAAGCACAATCTCCTTGCTTGTGAATCCACTTCATTTGTTGGCGTATAATAACCACATAGTTCAAACATTGAATAGCGAAAACTGCCAATAAAAATTCAGTCACGTGTTGGGCTACGGATTTTCTGATCCACTCTCGAGTACGTTTAACAAGCTGTTGTGTCACATTGTGGTCTCGTGGAGAAGCAAATAAATCCTACGAGCTTAACAGACTGAACAAATCTTTTTTTTTTGCAAAATTTGAAAGAGTTTTTATATTGACAGATGTTTGAAGAGACGCATCATTGTAATAATAGAATTAAATGTTGCCAAGTGGAGGTCATAAAGGTCAACAGACGAACCCTAATGTCCTTTGTTCTTTGTCGTCTTCCTTCTATTGACTGCTTGACTTTTGTCCTTTTTTACATCTGTTTTCATTAAAGCTTTTAATTTTCAGTTTCCCCCTGATTGTCATTTTAGTTCCGTCTGGGAAGCAGATTCAATTCAAATTTCAAACGATTGGCTTTACTCCTTAAAATCTGTTATGATTTATTTGCTCTGCTTATCTTTAATTATTTATTCATCCTTTTTAGCCATTTAAAAAAAAATGATTTTATCTTCGGCTCTTTTTGTGCAAATGGCAACCGGCATTTCCGGTTTCCGCTCCGCTCGCGCAGTGATATCACCGCAACTTCCGTTTTAAGAACCTGCTTCTTCTCCCAGATATCCGGTGTCACCTCATCTGGCACGTGGCCGTCTGCCCCTCTCTTGTTTACGCCTTACTCCTCCCTCTCTCTATCTCTGTGTTTCTGTCTCTCGCCTTTCTCTCTCTCTCTCTCTCTCTCTCTCTCTCTCTTCCCATCTGCGTCGATTTCATAAACGAACAACAGTGGAAGTCTGTTCACAGGAAGCAAAAGTAGTGCTGAAAGCAAGATTACTACTCTTTCTCTC
Source organism: Thysanoteuthis rhombus (assembly GCA_963457665.1). Lineage (NCBI taxonomy): Eukaryota > Metazoa > Mollusca > Cephalopoda > Oegopsida > Thysanoteuthidae > Thysanoteuthis > Thysanoteuthis major. The sequence continues at coordinate 58,164,014 of OY735201.1, forward strand.
TCTCTCTCTTCTTCTTCTTCTTCTTCATGTCTATTTGCTTTTTACCCTTTTCCCGTCTCTCACACTTTTTGTCTATCTTGCTTTCCTCCTCTCTTAACTGTTCTCTTTTTCCTTCTTTCATATCTATTCTTTCAAGCCCTTCAAGTCTCTCTCTCTCTCCCTCTCTCTCTCTTTCTCTCTCTATCTCTGGCTCCTTCTCTCTTTCTCTTACTTTCTTTCACACCTTTTCTTTGATCCTTTCTCTGTCTTTCTCAAACCGATCAGACGAAAATACTTATTTTCCTCTTTTAAAAAAAAATTATGCTTTTACATGAGCAGTACAGACATCATTCATTCATTCATTCATTTTCTTGAATGAATTAGACAGCACTTAAACGGCCGAAGCAGACTGACAAAATGACAATGTATTTAAACACGATAGAGGCGTGAAGTGGAACGAATGGGACCAATGCACGTGGGTAGTATAATAAATAGAAATTACTAGCAAAACTCAAGTCGTCGGAAAAGTACTTGCAGTCATAACAATTTGATATGAAAAATATGCGTACGAAAAAAGAAAAAGATTTTATTGAAATAAAAATACGTTTTGTTTAGCATATTACAACTACTCACGCACACACAGCAAGTATACACACGCGCACACACACACACACACACACACACACACGTGCGCGCGCGCACTCTCCTTCTTTCTTTCTCCCTTTCTCTCTCTCAGTGGCATATTTACCTTAAAAGACATGGACAAAATTTGGAAACAGGAACGCACTCGAAAAAAAGGTCTTTCCTGGTATTCCCCCCCCCCTTTTTTACCATAATTGGTGAGAATTCCCATAAAAGGACGGATGTTCTGAGAAAACTAAATCACTATTTATTTAGGGAAAGCCAAGAGGTGACATAAGACAGTCCAGCAAAATCCCCTTGACAAGAAAGGGTTTATGTAATTACCTTGATTACAAACTTTAATTTACACAATGAAAAGACTATACATTCACTACACATTACAAAAAAATAATTTCTCTCATTTGTTGAAAATTAATGTACATAAGTAGTGTTGTATTTTTACACGAGAAAACTTAGTCGTTTATTCACCTGTGATTTGCCTCATTCTATTCTACAAGTCCCTTTCCCCCCTACTTTGCTGAATGATAATAGGCACACTCCCTTCCAAGTAGTTGTAAGCACGCACTCAACTTCATCGATAGGATCTTTTTGACACTATGTTTTAAAACTTATCTTTATGGACCTAACAAAACTTACAAACCCTAAAGATACCCTCTTCCAGAGGATTAAAAATTTTGAACTTTTACCAATACGTATGCATGATGATTTGCATTAAACTCGACCATTTTCCCACGTAGGGCAAATGCACATAGGCAGTCACCTAGGGTGCAAAGACTCTAAGGACACACACCAGACTGATATAGTCATTAGACTACGTTCGAATGCGCATATTTCGAGTCTTGTCAATAGCGCTCATACACTTAAGATCCTTGTGCAAATTTTGAGTCTCGCCGAGAGCGCATGGAACCTTTGCCAAGGCCCTTGTGGTGAGACGAATAAATCTTCATAATCATTAGGTAGTTTGTCTCCTCTCATGTGTGCATGTTTATGTGTTAGTGTTAGTGTTAGTGTGTGTGTGTGTGTGTGTGTGTGTGTGTGTGTGTGTGTGTGTTTCATGCAGTCAAAGTAATTAAGAAGTCTATGAGATATTTGGAGAGATCATGTTCAATTGAGTATCTGTAGTAAATTGTTCCAGAAAGATTTTCAGCTTGAAAATATCGAAAATTTGTGTATTGCTTCATTATTTTCTGGGAACCAACAACTCCCTCATCCTCAAATATAGCAACCATCCCTTGTAAAATTCTAGGAGTCGTTTACTTGAAATTTCTATTTCTGATTATGTGTCGGTGGCCGATCGGTTCGCAGCGCGAAAAATGGACCGGGCGAACCTATTCTAAACTCTGACTGAGACTGTCACTATTGCCCTCTAGAAATGTATGAATCTGACTCCCCCCCAGCCACGGGTAAAATAATGTGTGGATGACTGATCCCACTCCGGATGCTTGTAACCTGTAAGTTTATTTCCACATGTCGCAAGAACTCCGGGGCGTAGAGGAAATGTGAAGCCTGGACAGGGACAGCAGTATAAGGGTGCTTACTTACTTACTCAGAGATTCATAGCAGGTTAGAAGCATCAATCCACACTGTTCACTCACTGCCATGGACTGAAAATCAGAATATGAATAGAATAATACATCATGTGTGATTATCTTATAGAGGCGTAACTGATATAGTAAAAAAGAATTTTATGTGCTGATGACCAAGTAAAAATGCCCAATTCAAAGAATCATAAAAGACAAAAAAACAAACAATAATAATCCGCTTGTGATCGGTGGAACGTTATTCTTTGATTCCACTGTAATGCAACTCTTTATTATCCATAGATATGAAATACACTGTGCATCCATATATTTCATATATGCCGTCATTTTGACAGCACAGGTAAACTAGCTAATAATGATAATGGTTGCCAATACTTCATCTTATAATAAAACAATATTGATATTGCTGAAAATAAAGATGAAAGAAAACACTAAAAAAAAAAAAAATTAATAATAATAGAAACATCAATGAATATATTTTTTTGTAGCTGAAATCATCCTTATTTCATATCAAATTTGTAACTTATTGCAAACGCAAAATAATTTACTTGAAAAAATTAACTAAATAGACTAGTATATAGTATTCTGCTTGTCTATATGTGCGAACATTACACTTTTCTGCCCAGGATCAGAGTGAAGCATCTGATAACTTTCCCTTCTGGGAACCAGTTACATTTTCTAGTCAATTAACCCACATAATAATGAGGAATAAGAGGGTGTGGGGAAAGATAGGAGGTAAAACATCTAAAGGAGAAACAAAAAGAAAAGCAGTTGAAAGGAAAAATAGATATGCATACATACATAGGAAGAAATAGGAATCGAGACAAAAAAAGCCATAGAGAGACAGGCTTGCTGGCAGGATGTCAAGAAACAATGATCGATTGATTGAAAAGCAGGTAAAGATGAGAAGGCGTAACAATTTAGATACATTAACTGTCTTTACGTAGAGATAGAGCCAAAAATTAAGTCTTTATTAAGTCCTTATTCTTTTTCGCCTAAGAAACCCATCCATGTTTGTAAAAATTTTGATGAAAATACGGACAGGCAACGAAAACAGGAAAGGACAAGATTGTTATCTTTTACTATTGACTTATATTATATGCAATATTTACCAAATGTGTGGCTATTTGAAAATGGACAAAAATCTTTCTAAATGATAGATCGTTTCCAACATTATGAAAAATTGAAGAATAGTGAAAGGTCTGCGTCTTTCCATACAATAAATCAAGCAAAGCAGGATGCCGAATAGATAGTAACCCAACCATCGTTCTTCAGAAAAAAAAAAAATACGTAGCCCAATAACAGAGAACCTTTTTGTCAATTTCGTTTTTGCTTTTCTTTTTCAGAAATCTAAAATCAAATTATCCTATGATCATGTAGATAGAGATGTCATGTTGGATCCTTGATGGAATTTTCGACGCAACCGATTTGCCATCTTCAAGTAACGTGCGACTGGATTACCAGCAGCAAGAAGTGACCCATGACCGGGCCCGATCTACTGTGGAAGAGGTACTGCCCCTCTTACGGACATTGGTGCAATGTGAATACAAACCACTCCAGCCAGCATTTGAATTCAATTAGCCGATTCCATTTTCCGCACTGATAAGTATTATTTGCTAGAATAAGATAGAATGAATTTCTGTAGCACGCGTTTACCTTCCCCACCTATTACACACATTTATGAACTCAAAGAAAATAAGTGTCAAATATTAGATAGATACTGAATATACCATTAAATAAGACGGACGTTAGATTTAATGATAAAACTAAGCAAATATTACACCTCATCCCATGTGCACTTATTATTACTAGGGAACTGTCTATAAGACATCGATATGGACAGTTATAAGGCTTGGATGAATTGCAGTGAGCGGGAGTCCTCCTAATACCGTTGTAAACTATTCGTCGACATCATCATCATCATCATTAGTATTTTATTGTCCGTCATAGGACATACACCTTCCCTAGGACTCACCAGATCTCTTCATCATAAGCGTTGCCGAGCCAATACTTTCTGAACTTGTCTAGTTCGTCTATCCATCTTTTATTCTACGTGCCTCAGTTATGTATGTGATCTCTGGGGATCCATGTTGTGAGTCGTGGTGTCATCGGTTGTCAGTCACTCTTGCAACATGACCAGCCCATTGCCATTTGAGTTTTTTAAAATGGATTTTATGATGTCTCAGATTCCTATTTCTTTTTTTTTTTATCCCTATGTGCTATTTCGTGATTCCTCCATGTGAGGTGTGAGGGGGAAAAAAAAAAGAAGAATACTAGCTAAAGCCAATATGCAGACATTTTTTGCTAGTATCAGGGATATCCCGTGGAAGAAAAATAACAAATGCTCCCTCTGCACATGCATTTGCAGGTGGTAGCACGTGCAGATTTCTCCGCGCGCACCGACGTGCAAACGCGCGCGTGCACAGTGTCAAACTTTTAACGCAGTCACCAGCACTTCGGGAAACCTCCGCGACCGTTCACTTCCCTTCTCCACCGTCCCTGTTGCTACTGCTACTGCTGCTACCGTCACTCCCGTGGCAAATGTCGCAGCCAGCGGCAGTTGCCATGGCTTAAGAAGCTGACAGAGTCCAAAGCAGTTTCGGATGAAGGGGGCCGTGTGTCCCGAACGTACGTGTTGTAGAGATTTAATTTACCGTTTTCATGTTTAGTGACTCAAGCGAGTCGTGGTAGTGTTTGAGAGACAGAGGCTTGTCAATTCGTTCGATGTTAAGCACAAAAAAGCAGAAGGGCCGTTCCCGCCGAAAAGGGAAGCACATGCCGGCGCTGAAACAACTTACCCGCATAAGCAGACGATATATTCCGGATAAAAGCCCAGCGCGCCATTGCACTAGTCTCGTTCCCACGCGATTCACCAACTTGTGATGTTTCCTTCCATTTATTCGTTTGTTGTTCCGAGGGCTCGAGATAAAAAATACAAAGTAAATAAATACTATTATTATTATTATTATTATTATTATTATTATTATTATTATTATTAATAATAATAATAATAATAATAATAATAATAATAATAATAATAATAATAATAATAATAATAAAAAAACAAAAAACAACAACAAACAAACAAACAAACCCGTTTCTTCCATACTGAGACCCAGTCCCATTCCATTTATTCATATTTATATTGTCATATTCTCGTATAGAATTGGGTTGGTGTCTGTCGTGGTTAGCAAACTCAACTTGCAGACAAATTTGCTCAAGTAGTGAGCTCAATCCTCTCTGGGTGCTCAACCAAAGTGGTTTAGTGGCAGATTGAGCTAAACTTGGTAAATTACTAAAACAGCGCCTCACAAAACCGTTGGCAAGTTGGTCTCGCAGATAATTACTTGATACTCACTGGGGACACAATACTTCTGGCTTTGTGCCAAGCAAAGCGGAGCTCAGCAAACAGCTTATAGACATCACCCCAAAAGTAATATCAATGCTCTGAATATCAGGACGTCTATCATGATAGAATAGTCAGTGAGCTCATCTCGCAGATCAATTCGTAAGTGCCGATACTCCCGGATGTCCTATTATTGTGACCCAAGACAGGCTATGACTATTGAATAACTTTTGTGGTGAAATGAGATTTAATAAAACGCTCATATATATATATATATATATATATATATATATATATATATATATATATATATATATATATATATATATATATATATATATATATATATATATATATATTATTGTTATATGTATAGTAAAAATCATACATATTCCGTAATTCAAGAGTGCTCAATACTAATAAGTGGACTAAATAATTAAACACCCATAAATAAATCATTTGTCCATTACAGCAGGTACCTTTCAATCTCACGATCAAGGTTATATATATATATATATATATATATATATATATATATATATATATATATATATATATATATATATACTAACGATTAAAAAATAAAATAGTGAATATTTTCGAGATACTGAAATATTTATCGTGAGTAAATGACTGGTGACAAATGGAAGAAAAGTTTTAAACGCGATCAATTGCAGCGAGATCTCATTCCTCCATGAACTTTAAACTTAATTTTATTATCGATTAAGAACTGCCTAGGAAAAACATTACAGACTTCTTCAAATCCATGGTGTATTCTATCTAATGAAGGAACATATTTTGTTTTTAATTATCGGAATTTCTTGGATAAACCAATCTTATTATTAATTTTAAGTAGTTTATCTTCTATCTTTTTACATTAATTTTTATTGCAATGCTTAAGGAGTTTCACATTGTACGGCTTTAACAATTTAAGAATAATCCAGGAAAATGCTTCATCTACGACATTCAAACAACTTGAAACTATTACATCTATTTCTATTTGGTGTAAACAAACAATATGGCTAGATATGGACCTATGGCAACTAAAAAATTCCACTAGTTCAACCAAGGCATCCTCCCGATTATCGCCTATCGAGCTGAAGCATGGAATACTACCCCTCAAACTGAGAATCATGCAACGTGCACATGGAAGAATCATGCTTAACATCACATGGAGGATTAACAAGACAGCGGGAGAAAAACAGGAATCCGAGGCATGATAGAATCCATTAGAAAAACTCAAATGGCAATGGATAGGTCGTGTTGCAAGAATAACACACAGCCGACGGACATCACGACTCATATCGTGGATCCCCAAAGATCATATGCGAAACTGAGGCTGGCAGAATATAAGATGGTGAGACGAACCAGACAAGTTCATAAAGTATTGGCCCCACAACGCTCATGATAGAGAGGTCTGATGACGGACAATAAAAGACATGGTGATGCTGCTGCTCTCGGTGACAAAATAGTTAAGGCGTCATCTATTTCAGATGTGCTTCCAGGGATACGGAATGCTAGTTCAAATCTCCCCTTCCATCAAGTCAAAATTTTCCATCTTTAACGCAGCGACGGAAATTTGAATTTCACATCTTGATGTCACCATCTTTGATGATCTACCATAGAACCCTAACCCGTACAGTTATACACAGAAAAGTTGTTCAAAGTTATCTACACCTATATCTGTTTTGTTCTCAAAGAATGAAGAGACATTGTTTTACTCACTTTTATTCCGTCTGTTCTTCGTTTTTAATATGCGCATGTTTGTGTCAGAGTATATATTTGGGTGTGTACAGGGGCGTAACTGGAGGTGTGGGCCTTGGCTCTTGGAGGGGTCATTCCTCCAACTTCTAGTGTAAAGGTCCCCAACCTGGATGTTGCAGACATTATATAATGTTAGTAGAAATGGAGTAGGTGAACTAATATTCGTAAAGCTTTTGGACCCCATTCTGTTGGGAGTTCAGGGAGCAATTTGAAATCGCCCTCATCCCTCCTTTAGCTATCCCCTATAGATGTGTGCGTATGTATATGTTAGTGTATGCGTAATTGTGTGTTTATATGCGTGTTTTCTGTGTACATATACATGCGTATGTTTGTATATACATATGATTGTGTTTGTGTATGCATGTGTGTTTATGCGAATGTTTGAGGGTATGTATATGTTTGTATGTGCCTGTGTGTTTATGTTTCTATTCAAGTGTATATGTATGTTTGTTCGTACGTATGTGAATCGTGTAAGTACTTGCATGTGCATGTGTGTGTGTGTGCGTATGTGAGATATGTGCGTATGAGTGAGTTTGTGTATGCTCCTTTGTGTCTGTGCATGAGTTTTTTTTTGTGTATGTGTGAGAAGGTGAGTTGTTGAAATTGAAACTCACTTTTTATCAGTCTGTCACTAAACACTAACATATCTGAATAGATTCGGTGAGACTTTTATGATCCTGACCCCTTTTATGAATTGCTATTAAAATCACAAATCAATTCGGTTGATAGTCACTTAGTTTATTATTTATTGTGTCGTACCAACGGGGAGGCAAGCGACACCATCTGAGGGGTGACATCAAGATGACTACCTAGATTTCTTTCATATACGCAGTAATTTTTTTCTTCTGATGAAACATCTGTCTGTCCACACAATATCTCTGAAAGTACTCAATGAATTTGAAATTGGGAATTTTGTTGTAAGTTGAGCAATGAGATAAGGAAGAGTCGGTTGAATTTTTTGGGTTGGATCCAGGAAGTTTTTTTTTTTGAGAGATGATTTTCCAAAGTTTTTTTTTTTTTCATATATTCATGAATACGCTCAAGTCTGTCCACACTATATCTCCGAAGGTTTGCAACGAATTTCATTGAAATTCTGTGGAAGGATCGGTGATAAACTACTAAAGAAGTGGTTACATTTTGGGCTGGATTCCCCAACAACATAGTTATATGTCTACACCACATAATATCACCAAAAGTTCATGACTCTCCACCCAATATCTCAAAAACCACTCAATAAATTACAGTGCAAGTTTGTAGAATCATGGTCTACAATAGAAGGGATTGGATTTTGAGGCAGATCTATGCACAGAGATCGCCTAATATGTTGTAGTTATATGTCCACGCCATATAATATCGACAAAATCCTCACACTATATTTCCAAAAGTTCTCAATGAATTTCAATAAACCATAGAGGAAGTGATTAAATTATAGTTATATGTCCAAACCATATCTTCAACCAATATCTTCAAAATTTCTGAATGAATTACATTGAACATTCGTAGAGGATAGACAATAGGGTATGGAAGAATTGATCAAATCTCTTCACAATTACCTCCTCTATGTCATAGTTATACGTTTACACCTAATTCTGCCAAAATTTAAAGTCTAGCTAACTCCAGTAGTTCTCAAAGGGTTATTGTGAAAGTTTATGGATAGGTGAAACATAGACCACGAAAGAATTGAAAGACGGATCCATGCATAATGTCATATGTCAACACTACATAATATCGTTAAACGATCATGTCTGTCCACTCGGTATCTCCAAAATTTCTCAATTGATTTCGAGGAAATCTTGTGGAAGGTTGGGTAATGGCTTACACAGAAAGTGATTGCGTTATGGGGCAGATCCAAGCACAATTACTTTCCCTAACAATAACGTTGGCAGAGGTCTGCATACCTAGTTGTATGTTTTTTAAGAAACTGAATACGTATTTTCCCATTTCATTTCACAAAATCAGAACTTAAAACTAAAACTAAAACTAAACAGAACTGTTGGCTTATGCCATCAAATTCATCAATATTAGAGAATCATTATGATTAACGAATAGTATTAGTACAAAAAGATCACCAAAATTCTAGATATCCTAGTTCTGGATAGCAGGTTGACACCATGAGTTACCGCCCCTGTTGACATCAACCGTAAGCCCACCACTGTGTTCAATGCACGTGTTCATCTTAAATATTCACCTGTTTTATATTCCTCTTTTATGTCGATGATTGAAAAAGATTTGGAAAAAAAAATAAAATAAAAGGCGTGCACGTACTTCATGGGCATAATGCACCATTGAACTCAATTCCACGCTATTTACAAGATTATCAACTATTTATTGTCTAGCGACATAAATAGGTATATCTCCCGACCTACACCTTTTAATCTGTCTGTTTGTCTCTCTCTTTCTCTCAACACACACACACACACACACACACACACACACACACATCCAACCACCCATAAATGCAAATGCATAAATGTACAAAAGATGCATATAAATAAAAGTACATATATATATATATATATATATATATATATATATATAGAGAGAGAGAGAGAGAGAGAGAGAGAAAGAGAGAGAGAGAGAGAGAGAGAGAGAAAGAGATGGAGATATAATCCTACAGAATGATAAGGATTAGAGACTGTGAAGAATCAAAAATGAGAATTTGGGTAAGAAACAGTTATTTGAGATTTTGCATTACCAGCAGCTATTTAGCTCAAGGGTAAGCGCAACAGTGCTCGAAATATAACGCAAATCATAATCATTCATATATACATATATATATGTATGATAAGGAATGGATATATGATCCGACAGCTTATATATATATATATATATATATATATATATATATATATATATATATATATATATATATGATTATAAATTGCCTTATATTAAATGGAAACTTTTATTTGAAATGATCTCCCGTTATTACACGGTGAATATATCATTTAGCCTAAACAATGTGAATAGAGAAAAACAATAAGGTAGCAGCTTCAAAGAAGCGTTGCTTTTATCGTTGAGCTAAACAGCTGTCGGTAATGCTAAAGCCCAAATAACTGTTATTACGGAAGATCATTTCAAATAAGTTTCAAAATAATATTAAAAAAAAATTATATATATATATATATATATATATATATATATATATGTGTGTGTGTGTGTGTGTGTGAAAATAAAAGAATAGGGGATTCAGCAAATATATAAAATTTGAGTTTTGTTATTTTGTTATTTCTTTTTTTTTTTGAATTTGCAGAATTCCCTCTTTTTGTGAATATTCATTTTCTTCTTGTTGAAACTTGTAAATGTTTTGTTATGTCTCTCCCTCTCTTTCTTTCTCTCTCTGTATCTATCTATCTATATACTTGTATTGAGATACTTCTTACACATACATGTATCGTACACATTGCCATGAAGACAGAGAACGTCTGTTATCTGTACTTTTAATACTTGCCTGGCACGTTCTACCATTGTTTTAAACGCGTTAATAACCCACATTGTTCAAATCTTATAACAATTCAATGTTTAGTGTTTTTGTTTTTCATTTTATACTTGGTTACTATTATTTGTACAGCCCGTACTATATCAAAACCAGCACTAATCAAAACCACATAATTCAAGATATTCTTGAATTTCAATGTAAAAACTGTATCTGTTACTCCCTGCCAGATGTTAATTCAGAAAAAATGTTAAGTATAGATTTATACATATATATATATATATATATATATATATATATATATATATATATATATATTCGTTAACGTGTGGCAAGAGAGAGTCAGATATAGTTTCTTCTACAAAATATTTCATTAATAGGATGCAGGAATTGGCAGGAAGTGGCTTGCAGTGGCAGGTATAAAAAGTACCGTCGTCCACTCCTTGATATCATCGGCCGGTTTAAATTATCTTAAGGAGAGACCCTGTCTTACACAATGGTAAGAGCATCACTATGTTGTAGCAGCTACCCTATCGAATGTACGTTCGATGCCTACATTTTCTTCTATTGTTTATTCTATTTATGTTGTCTAGTCTGAGTGATATATTAACCATGTATCGACGGGATATCATTTCAAAAAAGTTTTTATGTAATATAACACAATTTATAATCATATATATATATATATATATATATATATATATATATATATATATATATATATATAAGGCTGAAAGACGAAACAGGTTGGCACACACACACATATATATGTATACGTGTATCTGTGTGTGTGTATTGATTAACACATGTTAAGTAGACGCATAGAGATATGATAAGCAATTTTAAGCTGCAGTGAACCTGATTAGTAGTTAGACGAATGACCGCTTTGGAAAACTATGAACCATATGCAACAGACTAATCTAAACATAGTGTACCTACAATACATGTCTAGATACTTGTATATTTTTCTCTATGAACATCAATACAGGTACATGCATCTTCTTTTGCATGATAAACATACTTCTTTCCCATTGTCTCTTGCACACATATACACGCCTGATATACCTGTCTGTGTGTGCCTTATATCACGAAAAGAACCCTCCTACAAGCGTGTCTCTTCTTTGCAACGCAGGTTGTTGCGTTTAAGTGCATTTTATTTTACCATGCTCGGATAATTTTTATGGCCCTCATTGTCATTCGGAAGGTGGGACACACGTTAGAGAAACAAGCGTATGATGTTGAAGTTTCTATGACAACATTCTTCAGTTAAAAAATTACTCTCAATAAGTTCAGCGTCGGCCGTAGTCAATTACTGGAAGCGGTAGCCGATTTTATCTGAACGACGAAAACATTTTTTTTTTTAGATTTGAAAGCAAATAAGTCTTGACAATATCTAAATAGGTACAATAGATACTTCGAACAAATGGAGTCCGAACTGTGATGTTTGATTATATATCATGTTGTTGCTAATAGCTCATCATCATTGTGCTAACCACTGGCACGTTTTACCTGCACACACACACACACACACACACACACACACATGTACGTAAATTTGACAATTAGAAGTAAAGAGAAATTTGAGAGAAAAATAGGCGTTACATCTCAAAATTTTTTATTATCACGTGGCCAAGCTATTATGCATTTCGCTGGTTGCCTCTAACTTTTTTCTATAAGACTTGCAGTGGTTGCAGAGAAACTGTATACTGTTTATGTGTGTTAGAGACTGAGAATGAAATGAGATTAAAACAACATACTCATCCCTCCCCCATATATGTGAACATCTATCGATCAAGAGCCAGACATCACATCTCCATTAAAAAAAACACAGACCCCAAAGTCAGGAATACAATATAATATGATACAATATCCGATGTGTGATGGGTTCTTTTCGTAAAGTTCTTGATACATTCAACATTGAGCATCAAGTTGATTTAGAAGAGAGCTTAAAATGTGATGAAATAAGGATTCGCTACACAAACACGCTTATGTTTCTGCCCTGTTTGGGCTTCTTTTGGCGAATGATTAAGTTTTTTTAGATTCCTATTTAGGACATTTTGGGGGGATGGATGGTTTCTTTTTTTCTAGGTTGTAAGATCTTTTCATTCTATTCATATATAAATATTTTTCTTTTTTTTTTGTTTGTTCATTGATTATTATGTTTTTAATGTTTTATCTAGTGGGATACAGTGCTTGTTGGTACCTACACCGTATCCTCTTATAATTTATAACCACCAACAAGCATAGAATAAAAGGAAGATCCTATAACCTAGAAAAATAGACCCCCACAAAATGTCCTAAATTGGAATCTAAAATAAACTAAATTCATTCGCCTGATGAAGCTCATTCAGGACAGAAAGGTAAACGTGTTTGTGTAGCGAATCCTTACTTCGTATTACTCACGCACACACACGAACACACACACATACATATGTATATGTGTGTGTGTGTGTGTGTGTGTGTGTGTGTGTGTGTGTTCAGCCATTTTGGATTTATTAGTCAAACAAACACAGTTACCCCCCTTAATGAGTGATGTCATTGCATTTATGAGAAAAATGACGGTTTCATTTGCTTTCACCAGGGTACAGACGCATTTTATTGCTTAAGAAAAAACTACAAATCGATGGAAAATAAATTAAAAAGTAAAGAATGAAATTAAAGCAATTTTTGTTCTAATCTTCTGTGATTAATCAGTTTGTCCGAATCAGATAATATTTTGACTAAAGATGTTTACTAAGCTTGGCTTAATTTCTTTTTTTTTTTTTAGATGAGGGATCATCCATTTGTATAGATTTTTTCCAGCATGATGTCCACATTATCGTTCATCTTTTGAACACAACGTTTCGGCCGTTGTACTGTAAGGGCTTTTTCAGGTGGGTGTCGTAAATAGAGAAGGTTTAGATTGTTGGGACGGGGAGAGGGAGCTTCAAAACGTGAAGGGCAGATTGTCCTCATTCTGCTGTCTATTTTGGATTGGGGGTGTATCCTTGATCATATTCATGTCGCTGTCCATTTTTGGTGATATAATCATCGGTGTCTATTATTGGTGTTATAGAGACTTAGCTTTGTTTGAGACGGCCAGAATATTTTCGGCTGAAAACTTTGCCAATTTCAAGATAGTGCACGTGAGCAAATATGTTGTTCGCGCATGCATTCGTCAATGAATGGAAATAATTCATTAGTGTGTATACCCTCTCAAGCATACAAATTTTTGCATATTCGAGAGTTCTGGGTTTTATTGAAAGCTTGATCAATAACTTCGTATCCTGTCATTCATTTATTAGCTGAATTCCGATCTTCATTTTTTTATTTTATAATTTTCGATCCATGTGATGAATATTCACCGCTGAAGGAAGAAGATTGAATTGAAAAAATTTTAAAATATATATTCTAAATATATATATATATATATATATATATATATATATATATATATATATATATATATATATATATATATATATCCTGATGAGAAATTTGGACATTTTATCTGACTTTGTCTATATATATATATATATATATATATATATATATATATATATATATATATATTTCAACTACTGATAGTTTTCTGTGGCCAAATCCGTTACTGTATATAACAAAAATAAAATACTTATATATATATATATATATATATATATATATATATATATATATATATATATATATATATATATATATATATATATATATATATATATATATGCGTGTGTGCAGGAGCGTGCGTGTATGTGTCCACACGCCTATTGATAAAATTCTGTAAAAAGTTCAATACATGATAGTTACAATCGGGCTTAATAATAGACCAGTGTCATTTTGCTCATAATTACAGCATTTTCAGAAAAAGTTTTTCTCATAAAAGAAGACTACTCACAAATTATTAGTTATTAGGATGCTTTTCCATAAGAGTTATGAGAAACTGATGAAAATGTTTGTATATACAAAATTAAAGAAAGAAACAAGGCGTGAAATCCTTAGTGACTATAATTTTCACGGCTTAAATGGTTTCATGAAGAACGGAAACATTTGTGGGAAATAGAGCATAAAATCCGTAGTGGTCATCATCTTTTACGATTGATATAAAGACAGAAATTACAAGTTAAAATAGAATAAGATTCAAAGGTTTTATTGTCCAAGTCTAAACTTGAGTTGACTTTATTTTCTCAAACCTCACCATATTTAGTATAGTAAACTTTTCATTATTTGTCTCTCCTGTCACTTGAAACCAAACAGATGTATAAATTTATTGACATCACTAGCGTTTTCTATTGGAAAGCATCTAAAAAAAAGTGTGAAAAAACTCATCTAGAAACATTTAGATTCTTGAGAAAGCTTATAATAGCGTCAATAACACCTTTGTTAAGTCATGATTTTTTTCAAGTCTGAAAATACTGTAGAAAGTAAGAAAATATGAGCCAAGACCTTTTCTCTAAGTCGATCTCGAAGAAAAGTGTAAAGTATATGGAAAATATTTCAGATATGCCGTCTGGGAAGCAAAAAATTATCAAGTTTCCGCTCCCTTCAGAAAAGCCAAAAATGTTTACGAACTTTGTCAACCGGGGTTCAGCAAAACCCAAGGGTTCCACGAGCGGTAGTTTGAGTTACCACAAAACTTTTATACATGCATGAAAAAGTTACCTGTTGTTTGCTTCAATTTTTTTAGTTTTTTTGTGCACCTGCACACCTCTATAAGGTACTTTTGTTCGGTCTGTCGGTTCCCAAAATGTGAAATCTCAATTATCTCAGCCTTATCAAGTTGGATTGATACGAGTCTTTGCCCAGAACTTCGGATGAACTATAGTCATCCTCCTGGCTCTCATTTTTGAATGTTGAAGATTATTGTCCCTCACATTCAACAGAAGTGCGTATATGATTGATGAAATACATCAATTCAATGAAAAGTAAGTTAAACTAATCATCTTACATTCTTATTACATTTTCTTTTGGTGACAGGTTCCTGAAAAGTTAAGTATCTTGGAATTTTCACCAAATTGGACAAATATCTAGAAAACCATCTTCCAGTACGCTCTAGAATAGTGACAGTTACTCATATATTATGATGCATGTACATTTTTGAACACACTGATGTACATATGATGTTAGCAAAGCTGTACACATGATATTTTTATGGTGGGCTCTCTGAGATATGAAATTCATTCCAAGGGTTCCTCTAGTCTAAAAGGTTGAGCAAAGCTGGTGTAATATTCATAATTCATAGTCAATAAAATACTATCAATGCTACGTTTAATGCGTTTACAGAAAATATCTTGAGATGAAAAAGATAGTCTTTAGAGGCGAGTATTTCTGAACCAAAATATCCGTGGATCATTCTTGCAGTAAAATGATTCATAGTATTTGTTTATCATGACGTTATTCAGTCGTTCTGTTCATCTTTCATTCACTTATTTTTCATTTCTATAATTTCATTCCTTTCTTTCTATTCTATCTCCTTTCCTTCTTTTGTCGCTTCATTTGTCTTTCTGTATATCTTCAGCTGCCCCACTCGATTACATTATTTATGGTTTGTTGGGTCACACCTGACTTGCCCTCAGTCCATATCTCTCTCAATTTTTTCTGTAATCATACGTTTTTTCTTCCTTTATTAAAAAAATTGTATGGATATAGCCTTCACCTTCTCCATTTCTGTCCTTTTGCTTGTTCTTTCTTTTTTTTTCTTTTTCACCATTTTTTCTTATATCGACCGTCCTTTCTTCTTCTTCTTCTTCTTCTTCTTCTTCTTCTTCTTCTTCTTCTTCTTCTTCTTCTTCTTCTTCTTCTCTTTCATTTTTCAGTGTGCATTAGCTTATTTTATTCTATATGTAAATCTTCTAAGTTTAACGGCTACAAGTAGTGAAACCAGAATTGACGACCTGCGTTCGAGACGAGGCTGAGGTAGCTTATGTTAACTATACTGAGAAAGGCACGGATTCATTTTCCTTTGCGTTCTGTCCCACCGTCAGATATCACGACTAAATGTTTTCCCTCTGGAGTGCCTCGGTATTTGAAAGAGAAAAATGCTTATTCGTATATACGACTCTCCCGCTTTCTGATTATTATTCATTTTTCTCATATCTCTGATCTTTTCTCTCCTTTCGCACCTATCCCTGGAATATTATGATCAAGAATAAGAAAGGAAGAGGGTGCTCATGCTTGAATGGAAGAAATATTCTAGTTGTTGACTGTAGGAATAAAGATTTAAATCAAAATCAATTAATAATCAAAATTAAATATATTGATGTCATTTGTCCTTTCATGTTATTATAGTTGATACAGATACATTCCATCGGTGATTAATAAATATGCGACAGGTAATTATGATACCCTTATAGTTGACACTTGTGGAATTCCTACGTGTCCAGCTTATGATAATGATGATGATGATAACAATAATAATAATAATAATAGTAATGATAATTATTATTATTATTATCATTATTATTATTATCATTATTATATTATTATTATTTTCAATAATCTGATAATTATTACCATACACATAGCAACGTCACTTTCCCATGACATGAACATACTTGAAAATTGGTATGAACTTCTGTAAATGTATAACAATAAAAAATTCTGCACATTAAACCAGGGAAAGCAGAACACCAAAAATGACCAAACTTCCGGAAGACGACCAACGGCATCTGCAAAAGGTCCAAGAAAATGACCCTAAAGTTGTGGACCCAAACCTGAACTCTAGAAAACACTCTAGTGAGAATATTAGTAAAGCCAACAGCAGGGTTTTCCATATCTAGATTCAGGAATCTTCAATCTCCCCTACGAGTCTCTTGTTAGACCCCACCAAGAATGTGCCTCTACTGTCTAGACTGTAGACATTGCTGATGGATATTCAGAAAATAGAAAAGGCCCAGAGACATGCAGTGTGCTTTATTCCAGAAATCTCATCTCCACCAAACGCAGAAAGACTTCAACGTGTCAATTTACCGACATTATAATACATTATAATACCAGCGACTTTGCTCTGACTTCTTATTTGTTTTTACTCTTTCTCGCACGATAATTCTTGACACCAACACCTACTGTTCAATCTGTAGGTATAAAATATAGATGCCAACGCCGTCCCTTAGTCATAACACAAGAGGTCACAATTTCAAATATCAATTGTAACACCATCAAGGTACACGTAACAGATTTCTAACATACAGAATTATCAGCGCTTGGATTAGTCTTTACACAGATACGGTGGATGCATTTAAACATTATTTGGACAATGACCCCTTCATGCTAAACAGATACACACTATACTAGCTCTAATGCTATATAACGTACAACCGAAACAAAATGGAATATATGCCAATTGAACACTTGAACGGGTGGAAAATCAGTAGTGCTAAAAATGACCATGACTCATGACAAATCACTAATGATGTTCATCATACCAAAACTCAGACCACGATGACTATCGCTTTAGTAATGGAAACCTTCTCATACTCAGAATCTATTTCTCTTCTTCATCTTATTTCAACCATGCATTCGCTTCTCCGACTTGTCCTATACGAACTCCCGCCACTACATCTACCTTTCACTGATATCAGCGGCATCTTCTTCCAACTTGCCCCTTTCCCCTTCTCTACCATCTTACGCCTGACGTCGACAGCCTTGTCGGCACGCGCCAACAGATATCAGAAGACAGGGGACGGGGTCAGCTAGCACAGGTATGCCCTCAACACGTCTCCTTTTTCATCTCGTATTTACTCTTTCTTTTTTTCCCTTTCCCTCTCTATATTCCTTTCTACCTCCTTATCCTATGTATCCCCACCCCGAATACAGGACATTGTCGATGAAGTTTGACACTGAACCCACAGACCTAAAATCATCCTGGCACGCTTATCTCTTTCTGCCATGACATACTTCATTGTTTACCCCCACCTCAATTGACACACCCCTCTTTCTTCTACCACTTAAGCCTCATGCTACCTAGTCTTCCCCTCTCTGTCATAACGCCCGACCCCAAAGCAGCAATTTTGGCATTGTAGATGAATAGATAAAAAAAAAATGAATAGATAAATAAATCCAGCTGAATAGATCGGTATTGATATCATAAAGCATGGCAAATTTTCAAATATATGAATTTATGGGCTGCCAGAAGGTAAGAAACTCGTACTGTATCAATTTCATAAGCGAGAGAGGGCATGTCTGCCTTTAAAATCAGCATTTTTGTTTTGGCTTTTGGCGGAGCTCGAACGGTGGCTAAAAGCAGTGGAGGTAGATACGCAACTCTCTCAGCCATAATGCAGGCTGAAGTTGACAGTTCTGGCGA
Source organism: Thysanoteuthis rhombus (assembly GCA_963457665.1). Taxonomy (NCBI): domain Eukaryota; kingdom Metazoa; phylum Mollusca; class Cephalopoda; order Oegopsida; family Thysanoteuthidae; genus Thysanoteuthis; species Thysanoteuthis major. The sequence goes on from OY735201.1 coordinate 58,183,003, forward strand.
AGGTATCAGGAGGGAATTTATCAGAGCATTCATTAGAACAACGACAGCTACTGTAGCACAATGGCTGTTAGTGTATCGATAAAAATGTGTTGTTCGAATATTTGATTTTAAAGGTTTGTGAATGTGTCCGCTTTTGTTATATTGGCCCTGATCATTCCTCGTAAATATTTTATTACGTATATGCATACGAAATAGATATATAAGTAAAATGATGTAATTGAAATACTTATTCATTTATAATGAATGTACAAGAATAATTTGTACACCCACAAATACATACAGATGCATGCATTCACCTGCATACACATACAGGTATATACATACATGTACCCAACCACACAAATGTACAGATCCATATGCTCAGGTACATTCACGAAAATACGCATTTGAACATATGCACATATTTGCACGTAGATGCACACACGTATACATACGCATGTACACATTCACATACATGCGTACACTGATACTTACACTTGCATACACTCGTACACACACATATCCGCAAGCATACTCTCTCTCTCTCTCTCACACGCAGGCACACACACATATTCACGTACGCACGTAGATATACGAATGCAAACTCACTCTCATACTTGTGTCCGCACTATGAAAAGGAGATGATAAGAGTAAAAAAAAAAAACGGATGAAAGAGAGAATAAACAGAAAGAAAGTTCAAGTGAGAAACAATGAAAGAAATTCGCACAAGAAAGAAAAAAATGGGAATATAACAAGAGAAAGAATCGAAGAGAAAATGAACGAAAGTGAAAAAAGATTATGATACAAAAACAGGAGTTCGGCATAATATTAGAGACAGAAACGAAGAAAAAAAGGAGATTTTATAAATGCTAGAAAAGGATGTTTGTGGAAAAAAAATGGAAGTTTGACGAAACATCTTTTTACCGCCAATTCTACCTCTACCACCCCACATCAATATCGTCACACCCTCAAATTTCTTCACCTGCATCATTATCTCGAGTTAACCATCTTTGAACAAGATAGCTTTCTCTCCACTCGAAATTTCCCCATCGTTGTTTTCCCTCCATCTGAACACTCCTTGGGGCAGGTGAGCTCCTTCCATCCCCCGTCTCCCAACTCCGTTTCTGTCTGTGGGTGGGGTCGGTTTGGGAGATAGTTAAATCCTCTAACGGTCTCTGTCCGGCTGTCCCATTGTTCAGCCTTTCCCCTATAATTGACTTACTAGACTAACATTCAGCCTGCACGCGTGCCTGGTCCCCTTCAAACCTTTCAAGTTAGCCGACAATACACGGCCATTACTTCCAGGTCGGTATAGGCTGACAGGCGCCAATACGTGAACAAGGTCTCGAATGTTCCATTATCGCCTATGACCCCATCTCGGCGGGTCGCTTTAGAGAATAGTCTCTTCCTTCACCTCTCTTTTTTTTCACGTCTTAGTCTCCTACTGTGGTATAAAGCAATGATCGTTCCGGCAAAATAACTCACCTGTCATGGAGCTAGGACATACCTCACAGGAGACGGCGTGCTTCTGCTGATTGCTATCTATCTCAGTGATGATCTAGAGATATTTGAGATGACACTCAAAGAATACTCATAAGTAGTTGTTGACCAACAGAAAGTAAAGGATAAGAAATTACAACAATTTTTTACAATATTTTTCCAATTCATTTTCCGGAGAATCTTTATATATATATATATATATATATATATATATATATACGTGTGTGTGTGTGTGAGTGTGTGTGTGCGTTCATGTTTGGAAATGAATGTGTAATCCGACAAGAAAAATTATAGATTTCGTTGTAATATTTAGAAACTCTTATTTGAAATAATCTCCCATAATTGCAGTGAATGTATCACCTAGCCTTGACAACATAAATAGAATAAGCAATTAGAGATAATGGAGCTGCTGCAGGAATCGAACCAACGCTATTTTGAAGCGGCTGTTCTCTTGGTCGCTAGTTCAATTTCTGCGACAGGCCTGTTTTCTTTAATTGTTCATACCATTCATCTTGCTTAGGGCCAAATGATACATCCACATATATATAATCATAAATTGCGTTATATCATATTGAAACTCATATTTGAAATGAACTCCCGCTATTACGTGGTGAATGTATAATTTGGCCTAGACAACGTACACAGAATAAACAATTGAAGAAAATATTTGCGTTGAAAGAAACAAATAGAGCAGATATTGACCGTAAATAAGCAAAATGAGAACGTGGAGTTGAAAGAGTTATTCGAGCCTTCAATTTTTTTCAGAGGCTGCTTAACTCAATGGTGAGAGCAACGCTACGTTGAAGCAGTTCGTCACTGGTTCGATTCCAACAGCAGCCCTGATGATACATTTCCCGAGTAATAGCGGGAGATCATTTCAGATGAGGGTTTCCGTATCATATAGCACGATTTATGATCATTCAATCGGATCATATATCCATTTCCTAATAATAACATATAGTTATACTTACTCGGGCAAAAATTTCCAATTGTAATCTTTCAGATGAAGCATACGTGCATTTGTCATGATCATAAATTATACTCATCCTTAACAAAATTGTTTTGAAAAAAAAAAAAATTAAAAATGAATTATTTAGATCAGAGATATCAATCGGTTAATTTACAAGTTCACAAAAATTCGAACTCACGGTTTATTTCACTGTTTTATTGGTAATCATTTTGGAAATCTGGAGAAAATGTTTACTATAACTACTTTGTTGCATCGCCCTTTCGGTTAATTATTTGAACATTCTACATGACAATCTAAACCGAACGATTGAGGAATTCATCATGGCACTTAATTTCAAGTTTTTAAAATGGTAGATATGAGTTCCTGCATCGGATTAAATTGCTACCCACCTTCAAAAAATATTCATTTTCGAGCATCTCCGTGTTTTCATTGATGCTGTGATCCAAAGTGTTTTTCTCACCTTATACTACATCACCCCAAACCATGAGCCCATCATCTCCATTGGCATGATTTAAAAAGGTTTCTTCTATAATCACAGATCATGCCAATAATACTTTAGGCCATCAGAGCAGTGTACATTGAATTTCTTATTGTCTATGAAGAAGCCCCTCCGCCATCACACATCTGAATAGGTCTTACGAATTCCAGAATACGTTGTTTGCAGATCATTTTTAGAGCAAGACGCTACAATCTTTCCTGTGTCAGAATTCTGACTTCTTAATCGGTCTTTCGATGGTCTCTCTATGAACTGAAATCTCTATTTCTACTTTCAGACGAGCATAGACTGATTGAGGATTTGCAGCAGCCCCCTGATGACTACTCTGACATCACGATTGAACATCGCCTTGGGGCTCATACCTCTGTTCTTGGCTCCATAATTTTCCAGATCACTCAAGAGAGGTTTCACAACTATCTTACTTCGACGAATACGTTCAGCTTTTACACGTTATGATAGCCTCTGCTAACGAAGTTCCCACCACGTTCGAATTGGTCAATTTTGGACTCTTTCCAATACTTTGTAGATCTAACGTAAAAAAACGATAAAATAAACTTTCAACCTTTCGTATCACGTAAATTGTCAACGGGTTGTGTGTTGTTCTTATAGATAAAGCACTCGATAATCAAAAGACATGAAACAAATTGTTGTTTGAGTATAAGAATTATGCACACACACACACACACACACACACACACACACACATATATATATATAATGAAGTAACGATTTGCTCCACAAAGATGTTTATGTATCTGCCTTGTTTGAGCATCTTCAGGCCAATGATTTGGTTTATTGGAGATTCCTATTCAGGACTTTCTTTCGGTGGAGGTTGTCTATTTTTCTAGATTGTAGGATCTTTTTCCTAATGTTAGAGTTCCCTTTTGTATGGCCTAAGTTGTTGATATAGTTATTTTGAGTTTGGTCTATTTCTACATGTCCAAGATAATTATGGTGCTGGGGTTGTTCTTAAAAGTGGCTGTCGGTATAAAATAATGATGATGTTCATGGTAATAACACGAGGAATGAAATACCTACCGTGATTAATTTTTAGTATAACTGTACGTGAGTTATTAAGTGAGTATAACTATTCGTGGGTTTTTAAGTTATGCCTGTGTATCGGAATTTTGAGCAATGCCAGAATTTTAACGCCATTTAATGTTTTATGTTGAATGTATCGAGCACTTCATGAAATAAACTCATCACACATCGGACGATATATTATATCAAATTGTATTCCTGATCTGTGTGTATATATATATATATATATATATATATATATTGTGTCAGCCACAGACTTTGTATTACAACTCTTCAGCTTGACTACAGACTATCCATTATTCCATCCAGTGCCACGAGGAAGATTGAAGCCTTTGCTTCAGACCCGGAGGCCGGTATACTTTCTCTGCTCCACGGAACTAGACGGTCAGTAAGGTTGGATTCAAGCGATATATTTAGCATATATTCCCCCTCCACCAGAGTGCTCTATTTCCATGGAAGAGCACTGCATAAGCTTACAATGAACGAATTACCTCACTTAAAGAGTGCTCAACCCATTGAGCTAAACTGCCGCTGGTAATACAAAGGCCCAAATGACTGTCTTAATTCCAAATCAATTATATCCCCGAAATAATATTTCCCATCAGAAGTAACCGAAATGCTTCAAAGTTGTACTTACGTACAACTGACATAAGAGCTCAGGTTAGTATTACGGTTACAACGTGAATAGATCACCCGTTCCCCCTACAAAAAATCGTATTCTTAAAAAAACTGACACTTTTACAGTTACAGTTTTTCGCTTTCCACGTTTTTTTTTTTTTAATCAAAAACGCTGATTTCTGGACTTTTTAAAAATTCACGAAGAAAACAATAAAAAAACAAGCATAAATTGAAAATTGAAAACGGGAAGTTAATGCTATGTTTCGTTGACGAGGAAAGAACAGATAGTATGCTTCGATCCTTATTTACTCGTTTCCCCACAAGAGCAAGATGTTACACAAGGCCGTTTTTAATATGTGATTCCAGTTACGGGAAAGCTGCGAACATTGCTCCGATCCCCGCAACTAGTGTCGTGAAGGCGTCAGAGCGAGCCCGACCCATCCCTTTCAGTGCAATGGGACAGTACGGCCCCGGGGCGTACTGCTCCCCCGAGACTGGGCCGAGTACTTTTTGAGGCCAAAGGATGAATCCTAGTACTCTTGCTCTTAGCGATACCGAGCTTCAATGAGCCATCATTCGCTACAGTATTGCACCGATGCAAAGCCCAAGTGAGTTCTGCGAACAGATACTGCTCTTTGATCGTGATTGAAAGGCTGCAAAAGGCTGGGACTTGAAATTAGCTTTATGCCATGTTCGATGGTCCACGTGTTCGGCGCATTTATCAACTTCGTTCGGTTCTTCAGAAGAAAGTTCGTTATGGTCCATATGAATGTTAAAGTCAAAATTCGTTATAGCGAGGTTCGAGGATTCATTGCATCTATCTCAGAAATGTTTACTCAAAACATGAAAAGACACTTATTGCTCTATAATTTTTCAAAACTAATATTGAATTAACAACTGATTGTTGTTTTCTACTTACAATGCTTATCACTCTCTAGAAAACTGCCAACAATTGCATTTCATCATATTCTGTTGCAATTGAGAAATAGTAATCGCATTTACAAACGAAAAAATATGAAAACAGCACATCATTGTCGACATATTATTGGAGACTAAGTAATAGCAAACTCAAACCCAAAGTAAAATGGAAATATCAAAATAAGTATTCATATGCCAGAATATTGAAACCCAATGTTGCTTATGCCTAAATGAGAAATTTGAAATCCTCACTTTTGCCAATTAAAAAAACAAACAAAAACAACTAAAAGCAGAATTATTAAACAGAAAAAATGAGGTAGCATTAAAATGCTGGCATCGCTCAAAATTCCTATTAAGGAACATAACTCAATAAACCACAAACAGATATACTAAAAATTAATCACCATAGATATCTCATTCCCCCAATCACTTTGACAACCCAATCGCCACAATTATCTTAGACCCGTGGCAGCAGACCAAATCCAGAATAATTAAATTGACGACTAAGGCTATATAAAAATTAACCCTAACATTGGGAAACAGATTTAAGTGAGAATATTCCCAGAAAAGAAACATACAACGAAGACCTGATGGATTAACTACATACTGATTTTCAAAATGCTGACACCATACCCTCGTAATTCATAATTTATAACTATCAACAAGCACAGCATCCCCACTAAATAAAACAGAAAAATATAACCAGCGATGACCGCTAACAAATATATAAAGAGAATAAAAGGAAGATCCTACAACTTGGAAAAACAGAGCTCACCAACAAAGTGTCCGAAATAGAAATCCAAAATGAAACGAACATTTGCCTGAGGAAGCCCAAACAGGACAGAAAAATAAACGTGTTTGTGTAGCAAATCCTTACTCCATTATACATATAATTATAAATGTGTTAAATCACTTTAAAAATGTATTTGAAACGATATCCTGTTACTACACGGTGAATGTATCATTTGGCCTCGGAAGTGTGAATAGAATAAACATTTGAAGAAAATGTGTCTACCGTTGGAGTCTGATAAAGTAGCTGCTCCAACGTAGTGTTGCTCTTACCATTGAGCTTCGTTTTCTACGATTCCTGCGGCAGCCCCATTTTTTAAATTGTTTATTCTATTCATGCTGTCTCGGCCTAATGATACATTCACCGTGTCATAACGGATGATCCTTCCAAATAAAGTTCCAAAGAAATTTATAATTATAATACTAAAGAAAATGAATGTTTGTGTTTTTAAATAAGTGTGAAGAATCGTTTCAAATAGAGTTTCAAAGTAATACAACGCATTTACAATAATTTCTGTCGGATTATGTATCCATTTTTCAATAATAATAATAATGATAATAATAATAATGATAATGATGATAATAATATATACATCGTTAAAAGCATTTATGAATCCCTCTGAGTGTGTGTGCCTCCGTGTGCGTGTGCATGTGTTTGTATGTGTGTGTGCATGTGTTTGTGTGTGAGTGAGTGTGTCTCTGTATGTACTTCTGTGCGTGTGCATATGTTTGACCATTCAAAATAATGTGAAATAAGTAACAGATTGAGTAGAAAAGAGTAGATAACGTAGAAAGAAGTAGAAAGCAAAAAGAAACTAAAAAGGCATAATTCTTTTTAACCTGCGCTTATAGTTTGTGCATGTTCCATGTACGCATTTTCCGTACCAGTAAATACAGTATGAGCACGTGTTCAATTAATATTTTTTCTATAAGTTAATATTTTTTTTACGTGTATACGCGTTTGTTTGCATTATGAAAAAAAAAATGTGTTAATTCTTTCATTTATTTGAATATGGACGTAAAGCTTTCCATTCTTGTTATTAAAGATAGGATTGATTGATGGATTTTTTGGCTTCCTGTCCGACAGGTTGTATCAACCTTGTAGAAAAAAGATGTTTTTCTTGAAAAAAAAGAAAAAAAAGAAGTTATTTCCGATCCATGAGTTTTGAGTGGAAAGTTTATTCGCTCGAACCTTTTATATTAAGTTCAACGACGCGTTCACCATCCGTGGTAGTAGTAGCAAAAGGAGGAGGAGGAGGAGGAGCAAGGGGAGGAGCAAATGGTCTTTCTTTGAGTCGATTGATTCTTATAATTGTAAAATATTACGATATGGAAACATTCTGCCAGTATTATTTTCAATAGAAATCGTAAATGGCCATTTTTGCTGTTCTTTTGGGCTATTTTTTGCTTTTTTTAAATACAAAAAATGCGGACCTTGGACATTATGTTATTGGCAGCTGATAAAAAAGTGATAGGAAAGGATGTTATTTTAATGATGTCGCACCTTCTAATTACATCATACATCTTTCTTTCCAGTAAACAGTCGACCAGATACGCGAACCGTTGCTCTGATTGCATGGTTCTCTCATACTGAAAAGGATATGCGTGGCCTTGGCCGACGTAATACACGTATTGATCCGTCTCACAAGGAAAAAATCCATCACCATTCTACTATTTTTATCCGCTGACGTGTGCAGGAGAAGAATAAGAACAGTGATGATTTCGCGGAGACTGAATAACATCCCTGGAGAACAGGTATTTTTCATAGTAGTGTACAGAGGACAAAATGAAAACAAAATGAATTTTAAAAAAGGGGGGACGTTATGCAATTATTGCTTTTTGACGTTTTGGATTCTGTCTCCATGGAATTGTTTGGATTGTTTTGAATGATACCCCGTCGAAACCTGCGTGTCATGAAGAACAGCCCGGCCCGAAACAAATGAATGAAACAAAAGAAGCAGTGTCCTCAGATTTTCCAATAAATCCGAATCTTTCATCTAACAGACAGGAGTAAATAAACGGAGAAATAGGTGGTGGAGAAAAAAGATAGGGAAATAAAGTGCTCCCATGGGAAATCGAATTTTATGTTTCCATTTACTAATTGTTCCTTAAAAATTGTAGTCTAATGTCTATGTAGAAGTGGAGAGTTTCTTGCGTGACTTTAATTTCCATGGAGACAGAATGAATGTTGAGTTCTGTAGAGGAGTTGGTTTTTGTTAATATCACACAGTTGACTAATATCACTACGTGCTCAGACAGTTGTGGTGTCTTTGTTTTTGAGTGCGCACGATAATGTAAAATTTTTAAAATGTGAGTCAAGATAATGACAGTAGTCACTTTTAGTCAGTGGAAACCAGGTCCGTTTGAGTCCCTTTGAGTAGCAAATGGCGAGTCTGTGGCGTGAATTCAGGCGAGGGAAACCAATATATGGACTTCCCCATTCCCCAGACAAGCTACAGCTGAATGTGTGTGGGTCATGGTCAGCAAAAAAAATAGAGGTTAAATTGTGACATGACTGTTTCCTACTACTTAGATCAGCCGCTGCTGATTTTTTCTTTCCCCTTCTTTTGATATACGCAAGCAAATTTGCATCTTTTTTTCACTGAGATTTTGATCCTCTTTTGCATAAATTACGAAGGCTCCAGACAAGGGCCCCTCAAAACCCACACATAATCTTCAAATCTATCAACAATGCAAGAGTCGACAATCCTATCTACAATAAACAATTTAATTAATAATTTGAAGATGATAAAATTTCAAAATGCACAATTAATTCTAACATATTTTCACCGAGAAAAAAAAGGTATTCAATGTACATTTTACCAAATTGGGAAAGCATTTTTATAGAAGTACAACATATTATCAATTGATCGATTAATGCTCAAATGACTAGTATCCAGATTTGTTAATGACATTCTACTTAGTATTATGGTGTGATACAAAGAACATAACAATCTATTATGTCATACGACTCAAGATTATGCAAAGTGAATGGTTTTAATTATTAAACCTATGAGGAGATCAGGTAGCCATTATTAGCCAACAATTAGAAGTATCGAGGGGTAGTTACAATCAATTTTTGGCTCGGTTTGATATAAACTAGGTCTTTAAGCTGTGGTTAAAGAATTTTGATGTGTACCACTACGAAGATTTTTTTTATTATATTTCACGTATATTGGTAATTGTACTGGTTCATGTATTAAAAAATAACGATAATGATGAATGTAGGGATTTCTCTGGGATTTTTTTTATCGGGGTGGGAATTCCAACTTTTTTGCACCGTTAAGTGAAAGTTTTCAACAAGGTTCGCATCAATGTACCATTGTAACATTGACTTGATCAAATAAAAGTGAGTTGTTCATCCAAGTTATGTCTAAATGGATAGAAGTTTTAAGCTTGATTTTGCAAAATGAATCAAGGTTCATAATGTTTTGATTCGGACCTGTCTCAACTTGCAGTATAGAAACTTTGGGGTTATCGTAGACAGCACACTCCGGTAGATTCCCATTGTTATGTCCTAAAAACCACATTGGTCCACTGCCATGACCTAAAGCCAAATTGGGGACGGCATCAGTATTTGCTAGACGTTGGTTAGTCTGATAAAATTGTTTATTACATCACCTAAAGAACTCAGTATTCAGGATGCTGCTGTATATTTTTAATATCGATTGGAATGAAAGGTATACCTCGATATGATCTACACAAGCATTGAGCGATTAACCGAACTCACATATGGACGAACACCTCTTGTCTATTCACAGTTGAACGCATTTTAACTTGTATGCACCTGTTGAACTTGATCTGCACCCGACAATACAACTGAATTTGGTCAACACCCACAAGTGTGTCTGACCTCAATCTATACCGCATTGTAATAGACTCAATCAAATAGAAATAATGTGAAATTTTTAAATCAATCAAATTAATAAAATGTATAAAGTATCTTGGTTCAATTTCAAGTTTCAAATTGCATTTTTAAATTGGTTCGTAAAATAGATGTGTATGGTCTTAAATTCATTTTTAGAATAAAGAGTGTGTCTGAAATTCAATCTCCAATTTATTCAACGTGTAAGTAATTACTTAATTTACTTCAAATTACTAAAGGTATTCTTGAATTCAAACTTGAATGTGAAGGGAATATTGGAAAATGAATATTGAAAAAAAGTTGAAATCAAAGGTATAATGCGAATTTATTTTTGAATTGAAAAGGCGAAATCACCAAAATAAAATAAGTACATTGTAATTATAAGTCTAATGATTACTTTTGGTGAAAACTCAAACAGAAAATAAGTATTTAAAATTCCAATTGAAAAATATAACAACTGCTCAATTAGAAGGTTTTAAAATCTGATTTAAAAGTTGGGATATTAGAAATATTTCGCATTTTTTGCATTAAAAATTCTCTTTTTCAAGTTAGCGTTTACATCAGGTAAATCTTACGATGAATGATTATTTTTTGCCTCTATTCAAATGTAACGTGATTTTAAGCAATTTAGGACGTGGTCTAAATAAGTGCTTCCTCATAGTAATATTTATAATTTTCTTTCAAAGCCTGGATTTCGTTATGAAGCTCGAAGCTTTACAAAAAGGATACATTTTGATCTACGCTTAAACATAAAATGCTCGAAATTATATACTTGAATAAAAGAGTTATATATATATCTTATTTAATCGAATTAGATTTTCATTTTTTAGCTTATAAATTCACTTACGAAACTTCCGCGTCAACAGATTTGGAAGATGGTAGAAATGACGAATGCTATTTTAATTTTACGCTATTGTCACTTTGTTGAAACGACGTCTGTAAGAGCCTTAGTTATTTTGAATAACAAAAGAATATTAAAAAATTGCTCTTTGTTTTCAAGCAGACCTCGTTTGAACATCATTTTGACAGGTTTTAATAAACAAAAATGAATACATGTTGTTTGTTAAAAAATATTGGGAAAATCCCATCGTTAATTGTTTTTTTTAAACCATTAATGGCAGATGCAGTTTTTAACTGATATCCTGACTGCAACTTGGATAGTCCAATTGTAATACAAGTGAATTTTGCCATTTGGATCAATTAATAGGTTTGTCACTTTATAAAGATGTATAACTTTTTTTGTTATCATTCCAACAACAAAACATTAGTTAGTTATAAGAAATGAAAAACAACTATGCAATGTAAAATTTGTACTTCTTCCGCAATTTTTTAAATGAAGATATTGCAACTCTTTCACCTTTTCTTACGTGGGTAGGATTGTATAAATTCTCTTCTCATTTATACTGCTGAAGATTTCTTGATGATGATGATCATCATCATCATCATCACTCTTTAATCTTCCGTCATTGGACATAGACTTTCCCAAGAATCTACCATGCCACTCTATCAAGGGCGTCGTTGAACCAATACTTTCTAAAGTTGTTCACTTCGTCTCTCCATCTTGTATCCTGCTGGCCTTAGTTACGCTTGTTATCTTTGGGGATCCAGTCGTAATGTCCATCGGTTGTCTGCCATTCTTTCAACATGACCAGCCCATTGCCATTTGAGTTTCCTATTTTCCCCTGATATATTGTGCCGTCTCGTGCTGTCTCTTCATGTGAGGTTGAGCATTATTCTCTCATGAACACGTTGCATGGCTCTCAGTTTGAACGTCAATCTCTTGGTTAAATTCTGTTTCAGCTCCATAGGTGACTATCAGAGGGATGCATTGGTTGTATACCCTTCTTCTTAGGATTAATGGTATCTTCTTGTTTTTGAAGTTTGAGCTTGCTCTACCGAAGGCTGGCCATCCAAGAGTGATTCTTTGCTTGATTTCTTCTTCTTTTGAGGAGTTCATGAAAATTTGTTGCCCTAGGTTGATGCAGTGGTTCGGTAATATGTTGTCTTTTCTGTTTCACGTTGAAGTATTTCACATCAGAGGAGTTCCTGAAGCCGAAATTAACAAAATGGAAACACTTCTTTTATCTGCACCCTTTTCTCACTCGACAGTCTGATTTTACAAAATGTTGGGACTATTTTAAATAATGCTCCGTTAATACTTGCGTGTCAGGAAGAGCAGCCCAGCCCAAAACAAATGAATGAAGCAAAAAGCGCATAAGGCTCAGATTTTCCAATAAATCTCAATCTTTCATTTAACAGAAAATAGTTAATACAACGCGAGAAATCGAATTGTGTGTTTCCAGTAAACAATATTCCTTTAAAAATTTTAATTGAATGTCTGCATAGAAGTGAAGGCTTAACAGGTTAAGTAGCGAAAATGTAATGAGCGTGTTTATCTCTACTCTCATTATGTATTACATTTTACAATTAACGAGCTGTAACAAAGACGTCCATAGTTAGATGCTGGCTGTAGCAAATGGATTACAAGATCCACGAAGGTTTGGTCTTAGGCCTGATTGATGTACACTTAACAGCATAGAGAGTTTTTTTTATTTATTGTAAGTGAATCAACGATAGATATGTGTGTATGCGTAGAGATAACTAGTGAGAGTAGAATCGGGGCATTTTAAGAGAATACATATATCATAGGTAGGTTCATCATAGCGTTACGTGTATCATAGTTACATTGATGTGAATATTTTCAGACGGTTTATCGGAGATCAGTTTTGATTGAAGGGCTCGTCTCACTAATTCACCAAGTGTTGGTTCATCGATCCATATGTGACAGCGTGGCTCAGGAACTACACAAGATATTCCCATGAAAATCACTGTATTCTAGTGGAATCCCAAGCTTGTTTCAGCAAATTAGTTCTCGGAAATCCCCACTTCTAAGCGGCCCAAAACGATGTAGTGTTGATACGCAGATTGCAAAAGACCCCGGGTGATTTGCAGCATTAGCGAGATCTACTATTTACTATACAATTATATTGCTGAACTAGACCCTCGGTTCGTGTTCGGCGAGTGAGAACGCCGAGTTGTCATAATTTATCCTGACCACACTTATCTTCGAAACATTTTTTTACATGACTGCGTATTTTGACAACATTATCTTTTGTATTTTTTTCGCATGTTAATAATTCTTTCCAGAATGAGAAATATTTTTTCTGGTATAAGTGGGTTCTATTTGCGATGTGACTATACTGCTGAACTGATCTCTCTCTTTCTGTCCATAGTGCACGACTTCGAATTATTGCAAATAGTTCCCTTGACGTCTTTGAGAAATCATTCGCCCCAAAATCATTTTGGGGGTAGGGGTTATTTACGATGGAATCATACTGCTAAACTGGGCCTTCTCTTTTCGTCCATCGTACGAAACTACGGCTTCGAAGTATTGTGGTTGGTTCCCTTGACCCATTTTCCCAAAACTCTCTATTTTACTAGAGCAGGGAGAGGGGGTTATCTACGATTTAATTGTACCAAGGACTGGACTCCAAAGTTTAGATTTTAGAGAATTTATTTTCTTATAATTATTTTCATCAGCAAAATTCTTCAAATGCTATCATTTTCAATATATACTAGAGAAGTGGGACGATTCACCTTCTCTGGCTAGTAAACTTAATCATTTGATCACCCCTGGAGTTTATTGTACTTGGTTTGGTCTTGTACTGGCTCTGTCTTGTTCTGAGGAATTAGTTTTAGTTAACGAAATTAAGTCCTTTTGGAGTGTAATTTCCTCTCTTTTCACTTGTTTTTGACAATAAAGTTCCGATGTGATTGTCTTGCTCTATTTTGAGAACTCGAAATAGAAGAAGCCCACCATATTCCATTGACTGCTTATGAAGAGTTTATACGTAGATGGAGCTTTGGTTTAGTTGTCGAAGAAGGTTTTTAATCAATAACAGCAGACTCTTTCAACAGGGAATAACAGAATTTGTTTCATAGTGGGCTTTTGTTATTCACACATTATGATTAGCAATGTACAGATGTCTTCTATCGCGCTAAGGGATGCAATTGACGTAGTAAAAGAGAATTCCATTCATGCAACTGACATGGTAAAATAGAATGTCATCTATGTTCTGATGATGTAATTGAAATGCTAAATTCAAAGAATAATTAGATTATGAAAAGTAATCACAGCAAAAACAAAAAAGTAATAAGAATCCGTCTGCGGACAACTTGCCGCTATTCTCAAAACTCACTGCAATGAAAACCTCAAATATCACCGTATGTAAAATTTTATGTGTATATCTATATATTTCCTATGTAGTGTGATTTATGACAGCATTGGTAAACTAGTTGTTAATAATGATGATACCATTTTATTCTATCACAAAAACATTAACATTCAAACAACCTAATACTTCCAATAGTTTCGAGAGAGATTATGAATATTCAAAGAGATTTTTAGGACGGCTGATCTCCTTGCTGTTATGTTGTTCGACCTATCCATTCTCCGACTATCTTCAGGTGTACTACCCGTATGTAATTGTGGTAACCAGAAGATTTTTCTTTCGAAAAACTATCTGAACCTATGACTTATCCAACGATATACTTTTTGAAGAGCATTAAAGATAGGAGATTATCAAAAATGGTGTTGACACTTTTATTACCAGAAAAAATCCATGGACTTGATTTATATTTACTTTGATAGGTGGACATATTTTTGTATTTCCTTACAAAGTCTTTTTCCCCCTTTCGTTGTTGTTGTGGACGGCTAAATATAGCTTTCCCTGCAAAAGAGCAGCTTTATTTGTAAGACTTTTTAACCTTTAGTGTCTATCAAAAATGACCCCTGAATCTTGGTCCTTGTTCATTTATGAATCCATTATGGCGAATCCGTTACGGTGAGCGAAAATTGACAAAGGAGGATGAATTCTTTTTTCGTCCAATTTATTCTAACAGATCAATTCACTGAATAAAATCAATTCTCTCCAGCTACTCCTTCATGTATCTACTCTTTCGCCAGTTTGACCTTTTTTGTGACAGTCTGGCAGCTCTACACAATTATCACGGTGTGTGTGTGGGGGGGTGTAGATAGAATGATACATCATAGGGTCATCGGGAGAGCATAAGGCTTCAGAAATGAGTACACGCCGTGCGAGTGGACCAAAACCTCAACGGCAAGCGTAAAGTCTCGGTCAGCCGTTGTTAGGAAGATAAGTTCGGCTTCATGCATGACAGGGCCGAAGTTCCCAGCGAAAGAATACTCCTTCTCATCACTTGAACATTCATACATACAAGCAAAAAAGTTAGTCTTCCAAATAATTGCTGATATAGTCAGTTCAATCCTTAGTGGGTGTTCTACTACTGTGGTCATATGGCAAACTAAGCTAAGTTAAACTTAGTAAATAAAACTAAAATGTAGACGTCTGTCATAGAGGACAATTTAACATGCTATTCCTACAAACCATTGCTAATATAGTAAGACATGTGTTCTATCCTCATGGGCATCCCACTAGTGTGACCTGGTGCCGGACTAAGCTAAGCTAAGTAAATATCTACATATATACGTACAATATATATATATATATATATATATATATATATATATATATATATATATATATATATATATATATATATATATATATATATATATATATATATATATATATATATATATATATATTGTGGCCAGAAAAGTGCGCATGAAAAAAGCCCACATGGAAAAAACTAACACAAAAAAAAAAAACATACAAAAAAAATTCTCACATCGGAAAACCCCACGCAGGGAAACGCCCATACGAAAAAAGAACACGTGAAAAATAATTTTTGTACTGTTTAGATAAGGCCCACATAAATTTTGGGTCAAATAAGTTTTGTTTACGATACCATTCTTTTTACGTATGTATTTGTGAAAACCTGTTCAACCATTTTGATGATTAGCAATAGAAGGGAATTAAATTGTTGGAATAAAATAGTATGAATAAATGAATCGTATTCTGAGAACGGTTTCTTGAAAAATGCTTACACCATGGATTCATCTTGATTTAAAATTCTGTTAACAGGCGAAGTCATTGTGTGCAACATGGTGACGAACAAAAGACAGACATTTAATTTCCTGATTAATATTTTGTTTAATTATACTCTTTAATAAAATGAAATACTCATACATCCACACACACACACACGCACACACATACACACACACACACACATACACCCTAACACACACACACACACATACATACACATAGGCCAGAATTCGAGTGGTAAAAGCATAAAAATGCCTCAAAATTGAAAAATCAAAACCAAAGCACTGGCCAGAATTTAGAATTGGTTTCATGATATCCATCTGCTTATATATAAATATAGAAGAGCATATCTCTCTCCTCCCTCTTTCTTTCTCTGTCTCCCTCTCTCAATGATAAGATTTTAAATAAAAAAGTAAAGAAAAAAAAAACATTCAGAAATGAGTAAACAGACACATTTTCGATTACAAATTGACACAAATCAAATGAAGGCAAAAACATTGGAAAAATCCAAAATAAATCAAATACTGCTTCACCTTGCTACCTAAAAGTAGAGCGCTTCTATAAAAACCCTAAAAGCTAAAATGGCGTAAAGCGAAGAGGCAGTTGCCATTATTTTCATCTGGTGACAGCTTTTCAGTGTTAGTACTCCCCTCCCTAAAATGATGATGATAGTTTATGAGTCATGAGGGCTGAGGTTTTGGGAGGTAAATGATGAGATGAAGAGGATGCGTCCTATCTCCATGACGACTCACTACAAAGCAAACGCCGAACGCTATTTTCACTATTCGCCTTGTTTCGTAAAAACGAAAAAGTAATGCAATGCGAACTTTATGAAAGCAGAGGATACCTGTAAAATGCGTATCTTTTTCAGAGAGTACCCATCACATTTAAAATTTTGAATGCTTTTCAGAAATTAAAGCCACTGGCTTTGATAAATATATTACTTCTACTCTTTGGAATTCAGAGAATATGGTCCATGTTATAGAATCCTTCTGTCTTAAATAATGTCAACAGCTTTTATCAAAATTTTTAATGTTTTTTTAGTACTCAATAGAATATGCCAACAAGTCAGGCCAGTTAAAGGGATGCCATTCCTTTCTTCGCGACATATTGTTATCTGATGTCAAATAACACTGCCCCTTCAACTGATACGGATTTAAAAGTACGTCTTACAATCGAAAGTATGTCCATAACATATGTCCCCAAATCGCTTAAAACACCCATAGAAATTGCTAAATGTTTTACCCGAACAAATTCTGTTGTACCTCTATCCTTCCCTTTTCGTGAGTTCTATCTTTACTTAGCTTTACTTAATTAATTATAAACATTTTATGTCTCTTTTTCACTCGTTTCGTTATTTTTCTTTGAGCTTATAGTTTTTGGATGAGGATAAATGATTTTTTTTATCGCCATCTGTCAAAAATATCAGCACGATAAAGAAGAGAACAGAAAACAATAAAGTGAATGTGTACAGACAATAATAGACAGGCGCCGACCAAGGAACGAGGTCATGTCCGGATATTGACGTTCAGCCGATATTACCGACTTCCGTTGACTTTCTGCCTCCTTTACGGCCTCCATCTACTTTATTTTCCAAGTGAACCCTGTAATACGATCGTCTGCTGGTATACAACACGTTGATTTCGTGGCAATTGGGAGCCAATGACTGAGTAGTTGGCAACATAAATCAGAAATAAATAGCAGACAGACATTTCATAAATCCTGACCGATGATTATTCAATTCAATTAGTTTGTAAATGTGGTCTACACTTATCAGAGGAAATTTTTGAGGGCTCACTTAAAGCCATGTCTTTTCTGGTCAGATTTCATTTCATGCTATATTGCAAGATCATCTTTTTTTAAGAAATACAGTGTTTGGCTGATTTCAAAGATAGGTTTGTGTGTCTCAAAATTTGTGTATTCTCAAAACTTCGTAAAGAAAATTAATTGATTTATAAACAACACTTTGTAGTCTTGAAATAAGTCCTTAATATTGCTCCAATGTTACCGAAATCTTTTTTTTTTTGATCGCAACACTGAACACATAAATGTTTGTCATCATGACACTCAGAATGGAAACATATTTTCAGTCCTTCTTTTTTTAGTTTTATCCAATAAGTTTCACTGAATTTTATTCATATTTGATAATCAAGTATAAGTACTGCATTTGAACAGTATGGAATACGTCGTGATTTTTTAATACATTAGTTAATGCTTTATTATCCTAAGCTTGCTTGTTCAATCAGTAAACGTTGCAGACGCGTGTCCAGGTGAGGATTCAAAAGAGTTAACATCCCGCCCTCTTGTTCGGGGAAAGTACAATTAAGCTTAGATACCTAGATGAAGAAACGTTGTGAATGAACCCCCCCCCCAAAAAAAAACCAAACAAAACAAACGAATAATCCAAAGTAATTATAAATCAACCTTAAAAAAAAAAATGTATCCATTAACTAATAAGATAAATGGATTAAAAAACTAACTTCTACAACTCAAAATCGTTGATTCACCCTGCATTGACATGTTTTTTACAAGCTTTACGAAAAATTCAGAATCTTGGAAAAAGTATCTCACGTGAATCAATGGATGCGAACATCGACCTTTGTTTAAATGAAATTTAGTCTTCAACCACCCCCCCCCAAAAAAAAAACAATAAATCTAAATGCAAAAACCGACAAAGAAAAACAATTTTGTTGTGTTTGGGTGTTCTTATGACAGGGAGTGAGTTTTTTTAAAAACATCTAGTTGAAGTTACGTCCACAACTCAGCGTATTGTTGAATTAAATAATTATGTGTATCAGAAGTGTTGCACTTTTATTCTATCTATCTATCTATCTATCTATCTATCTATCTATCTATCTATCTATGTGAAGGGTTTATCACAATCTGTCTATCTGCCAGTCAGGTTATAGAAACCACCCGAACATGGGTGCAGCTAAACGAAATTTGTACACTCAATGAATCTGAGAGAAGGTTTTGAAAAAGTCTTCAGAGAGAGAATAACTTGAATGTTTTCTGAAGGGATTCTATTTACAACGTAACTATAATGCAAAACTTGGCCCTTACTTTCTGTTCAATATGAATATGCATCATCTGTTTTTATATAATCATGTAATTTTAAAGGGTCAAATTGAAAGGAAGATTCTTTACCCGCTACAAGACGTCAAAAGTGAAGTGAATCTTTTTCCCTCTTAGCGAGGTCAAAAGTGAGAGGGAACTTTTTAGTCCTTTAAAGTGTCTATTGTAAAGGGAAACTTCCCCGTTGAGAGTACTAAGTGAAGGGAAACCTCTTCCCCACCACAAGGCCTTGGAGATAAAGGGGGACGTTTCCCTTGATGTAGGAGGTCAACTGTGAACCTAAACTTTTTTCACCTTTAAGGGGTCAAAAGTGAAGGAAGACTTCTTATAAGTCTTAAAGCCCTTGTCCGTTTCTTTACTCCTTAAATGTTTAACTTCAGCTAGTATATATATATATATTTTATGTATATATATATATATATATATATATATATATATATATATATATATATATATATATATATATATATCAATTTGTAGATGGTGATGAAAGTAGTGAAATCAAAGACATGTTACAGGGGTTTTCATACTCTGGCAGTGAATCAGATCGCGATTCAAAACAATTGAGACAATTTGTTGATGTTTGAAGGGTAGGGTCATCCCTTAAAGCCTTATAACTCCATTGCTCAGCCTGGAGGGTTATACCGCACACAGGACACACCATCTATGGGCCTACTTTTGTTGAAACTCCTTTAAACAAGCAATTCATTCTCATTCATATATGGGAGGTCTGTACTGAAAATATCCGACTATTTTACATCAACGGAGAAACAGCCTACAAATTACTCACTTTGTGACCTCAATCATTATTCCCATGGTCAAAACAGTCTGCAAAATTGTTTTTGGAATCGTCTATGGTGTGAAATTTCTTCCTGGGAAAAGGCAGTGATGACAGGGAGCCAAATATAGGCTGTAGGTTGGGATGACAGACGAAGACCCCTGCACGAGGCGTCAATAATGGGCTGGTGTTAGTTAGGATCGTCATTGTGAATGCAGCGGTCACACATTACACAAGCCCACTTAATGAATTTTCGCTTGTGTCTGAGAATTCATATTCAAGCCTGTGCAGTAAGGTCCCCTATGACTGGTTGCCAAGTTAGATCTGAGTTGCTCAACCGGTTCTTGAGATATGCAAAATGACTGGATACTCCCCTGACAGACAGCATTATTCATATATAATCACTGTACGGACAGACATATATATATATATATATATATATATATATATATGTATATATATATATATATATATATATATATATATATATATATATTGTCAGAATATCTAAGGATAGCTCGAGTTTCACTTGGGTTTATTGATTTTATACCGAAAATTGTTCCTTTAGTTACAATGTAATAAAGCCATGACTTGACATCCGGATCCTTTCAAAACTTACCAACTTGACCATAATGAAATATGTTAACGTGAATATAAAAATAAGATGAATGAATAATGTATATCAAAATGAATAAGTTTATATTGATGTTAAGAGAATTAGGTAATCAAAATAGATGTATTCAGTCTTTGTCAGTGTGAGAGATTGTATTATTTATTAGAACTAGGGAAAGGGGAAACATTCGGCTCTGATCCATTTGTGTGACTGATTGGTAGTGGGGCGGGTTGGGAGATTGAATACGGAATGCCAAGTAACAAATTGCCTAAGCATATTAATGGAAAAGCCCATTGAGGCATTACTGCCGGTTAGAATATAGTCAATTTTGGTTTCAAACATGAATATAAGGCTAATCAGTTTGATAATTTAGAGGAACAAACAAATTTATGAAAGCAATATGGTATACAACATGGAAAAATTGACTTTAAGATTAGAGAAAAAATTGTCTATTTCTGTACTTGAAGATGTTAGTAGAAAATCAACACCAAGAAGTATTTCTGTGTTATACGTATTCTTAAAGATGATATAAGTTGGTTAGCACGAAGTCCGAGATTCAAACCGACACAACGGATTTAATATTTACACGGTTGAACACTTACTAGAAGTGATTCGGAGAATGAGTTACGTCTACTGTTATTTTCACTGATACTCCATCGTTAAATACGTTTTTTTGGGTAATCTGCGGAAGTAAGCCTTGTGTTTAAAAAATATTAAATGATGTATAGTATAAAATCAATAATATCAAAATATCATCTATATGCAATACATTAGGATAATATCCTACGTAAAATAACAAACGATATGTAGCATGACATAAGCTATATATCAAAATCATAGCTGAAACGGGGGTAGTGTTTGATCAACACTGCAGGGGTATCATGCCAATATAATTGTTTCTTTTCTCAAAACCCTGGAACAGTTATAAGGAATGCAACTGATGACCCCATCAGGAGAAAATTTACACATAGAACCGTAATATCAAAGTATGTGTAAAACTTGAAAAAAAAAAACAAACAAAAAACAACACACGCATACACACACACACACACACTCTCAAGAAAATTGCATAAATTACATTGACAGATATCTGGAAATAAGTAACTGAAGTGACTCCCCCAATTTTTTCCTTAATGAGATTAAAAAAATTTCAAAAATATTTTTAATGCCTATAGTGTTTATTGCAGTGAAGCTTTCCAGAATATATATATATATATATATATATATATATATATATATATATATATATATATATATATATATATATATATATATATATATATATGTATATATATATATATATATATATATATATATATGTATATATATATATATATATATGTATATATATATATATATATATATATATATATATATATATATATATACATAGTGTGTGTGTATGTGATTACAGTATCCATATATTTTTTCAATTTTCTGGTTATGATATACCAAGTAGTGAAGAAAAACATAATTTCACGCCATGTTAAGATATTTGAAATGTTATCTGATCAAAAGATACCCGAAGAAATGAATATTCAATCTGAACCACAATAAACTAACATTTTCAAAGTCAACCTCTCATGTTTTTCTTGTCAGGTTTTGTAGAAGACATTCTTGAATTTTCATACTTGAACATTTTCAGATACAAATCAAGTGTAATTTTAGCTTTCATGCAATGATATATATGATAAATAACGATGAGTGTCAACAGCTGATTAATATGTGATGTATTAGTGTTGAAAAAGATACTTTACAAATAGTCAGTTTTGTGACATAAGTATTCGCTTACGTGTACACTTAGTATCTTTGATTTCTGATAAAAATGATATCCTGAAGCTGTCAATAACACTGGGTGTTTTGTCATGCATAATGGACATAAAAAATTTTATCGTAGAAGCAGGGAGGGAATAATGTTTATGGTTTCAATCTCTGACTTTCAAATTATCAGAAATAAAACACACACACACACACACACACACGCGCGCGCGCGCACGCGCACACACACACACACACACACACACACACACACACATCCAGACGTTTGGTGCTATCGCCTACTTCGAAGTAGATGGAGGAAACTAAGTGTGAGCGCAAATAATTTTCTATGGTCAGTTTTATTTGATATATACATTAAATTTTTCCATTATGCTATTGATAAATCATATATTTTCCGGTAATTTTTTCTATTATTATTATAGTTAATCAATTAGTTTACATATTCAATACGAATAATAAAAATTATAGCAATATCATTTTCATGAGGGATATATAAACATATTTATAAGCATCTTCCCAAAATCGTGACCTGCCCAGACACACTTTGGTCTCCATAACGTTTCCCCTCACTTTTGACTGTTGAAAGGGGAAAGGGTTCTCTTAAACGTTTGACCCATTAAAGGGTAGAAGAATTTCCCCTCATTTTTGACCCCTAAAAAAGAAAGAAATTCTGTTCACTTTCGACCGCTCTTACTGTATGAAAAGCAATGCTAGGCTAGTAAGGGGGAAAAGTTTTTTCTAACTCTGAATTTCCAATTGTGGTGAAAAATTTCCACTTTCTCTTGACCATCAAAAAAGGAATTAACGTTTTCCCTCATTTATAACTCCAACTTAAGAAAAAAATGTGTGATCAGAATATGAGATCAGGTAAGAGAAAGCACACAAAAACACTTTTACGCTTAGAATATGTAGTCAGAAAAGAAACAATTTAAAAAAAAAGTGTGATCGGAATTTATGAGGCAGGATGAAAGAATAACTTGGAAAAATTGAGATCAGAATAAACGTTCTCTTATGAAGTCACAACACTTCCATAACTTGTGAACATAAAATATTGGTCAAGTTCAACATTATTCTTACATTGTAAATTGAACCCCCTTTCCTAAATCAAAATGCAAAATTTTTAAAGTTAACGCATATATATATATATATATATATATATATATATATATATATATATATATATATATATATATATATATATATATATATAAGCAATGGAATATAATATAATACCATATCCGATGTTTGATGGGTTTAATTTGATAAGTGCTCGATATATTCAACATTACACATCAAGTTGATTTAGAGCAGATGGTGGAGTAAGGATTCGCTCATCATCGTAAGTCTTTCAACGTCCATTGTTGGACATAGACCCTCCCCAGGATTCGCTACAATTCTCTATCGTGGGCGTCACGGAGCCAGTATTTTGTAATTTTGTCCAGTTCATCTCTCCATCTTGTATTTTGTCGGCCTCGGTTTCGCATGTGATTTCTGGGGATCCATGTTGTGAGTTGTGATGTCCATTTGTTGTCTGTCATTCTTGTAACATGGCCTGGCCATTGCCATTTAAGTTTTCTTATAGATTGTATGATGTCTCTGACTCCCGTTTTCTTCATTATATACTGTGCTGTCTTGTGATCTCTCCATGTAAGTTTGAGCATGATTTTCTCATGTGTGCATTACATGGTTCTCAGTTTGCGAGTCAGTCTCTTGGTTAGGATTCGTTACACAAACACATTTATGTTTCTGCCCAGTTTGGACTTCTTAATATGTCATATATTACATAAATATATCAGCATATGCCAGAATATTGAAGCCCTACCTTTCCTATGCCTAAATGAGAAGTATGAAATCCTCATTTCTGTCAAAAAGAAAAATGAAGTAACGTTAAAATGCAGGCATTGCTCAAAGTTTCTATCCACAAAAATAACAATAACCCACATATAGATGTACTAAAAACAACCACCACAGACATATTATTCACAAAGCCACATTAAAGAACAGCCCAATCATCATAATTATCGTTGACATGTAGAAACAGATCAAACCAAGAATAATTCAATTAACAACTAAGGTCATATGAAAGGGAACCTTAACATCAGGAAACAGATTCAAGTGAGAATAAGATACTCTCAGAGACCTGATGGATCAACTACATACTGATAACAAATATCCCTACGCTATTCTCTCCTAATTAGTAATTTGTAACTACCGAAAAGCACACTATCCCCACTACATAAAACAAAAAAAAATTTAGCAAACTTTGATAAACCATTAATATATATATATATATATATGTATGTATGTATATATATATATATATATATATATATATATATATATATATATATATATATATACAAGGAAGATCTAACAGCCTAGAATGATAGACGCCCCCCCCCAAAAAAAAAAAAATTTCCTAAATAGGAACCTGGAATAAACCGAATCTTCCGCCTGAAGAAGCCCAAACAGGGCAGAAAAATAAACGTGTTTGTGTAGCGAATCCTTACTCCATCATGAAACATAAACTTCAAATATAACACAGGAAGGTAGATTAGATTTTATTGCGACGTGTGTGTAGTCTGGGAGTAGCCATTGATTGACTTGAGAATTATTCCTATAACTCTTTCTTACTGTATAGCCCTTTCACTTTTTTTCCTCAGAAATAAACATTCTAATATTCATAATATTTATATAATTAGATATTAATAATAATATGCAGTTTAGTCGACAATAGATGTTTTGACTCTAAATCCTCCTATAGGGATCACTGAGATCAGTGCCAACTATCCTATGTCCATCCTCCTTTGTTACCCTAAAATATATCAACACAGAAAAGCAAATGATATTATAGAGATTGCCTAAGATAAAATAAAATGGTGGTTTTGAAAATCCTTGCAAGACCCTCAGAACCCCCTAAAATATTAGAATGTGAACTTTTCTCAAAAATGTGAATTCGTGTGCTCACTTAAGGCGTCAGTAGTTTGCATACCAAGGTAGAGCATCGGATTCAAAGAGTGTCCATATTTTATTGTCATGGTTGAGTCAAGGTTGGAGTGAAAGATTGCGTTTAGGTTCTTGATCAATGGAAAATATGTTTTATTATCTGGTTAGAGTCAGAATCCTTAGAAAAATACTACCAAACTGGCATAAGCACTGAAAGAGAAAGATAAATTCACATTTGCAGATTTCATTTACACCCCCCCCGACATACAGACACCCCCATATATATATATATATATATATATATATATATATATATATATATATATATATATATATATATATATATATATATGTATATATGTATATATATATATATGTATATATATATATATATGTGTGTGTGTGTGTATGTGTGTGTGTGAGTGTGTATGTGTGTGTGTGTGTGTGTGTGTATGTGTGTGTATATATATAGCCATATGAGACATAATGTTAGGAACAATAGAGATTTATCATATCTTTATTTTGTTAATTTCAACATAGGATGTTGTATCACATGCGTCAGAGTATATTACTAGTTTCTATGAATATATTTGCGGGATAGAACTTCAGTTTTATTGAATGCCAGACAATTTCTCTAATCAATGAATCAAGCATCCAAGTGCCAGGGATAATAAAGCAATCATAGTTACAATTATCAGCGAACAGAACACCAGATATAATGAGATTATTGACAGACTTCACATTTACCTAAGATGAAAAGCAAGGCAAGCAAATTGAAAATTCGGCAAGTGGATGAAAAAATCTGGTCTCTTCAAATTTATTGTTTGAATGAATTATCATTCAAACAAAATATTTTAAGTGACAAGTTTCCATGACTTTCACCCAGAAAAGAATTACTAGTCGTGACAGCAGCCGTAACTGCAAATATATGAATGATCATGTTCATCAGATCAGTTCGCTTGTCTTTTTAATTTTCATGTCATTTCTTTTTGCTTGCTGTATTTTTTAATTTTCCTGCTATATATTTTTTTCTATTTTGCATGCTGTATTTCAAAATTTTCCCGACGTATTTTTTTTTATTTTGCTTGGCGATTTTGTAATTTTTGTGTTGAATTTTTTAAATTTTGCCTGCCGTATTAAAAATTTTCCCGCCTCATTCTTCTCTATTTTGCTAGCTGTATTTTCTGATTTTCCTGGCATATCTTTTAATTTGCTCGTCGTCCTTTTTTAAATTTACTTACCTTTTATTTTGGTTTGCCCTGGAAGAGGTGTAATCTTACAAGTCATAACTTTTTTTAGTTTACTTCACGAAAGTGGCCTTGTCACAGATTTGGTTTTGAATAGATTTAGACCGAGGGTAAACAAGCCAACCTCGCAAACCTTTGCAGGTGTATTCTTAGATCCTCTGAGTACCCCACTTTCGATGCTTTGTGGCATATAAAGTGAGATTCAGTAAATATCCATGAATAGAAGCTTATGTGACTCTCGATATTACACACCAGATTTATCAAACAGATATGTCAGATGATTCCTTACAAAGAGAGCAATTTCTAGCGGTAGAAGAAGCAAAAAAAAAAAAAAAACAAGACAAAACAAAAACAGAACCAACAAAAAACCAACAAAATCAATCATGAAGGGGTCTCAGTGCTGACTGCATTTGAAGTCAGATTGATGTCAGATTACGTAGACAAAGATAATTCGGTTTTTATTGCTCCTCACTGCCTTTGCCAATATACAACAACTAAGCTTAACTACAACCTTTTAGTGCACTAATGAATTAAATAATTCTAGTCGCATTTTTATAACCTAAAATTTGTTTGAGCAAGCCTCAGCACTCAATCTGAATATATTGTGCATTAGAACAAAGAAAAGAATTTTCACTGGTCTGGAATTAATGCAAGCATTACTATGGAAGAGAAATATGAAATGTGTACTAACATAACCCCGTTAATTTTGACGGGTACTATCTACTCATACTTTGGCACTTCTGCCGAGGATCAAAGTATCTGTGCGCTCTGCTTAGGATACACACACACACACACACACACACACACACACACACACACACACACACATCTATCTATCTATCTATCTATCTATCTATCTATTCCCCCTCTCTCTCTCTATATATATATATACATATATATATATATATATATATATATATATATATATATATATATATATATATATATATATATATATATATATAAATGATAAGATGTGGATTGGCTATCAAACTAGTTCATGTTTCTGCAATAATGTTTCATGTTTCAATGAAATAAATCCATCACATATCAGACGTTACTTTATATCATGCTATATTGCTAACCTGATCCGTACATTAGGTATTATATATATATATATATATATATATATATATATATATATATATATATATATATATATATATATATATATATATATATATATATATATATATATTCGAAATACTGGTTAGATAATTGCTTTTCAAGGTGTTTTTCTCAATAATCTAAGAATCCACCCTTAGCAAACGCATTTTCTTTCTTCCTGAGATTAAAAAAAATGGGGGGAAATTCCTTGCTAAAAAACGGAGAACTTCCTGATATTTTCTTATCCGCCCCCCTTTCCATAAAAATAATTCTAGTTTCTACATTTCTCCTCTTCACTTCTGTCTCTTCTCTGACCACAAGGCCCATCCATTGTATATGTAATCTTGACCAGCAGGTGATGCCTGCATTTGAATTCAACAACGTTAACTATCTTCAGCTTATATTCGTCTGTCCACCCCTTTTTGAATGTTTACTTACCCCTCCATCACTTCCCACCCCCCACCGCCGCCGGCCTCGTGTGTCCGGCCGGTATGATATGATGCGTCCTTCAAGTAGGGCTGATGGCTTGTCCAGCTGAAGCACATTAACTATTTTACATCTGCCTTTTCTGCTTTTAAAACCAATTTACAACCTCCTGTCACCTCCGCTCAGCAATGACCAATGACTATTCCGGACTTTTATGATGGCATTAATCTAAGTTTGTCATTAACTCTTGCCTACATGGTCAGATATTACCATATACATAAATACAAGCCATACATAGATACGTACACGCGACAAGCAGAAACATCTATATGGCACAACACACACACACACACACACACACACACACACACACACACACATATATATATACATATATATATATATATATATATATATATATATATATATATATATATATATATATATATTAATGTAATATGATATAATACAATATAATGTAATATATGATATAATGTGATATGTAGTGATATTGGACTGTGCGATTTTCTTGTTTAGCTGTTCATGACATATAATTTTACCGATCCTCCATTTGAAACAGTTGACTCTCCCATTGAAAAATCTTCAGTAGTTTTCCTCTTTTTTTTCATTTAATCAGGATCCCCTGAGCACAAAGTAACGTGAGTTTTTGTTTCGCCGAGAGCATATTCTACATTTCCAATCCGCGCTGTTTACTCACTGCAATAGGACGAAGGGGCTGGTTCAAATTGTGAAAAAAATCATAAAAACACCCAGAAATTAAGAAGGGAAGATAGTTTAATAATGGTGGTCAAGGAGTAATAAAAAATTAAATGAATCCATGATTTTTTTTAACGGAAATAAACTAGTATTTTGATATATAAACGTATACTGAACCATGATGTCTTTTCATGCACGCAAGCACGGGAAAATTATTGGCTGTTTGGGAGTTCAAATCGCATCGAACAAAGAGAGAGCTAAATACCATTAAAATACCACAGCGATTAATGATTCATTCTCCTAAATCTGAAAAAAAAAAAGAAAAAAAAAAAAAGAGAAAAGATTCATTACATCAACCGCTGAATTTCTTCTGCATAAATGTTTCCTTTTTTGACGGAGTGAAAATCAACATGTCCATCTTTGGAAAGGGTTCCTCTTTATTGTTTTGTGTTAAACAAACGAAACTAGTCGTATGGTTTCGGGTCCATAGTGAATGAGATAAGAAGCTGTGACGCTTCTATGTAGGTAGTGTTCAGTTTAGTATATATCTTTGGCAAGGAAATTCCCTATTGTTCTTACAGGAACGGTTGAAGTGACCCTATCATAAAACGCTACGGTGAAGACAGAGATAGATAGATAGATAAATACATGAAGGGGTCATATTTATTGTACTGTTTTTATTCCACTGATAAGCTGATTGGAAAATAGCTTTTCGCGTGGGCTGGGCACGTGCCGGTTAAGCACTTACACACTCCCATCTCTCTGGTTGCTCGCAGAAATATTTGGAGCAAAAGGTGGTTTTCGCCAGATGACATACATGTCTCTACGGTATTCCAACGCTACTGATTCTATTGTACTGAATCGATGTTAGCACAAAAGAACACACACACACAGGCACGCAAAAAATGGCTGATAGCAGCAACTCTTTTCAGATCAATTTTCTTATCAGCAATGGATATAAAATGATACTGAGGATATGATTAGTTGAAATTAATTTACCATTCATAGTTTTAGGGAATTGCTATTTGAAAAATACATGCAAGCCATTTAACATTTAAAATACCTGTTATAATTTTGTGATAGAAGGGAACTTTTCGTCAATTCTGAAGTTCCAAATTCGAATTTTGGATCATAAACATGTATGATTTGACACCGATATTAACCATAGCAGATCAATTTATGCAACTTTATTGCAATCATAATCTCTATAGCGGCCATCTTGAATTTTCAATGATTTACATCTATTTTCCAAATGGTTATTTTCAAAACAACGTATGGTTGATGAATTCAACTATTTATGTCCTCAATATCATATCATACCCATAGAAAACTTGATCTGAAAGCAGTTATCACTGGCAGCTATTTTAGCAACATGTTGAAAATCCATGACGGTTCAATATCCATTTTTTGAATGCCATTGACTATAAGTGTACCAAATCGTATGCTTTTATCACAAAATTCACGATTGGTTTGGAATATTCAGCTAAGTGATCCCATTAATTTATCTTTTAAGCTGTTATTTTTACTTTTCTTGTTACGTTTGGTGTACAAAGGATTCCTTTTCAAATCACCACTTGTCTTTATGTAGTATACTAGTTTTGGAGGAAGGTTCTTAAAAGCTATGAAAAATGTAGTTTGCCATCGTATAGATCACAGAACACTTGTGTATAAAATATCATAATTTCAAATTTAATAGAATTTCGCCAAGAAAATATAGGTATATACTGTACGTTAAAGAAATACATACACTTTCCTGATGTCGAATCTCTATACATATTCAATTATTCTCATAGGTTTTTGTATTATGGCGCACAAATATTTGCACACGATGCATGGATATCAGCCTATCCATACTAGATCAGAAATATACAGTTGGTACAAAAGATTCCTGAATTATTTTCAACAAGTTTCTCATCCACATGCATTCATTGAATTATATATTCAGTCATCAAAGTATTTTCCTGGTTTTCTATCTCTTTTCAGCTAAATGTTGGACTCCATCATAAAAGAATGCTTTCGGCTTTCGATGCTTTTTGAAACAATTTTCGTTATGTTTTTTTAAATTGCTGGAACTGCTGACCTGACAACGGTGTTGTATTGAGTAAAATAAGTAATAATCTGGTGAATACACTTCATGTGGAAGAATTCCAGTGATCGTTTATTGTATTACAATCGCAACACAAACGCGATGTAGCGAACATTATTGCTATGCAGCAAAATCACTGGTCGACCTACATGCCCTGAAAGGTTTTTTAAAAAAATTTCAACGTGTTATTACAATAACCCAATTGTTCACTGTAGCATAGGGTAGAGGATCCAAGTTCATTGTAAAAAAAATTCCTTTTAGGCTGAGATGTTGACAATTTTCTTCCTTTTGGATTTAAACGACAGTAAATACCTTCTCTAAGAATATATTTTTCTCTGTGCCAATGCTCAATGGTCCGGTAGACCAAAAGAGTTTAATAGCGATCAAATAAAAAAAATAGGAGCAATCAACATTATACGCCTCTGGAGATCCGAAACGAGCGTTGGCAATCATTTGGAACAGTTTGTTTATGTTGGTCGATTTGATGTGTGACTTCCACATTCGGTAAACAACGGAAAACTTACTGGGCCGTTTGTAAATGTCCTATTTTTCATCCAAATTATAATGAGTTCGGAAAAGTGGATATTTTACTGCAAAAACAAGCGAAATGGTCCTTCACAAACCGTATCTAAGGCCGGTCTTCATACAAAAGGGCGTTGTTGTATATATGGGTTATTGAAAGAGAATCCTATACCATAAATTTCTTTCGGAAAAGCATTGATTGGTTCGAAAGAATACTGCTCCTAATCAAACCACTTGAAGGCTGTAACCGAAGAAAAATGTCCGTCGGAATGTCAACAAAAAGAGTGTGATATTCCATCAGGATCAAGGTGGACAACATGTTACTAAATTCTTTCGGTTTGGCTTGTTAAATTTTCACTCATACCAGATACTGAAAATTTGGATAACTGTTTATTCTTGTCTTTACAGACGTCTGTTAACGAGAAAGAGTTCAATTCCCTGATAGACAACAAAAGGCACCTATAGCAGTTGTTTCTTGAGAAAAATGAAAAATTATGGATGGATGGTATTTTGAAGTTGGCTGGAAGATATCAGATGATAGAAAATAAAAACGACAAATGTATTCTTCCATAAATCTAATTTCTAAAACATTTTTTGACGTTAGATTTATGGATTTTTATTTTACAAACCAATAATTTTCCAGACTAGTTACAAGTGACAACCTGAATCTAGAATTTAGCATCTGCTCTTTTACTCTAGAACTAATTGTCAACCTATGTAGTATAATATTACTGATTACTTGATATTTTAAATACACACACACACACACACACACATATATATATATACACACACACACACATATATATATATATATATGTGTGTGTGTGTGTGTGTGTATGCATGTGTGCGTGAGAGAGAGAGAGAGAGAGAGCGCGATTATGGATAGTTGTGTTTGTTTATACTTAATATGGCATGCGATAAACAGATTTGGTGTGTACAAACATTTATAAAACTAACAGATATTCCTTTTCCTTTCTTCTTTTTTGTCAAAGTGTCTGGGGTGGTTGAATTCGGGTGTGGTATCTAATTTCAGGGTGTGAAATACACAAAAAAAAGATGAGTTGGAAGGTCGGGTGGTGTGGAGAAAATTTAGAAGAAATAATTGATAGAAGGTGATTAAGGGAAGATGGGGGAGACTTTGAAAAGGGGGTGTGTATAATCTCGCGTGCCGGTTGTTTAGAGAAACGAGTGGATAAAGGGTGGGCCGTGATCCCGCGGACTGAAACCGGGTGTTTGGCACGCGCTGCGGGGTTTAAGAGACCCTCTAACACCGCTAACTGACCCGCTAACACCTTTTCTTTGGTCTATTCCAGCGCAACTCCACACCTTACGAAAGGGATGGGGACGGAGGTGAGAATCAAGCGGCAGAGAGAGAGAGGGAGAGAGAGAGAGAGAGATGGGGGATATTAAGCAATGGTGTTAGTGGATGGAAAAGGGCTTTTAGCCGGGTGGCTTGCCTTTGTAAATTTGCCTTGTAGCTTCTTTGTGTGTCAGGTGAGACCTGGAATGGACAGGTCAAGATCCATCCAGCTGGCTCAATAAATAACGGAGGTAACAACAAGGAGTGATGATTTCTGAAGTGTCCTAGACGGTAGGATTTTACCGGGAGGAGATGAAGATATATCGAAGTGCTGTAGCGATTCGGGATTATTTTTTTCATTTTTTTTAATTTATTAGGGGAACCAGAGTAGGTCGATACCCATAACTATCGAAAGGTCGTTGATTTGTTCGCAGTGAAATCCTATGCAAAATCATTTGTGATAGACTGTTGATGTTAGGAAGATCAAGTGAGTTTTAGTCGTGCAAATAGTGTTACCGAAAGTTATTGTCAAAGATAAAGGGCGTTTTACTGAGCACCAAGTACTTTCTTTGACCAAAATCCGCTAATTAGATCGAAAGTTATGGAAATTTGAAGTTGCAAATTCTGCAAAATAAATAAATGAATAAATAGATAGAAATAGACGTAATGGAATCCAGCCTTTTCACACGATCCAAAAGGGAAAAATGGTGTACAAAGAAAATCCTTTGTACTGTAAAATTTGCCCTCTTTCTGGGATGAGTTCTAGGGGAATTAGGTAAGTCGCTTTGGAGAATTCATGTTTCATATTAATATTCTCGTAAGGCCCATGTTTCCGAGGCAATCATTCCTATGGCTAATCATACGAACAAGTTTTGTTCACAGAACATACGCTTTGAGTTGTGTTGCCAATTTAGCTCTTTTAAGACAAGATTTAGCTTTTTTCTTGTTTAGCCACAAATTCAAAACCTTCTTTCTAGCTTCAAATTTTAAATTATTCAATATTTACATTAATTTTACTATTGAAATATTGGCCCTAGTCAAGTGTGATAACAGTAGTAATATCCTCGCAAGTTAAGTTACTAGAGTAACTGATGTTCACAGACGCTCAGACCGTTCTGACATAAGGGGCTAACAGCTACATTGGCATCACTGGAATGTATCATCATGATCATGATCATCATCATCAGTCTTTTAACGTCCGTCGTTGGACATAGACCTTTCCTAGGATTCGCCACACTTCTCTATCATAGGCGTCGCCAAGCTAGTACTTTCTGAATTTGTCTAGCTCGTCTCTCCATCAAATATCCTGCAGGCCTCGGTTGCGCATGTGATCTTGGGGGATCCATGTTGTGAGTCGCGATGTCAATTGGTTGTCCGCCATTTTTGCAACATAGCCAGCCCACTGCCATTTAAGATTTTTAATGGATTCTATGATGTCTCTGATTCATGTCTTTTCCCAGATGTACAGTGCTGTCTTGTGGTCTCTCCATGTGATGCCCAGCATAATTCTTCCATGTGCACGTTACATAGTTCTCAATATGCAGATCTGTCTCTTGGTTAGGTTCTTTGTTTCAGCTCCATAAGTGATTATTGGGAGGATGCATTGGTTATACACCTTTATGTAACTTCAAGATTCTAAGTCGGCGTACGTAAAACTCTCTGATCCCAAAAAATTCAGATAAGTTTATGATGATGTTTGAAACATTACATTTCAATGCAGGCGGTTACGTAATTCTATTAATCATCGATTATTTTACTCATGAAATATCAATTCTGTTGCACGACAGAGTGAAATAACCAGGAGACAGAAACGGAACCTACCGTAATGAAGCAAAACGCATGGAGAATTCATATCAAAAAATATTTTGATTATTTTAGCATGGAAGACCACGTACGAGAGTTAAATAGACCGAGGACCATTTGTATGCAGTGCAATGAGGCGAAAACTTTCGTCGAAACAACATCTACTATACTTGGTATAAAAAACGTACCAATCAACGGATAGTTGACCAACAAACAAGTTACGATCATTTAATACTGAAAAAGGTTTCAAGGAAAGAAAATCTCGATTGGTGTCTATGACACAATAGTGGTCATATACGTCATGTGATTTCCCCCCCTCGATATTTATTCTTTATGACTGATACAGATCTTGAAAAATGACAGGTCGCAGTAACTACTAGGGCTGGAAAAGCCGATTAGCATCATCTAAGCTCAAGTTAGAGCGATAATCAAATAGTCAGTTGCCTTGTATCTATTTAAAAAGTGCTCGTCTCTACCAAAGATTTTAGTATGTAGGTATGCTTGGTGTAGTTATATCTATTCAAGATTTTCTGTACTGTTCAAAATTGCACTGTTCGAGGTCTTATTATAATTTAAAGTGTTTGGTTTCAGCTTATACTCATTTACATTAATTTGTACAGCAATACATTAACCGTACACCGTCAGAAATTCCATCAACCAAAACTGCACTGTTCAAAGTATTCCGGTTCTTATCTTGGAAGACATTTACCTGATTAATGCAACTAAACCCTGAATAACGTATCTTAAGCTCTTCTCTAATTCAACTTGATGGATAATACTGAGTGTATCGAGCATTTCATGAAATAAACCAATCAGACATAAGATATTGCATTATATCATGTAATATTGTATTGTATTCCTGATTCGTATCACAAACACACACACACACACGCACACACACACACACATATATATATATATACATATATTCGAGTTATACGTAATCCATTTTATTACACTATATAAACGAAGATCGCCCCTGGAAAAAACAAGTTATCTGAAATATTGAAATATTGGAGAAAAGCATCAGTGACATTTGATTTCTTATTGCTTATTTTGATATTACACAGTGGTCACCAAAAGGAATGAACGCTAAATCTGGTTTGAAACCGATATTTCTTTTTCCAAGTATCAACTGCACAGATGGGCACGATTATAAAATTCATCGATCATCATTTGAGACGCTGTTAAGAGCGCCAGTTAGCTAGCTAGTCACACAAACCAATGTGTGTTAGATCCTTTCTTCTTCATCATCATCATCATCATCATCGGCTTGTTAGCGTCCGTAGTTGGACATAAGTCCTCCCAAGATTCGCAAGACCACTCTATCATGGGCATAGCGGAGCCAGTATTATTTGAACTTATCTAGCTCATCATGCCACAGTTTTAGCAACTGTTTCGCACGTGATCTCTGGGATCCTTACTTAATACCCCATTATTTTGGCTTTATGTTTAACTTGGTAAATATTTACCCTATAAATTGACTCCAGTGGTCAAGGCATTTTTGGATATCTACATATTCTATTTGTACTTAAAAAGTTATTTATTTCTGATTCTTCTTTTCTGTTGTCCCTGGCGGAGAAAAATCCACCGGGGACGATCATTCACTATAGTGTACCGAATCTTTGGAAATAGTATGCAACTCTTATTACATGATATATTTTTTGTGAAAGCCAATAGCGTAATGATTAGAAAAAAAAGTATTCCAATTTTTAAACTTCAGCTCTTGATAAAAAGGGGACTATTCGTCCTAGAAATGAGCTTTTTTGTCCATAATTGAAAAACATGTCCGTATTTTTGACTGAAGATTTGCCAGTAAGTGTGATCTATGATTATGAATGACATAATAGCATTAGTTGGTGCTGAAATTTTCTCGTTTGAGATTTTTTTACCAAAAAGGAACAAATACGCCTCAAAGCGACCCAAAATGAACTTATTTTGTTAATAACTGAAAACCGTTTTTTTTATATAGTAGGTGCGATCTATGATTAGTGGTGATATAACTTCTAACTAAAAAAATACGTCACTGTTTACAGCTGAAAAGTTACCAACAAAGTGGAGATAATTACGTATTGATCCGCTCCAAAATTCCTTATTCCGTAGTCTAGATTCTACTGTTTCACGGAATTTCATTGAAATTCATTGAGAACTTTTGGAGATATGGCGTGTGTTGATATGAAAAATGTGCAATATTATGCTCTGTTGACAAATATCTACGACAGAAAGTTGGTAAGTATGCATGGATCCGTCATAAAATCGAATGACAGTTGCTCCCTTTTCACCCAGGGTGGGAGTTAAAATATTGGAATACATTTTTTCCTGATCCTTAGGCACTAGACTTTCACAAAAACTCGTCAGTTTGCTTGTAATAAGAGATGAGCACCATGTTCAATATTCTTAGAAAGTAACCCACATAACTATAGGCGTCTGTCCGTCGTTGTCGTCGTCTCATTCCTCTAAATTGAATAACTTCGTCATTCCTAAATATAATCCAATGGAATTTTGTATGTAGACTTTCGGAGATATTCTACTGATCCGATTACTTTGAAAAAACATCTTATATAAGTATAAAACATCTGTTATCTTGGAGTTTATGTTCCTTATAAACAACTAATTGCCATTCTGTCTCTGGTGCTCTGTGTCTGTCTCTGTGTCTCTCTATTTCAACCGTTCTTATAAATAGAGGGCGGCCAGAACAAAAGTGACTTCACTCTGACCACGCATAGATTTAATGAATTCGTTAAAAATTACCTTGGCAAATCACAAAAAAAAACATTGCTAAATCCTTTTCAGATTCTAGAAATGATATATCCAAAATGAAACATCCTTGTCCATTGATACTTGGGATACCAATTACTCAGAAAAGGCCAAAGTCCATGAACCGCCACTGGATTTCGTGTTTGATGGAAGACATTTACCTGATTAATGCAGCTAAACCCTGAATAACGTATCTTAAGCTCTTCTCTAACTCAACTTGATGGATAATGCTGAATGTATCGAGCATTTCATGAAATAAACCAATCCCTCACTATTATAGCTGCCCCCTGATTTTACAGCTTCTTCATCATTCCCCCGCCCAGCTTCAGTCATTTTCTGCTCTAACAAACCAGATATTTCTAGCAGTAGACAAAATAATCAAACGCCGAGTTTCGCAATTTTTAATTCAAATATTGTTTTAGAATGTTTCGGCACTCAGTGACCTTTGAATCACGAAGAAAAGGATTGTTATTGGCCCGGAATTAAGGCAAGCATTACTGACGATATCTTTCATTGGAGTAGATATCATTTACAGAGAAGACTGGGAAGACTATGATGTACCATATTTCTAAGTGGGGAGTACTTGCTTAGCCTTAAAACCAAGATTTGAAAATTTTACTTTTTACCTGGGCTCCATTACCGACAATTCTTAGTAGCAAATATGCAACATCCTCAGCCATGGGATATGTCCCTATTTTTATTGCAGTATATATAAGTCTACAAAAGAAGAAGCAATAAAGCGAAGAATCATATTTTCAGTAGAGCAAGCACGACTTTCAAGAACATACAAATCTCACCAGTCCTAAAAAAGAAGGCTACACTACCAATGTATCCTATCGATAGTCGCCTTTGGAGATGAAACATGGAACCTAACCAAAAGATTGACTCTCAAACTGAGAACCATGTAACGTGCACATAAGAGAATCATGCTCAACTGCACATGGAAAAATCATAAGACAGCACAGTATATTAGAGATAAGTTTAGAGTCTGAGATATCATAGAAACAGTAAGAAAACTCAAATGGCAGTGGGCTGGTCATATTGCAAGAATGTCAGACAACTGCTGTATATCATGCAAAATTGCAGTCGACCGAAAGTAAAATAGCGTGATGAGCAAGATAAATTCAGAAAGTACTGAATAGGTTTTATTTAAGCTGAAAGCAAATAAAAATATGATCGAGCAAAGTTTCAGGAAGTGTGGACTCTTGAATGACTTTAAAAAATATTTTCAGAGTCACTGTCCATTAAGAAAGAGATATTTAAATTTAAGAGAACGTTCATCTCTTATAAGTAAGAGTGAACCGAAAGAAAGAAATTTGGAAGAAAGAAAAGAAAAAAAAGAAAGAAAAAGAAAGAATGATGGAAAAAAAAGACAAGCGGAATAGATAGGGAAGAAACAAGAAGAAAGAAAGAAGGAAAAGAAAGAGAGTAAATAATGAGAAAAAAAATCGAAGCACAAAGAACAAAGGACAAAAACAAAGGGAGAAAAAGAACGGAAAAAAGGAGAAAGAAGAAAAAGGAAGGAGAAAAATGTAGAAAAAAAACATAGAACAAAAAATGATGAAAATAGGTCTGGTTGGTCACTCTATAGAAACCATCCCGTAACCGACGTCTTTTTGCAGCATACCGTATTGGGGTAGTCAATGGAAAAAATTGGAAAAAAAGGGTGATCAATAAATAACTTACTTATCTCGCCTTTTGTTGTGCACTGATCACTAAAAAAAGATATTGAAAAAACAAAAACAAAAACAAAACAAAAAAACAACAACACGGGTGTGAATGTTACCGGGCACAAATTCAGGGACTAGTTTAGAATAAAATTATATTGTGAATTACCCCTCCCCCCCAAAAAAAAACTATTTAGGGGTGTAGATTTAAAAAAAGGACTTTTTTCTAGGAGTAATAAAGAACAAATATCTAATTGTCTGACCCCATTGATGCAACCCGTGTGCATACATGCATAGCCAGCCAGACTCACTTAGAAACTGAATAAATCTATGTCAGCAGTTTTGGTGATAGTTGTGGTTGACGGCTCCTGAAACAGGAAGAAAGAAGGAGATGGACGAAGGAAGAGAAAGAATGAAGGAAATTGCAAAGAAAAAGATGAAGGAAAAGGAGGAAAACAGAGAAAAACAAAGAAGTCATAAGGAAAGAACAAGAAAGAAAGAAAAAAGATACAAAGAACAAAAAAGAAAGAGGAAAGAGGGAGAATAAAAAAGAATAAAGAAAAAGGGATCAAGTGAAAGTAAGAAAGAAGGAAAAGAAGAACAGAGAGAGAACAGGAAAATGAAGAAAAAAGTCCAGGAACAAAAAGAATGGAAAGAAAAGAGTAAAAAGGAGAAAAAGTAAGAAGAAAAATAAAAAAAGAATGGAGAAAGAGACAAAGAAAAAAGAGTATGGAAAAAAGACAGAGGAAAGATAATGAATAAAAGAAAACAAAAAAACAAAAAACAGAACGAAGATGCAAAAGCCAGAAAGAAGTGAAAGAAACTATTAGGAAAAAAATTAAGAAAGAATAAAATAAAAGCAGCAAA
Organism: Thysanoteuthis rhombus; assembly: GCA_963457665.1. Lineage (NCBI taxonomy): Eukaryota > Metazoa > Mollusca > Cephalopoda > Oegopsida > Thysanoteuthidae > Thysanoteuthis > Thysanoteuthis major. The sequence continues at coordinate 58,222,847 of OY735201.1, forward strand.
ACATGAAAAAAAAAAGAAAAAAGTAGGAAGAGAGGAGGAAAATAATTAAGTAAAATGGAAAAATGAGAAAAAGGGAGAAGAAGACAAAGGTCCAAAAGGAAGAAAAATCAGAAAGCAGAAAAAGACTGTATAAGAGGGAAAGGTTAAGAAGGAATAAAGGAAAACAAAGAAGAAATTGGGAAGAAAAAAAAAGAAGGAAGAAAGAAAGAGTGAAAGAAGAGGAAAACATAAGAAATAATGAAGAAAAGAGATAGAGAATGAAAAAGAAAGATGAAAAAGAAAACCGAAGAACAACAAAGAAAGAAGTTGAAAACAAGAAATGAAAAAGAAACAAATACAAGATAGATATGAATTGTAGACCAGCGAATATTTTATACACGCATCATTTTGCAATTAATCAGTCACTGAAGGTAATAACCAGTGAGGGTAAGGGTTTGAAATGATGACATTATCATTGAATGACTATAAGCGATTTATTTCGGTTTTAATTTTTGGTCATTCGCCCTTGAAAAATCGAATTACGTGTGCCCACGTAAGCACAAACACTGACCCTTTGTTTTATCGCCATATGTTTCAAGGGCCACAGGGTACGATATCGAAGCGAACAACAACAAGTTGCTAACTTAGCACTAATTAATCGACATCGCAAATATCGAATTACTTCCCTTTAAAATCGCTCTCTCCAGTTCCTCTCGGCTGCTCTTTTTCAGTGGTACGTGATATTGGATCGGTTGTTGTGTTCTTTGTTTTGCGCCTGACTGGTGATTTTGTTTATTGTCACTTAAACGAAAGTTGACCAGAAATGATATAGATCACAACGACCATTGCTCTGGTCAAAATAATGACAGTGACACCTTTTTTTAAAGGCTGCTTTTAACTAAAGAGGATTCAGAGTAACAGAATTGATACTGTATATTATAGAATATCTATTCATCTCTAATGACGGAGTGTTTTTTTAATGATTCATAGTTAGAAGAAAAGTATACGAATCCTAAAAATATTAGATATCCCCCGACTTACAAATGCTCGACTTATGATATTTCAAAGTTAACATCATTTTTCCGGTTGAAATTGTTGATATTCTAAGAGTAAGTTCACTGCCACACGACAACTTGGAAACAGGATGGCAATACACCGGTTGGCATCTTCTACGCTTGATAAAGAAATGAAAATTCTCTGATGGGATAGATCCAAATGTAGAAATATCTGCAAAATTTGAGAGAGTGATTACGAATCCATTTAATACCACAAGAATATCGACAACCGAAAAAAAAGTGTTCAGACGATATTGGATGTTTTCCAAGGGCGCCTCCTTCTGCTCTTTCAACAAGTGGCGTCCTCTCTTCCACTACGTGGAAAGTGATGACCCTGTGGAAACGTGCATTTCATCTGCCAACATTTAGTGATTTGTTTATGCCTTTATATGAATATAATTGACTAATTTCATTCAATAACATAGTGTGAACAAAATTTTTCTTTTGATTAAGAAAAAACAAAAACAAAACAAAAACTGTGGTACTTCAATGGTTTATTTTAATCTTATTTTAATTATGGAAGTAAGGAAAAAAAACTGGAACTCAAGTCCTTACCTCTAAAGAATACATTTGAAAATACAACTGACATTAAGTTTTCACAGCGCCAGAGTATGTCTTGAGTAGGAGCAATATATGTTCGAGAACGTCCAATGGCCATCCAAATTTTGCTAAACATTATAAGTATCAATCAGTAGGCCTTGCTGTGGAAGTGCGGGATACTGTGTAGGTTGTGAGCACTGGAACTAGAATTGGCAAACTGTGTTATTATTTCGGTCAAAGTTGTCTTCATCACCATCATCATCCTCATCAGCCTTTTAGCGTCTGTCGTTGGACCTTCCCTGAGATTCGCCAGACCTCTTTATCATGGGTATTGCGGAGCCAGTACTTTCTGGATTTAGTTAGCTCGTCACCCCTTTACTTTATTTCGGCCACAATTTTGCACACGATCTCCGGGGATGCACGTTAGAAGTAGTGATGTTTAGCTGTTGTCTGACATTCTTGCAACACGTCCAGCCCATTGCTATTTGATTTTTCTAACTGTATCAAAGATATCTCGGACTCCGGACATTTCTCTAATATACTGGGTTGTCTTATGATCTCTCCATGTCAGGTAGAGTATGATTCTCTCATGTGCATGTTGCATGGTTCTCAGTTTAAGGGTCAATCTTTTGGTTAGGTTTCATGTTTCATCTCCATTGGTGACTATGTCATTTAGCACAATTAGTCTTGGAAAAGTACTAATTGTCATTCATGTGCTTTATCTTATCACCAGATATCTTAACAAAAGCATCTCATTGCTGGCATTCCACTGTGGTTGATGATGAGACTGGCTGAACGGCAACTTGAGCGAATTATTCCCATATTGCACAGACAGCTGTAATAATAAGAAAGTGGTCACAGTTATTTAAAAACTTGGCAAGGGTCAGCGAAGGATCTTCTCACTGTTCTTTTCATCCTCCTTTTTTTTTCGTTCCTACAATATAGAAGTAGGGAGCCGGTTGCTGCTTTGAAAACCAACGACATAGTTTCGATCCATGTTGTTGATATCCATAGAAAGTATTTGCAATGTAAATTTCTTCGCGCTCTGTGCAATCGTCAGTCAACTTGAGTCATTCTTTTTACAGATTTATTGCAACGTAGATTTGAAAGCAGAGTCCAAGTGATATTTTGGTAACCGATTCCTCGATTATAAACTTTCTCTCTCCGTGCAGATACTATTCCTGAAATCTCGAAAACGAGAGATCATGCATTCATCGTTGTGATTTTCTTTGGTAAACCCAGTCTGATACAAGGCCTCATTAAAGAGGCACCCTATAATAAAAGAACACGATTGTGATACATTCAGAGTATAATTGTTATTTTATTTGTTATTCTTCGCGTCTCCTCTTCCTTTATACTACTTTTATGCTCCTCCTCCTCCTCCTTCTTCTTCTTCTTCTTCTTCTTCTTCTTCTTCTTCTTCTTCTTCTTCTTCTTCTTCTTCTTCTTCTTCTTCTTCTATTGTACTTTTTCCTTCCATGTACTTTTACTCTTCTTCTATACCTGTTCCATTTTTCATAATTAAGATCGTCTTTTCTTTCTTTTTCTTTTTTTTGTATTCTTTTTAGCTTCAGCTACTACTGCTACTGTTGTCGTTAATACTTAAATACCATTATTATTTTTTATAGTTATTATTGGACATAATTTTATGATATAATTGTAACAATAACTACGTGACTATTTTTACAGCTATCAATGATGCTACTGTTATTTCTTTTTGGTACTTGAATATCGAGTCTGTGGCCACACTGAAGAGTCGTAATACGACGCAACAGCTGTCTTTGAATGACGCTATATATACATATATATATATATATATATATATATATATATATATATATATAAATTAATAATATTGTATATATATACATATAGCGGTTATATATATATATATAATATATATATAATAGTGCATATATATACATATAGCGGTTATGTATATAACACACACACACACACACATTTATATATATATATATATATATATATATATATATATATATATATATATATATATATATATATATATATATATATATATACACACACACATAACGGATAGATATTTACATATATAACGGATATATATCTATATATATAACGGATGTTATTATCATAATTATATTTATTGCTTGCGTCATTTTTCATAGTTTGTGGTCCAGTAACGATTTTATTTTCATTATAATCATTGCTATTATCATATTTTAACAGATGTTACAGCCATTAAAAAGATTTTGCTTTTATAGTTGGTTGGGTATTATTGTTGTGATGTTCATCATTATCATCAACATCAAAAATATTATAGCAATCGTGACCAACATTATCATTCTCTACCCAACCGACCGCATAACTGCTATGCCCCACCCAATGTTATTGTCTCGAGTGTCCCATATAGACATATACACGTGCACCTTTACGAATAATTACCATTGGATTATTATGAATGTCGTTTCCCTTCTCCGCGTTTCAAAAGTATCTTTTGAGTTCTTTGTTATATTTTTACATTTCAGTGTCATATATTTTCTTCTCGTCAAGTTGAAAGTGGGGCGATTCAAGTGTCAAATCTTCGTCACAATCAATCAACAAGTTGTATATAATTTGTGTTCGTGATTAGCATGACATGTCAACATGCCTCGATTCAAAATGGGCGTCCCTCATTTTTAAGCAAGCGAGAAAAAAAAAAACAAGAAACAATGCTATGGGAATTAATTTTTTTTTTATTACCCCAAACTATAGTAATGAGATTGCTGTCTTCGTTTTTCAATTTGATTTCAGGAAATTAATTCTCTTTTAGAATTATTATTTTCCTTAGAGCTAAATATTGCACCACGCTGTCGTAGTTAATATCCATCTGATTGCGAAAGTCAAGCAAATTCGGCATTGGTCTGACATCGAACAAACGAACTCTCTGATTAACTTGCATACAATCTCTTTAAGAGTCAAGGCCTTTTTCAATCAATTGAATCACTGAATCTTGAGCATTATTTCCAATGCCTTTTTCTATCACTTCTGCCAATCAAGTTAGACAGAGCTTATGTATTCATCCATGTTTGTCTTTCTGTTTGCTACTTTGATTGTTCACACTATATCTATAAAAGTGTTCAATGGAGTTCAGTGGCATTTTGTGGAAAGGGTGAGGGTCATGAGCAAAGAAACCATTGATCCATCCGGGTGGGAAGCGTCCATCGGTGAAACGGTTGATAAACAACTTCAACCCTAAACACGCCGCTTGGAGTGTAATCAATAAGGTGTTGCGTTGGGAAATTCGTCCTATGAAGACTTTTCCACGCTCGAACCGGGAATCGAACCCATGATCTTCTGCTCATTAGGCAGACATGTAAGCCATTGAAACATTTTTAATTTCCTTTAAATTTAAGCATTTTTCTGTCATCGTCATCATTATTATTATTATTATTATTATTATTATCATTATTATTATTATTATCATTATTATTATTATCATTATTATTACACCAGTTGCGTGGTGGTTACCACTTTAGATTGAGTGACAGCAAGTCTCCTCAAGTCTCCAGACCTTCTCTCCACATTCTCATTGTCCACAACAGTACTGTGGTTTACAGTTTCACACCAGTTGCCCGTTGGTTATCGCTGAAGGTTGAATGACAGTAGGTCTCCTCAGGTCTTCAGCCCTCTGCTCATCTCATCTCTCCCTCACCTTTCACAGTAGTGTTATGGTTCGTACCCCCACTACCATTTGATCGTTTTTCTCCCTCCTTCTCTGTTAGGCCACTGCTAACAGCTGAGGTCGTGGATCTTATATTTCTAGCACTTTCCTCAGTATTTGTGCAGTTCCTAGCAGTGTTGTGGTTTGCACAGTCTAAAATTATTATTATTATTATTATTATTATTATTATTATTATTATTATTATTATTATTATTATTATTATTATTCAGCGATATAATTAGCTTATATGCAAATTGTCTGTTTGTTTGTAGAAGCTGAAATGGGATACGCTGATTGGTTGATTTACCTTCCTATTATGACATAACAATAGAAATTGCACCATTAAATCTGCTTGAGTTGAGACGAGCCCTTGAAAACACTTGAAATCAGAGTACTTGAATTATTAAAAGTAAATTGCTTGATAGAATACTTTTAGGGTCCTTAGTGCCGATCCAAAAACGAATAACTCCGTCATTTTAGATGCGGGTATTCTAGTTATTATTCATGATGGAAATAGTTCAATTTCAGCAGAAATATAATGATGCTTTTATGCAGACTACAGACCACTTACCCACGCTGCGAAGAAGCCGAACATCCCATACACGGCTTAGTCATTTCAATTAGCATAGGCAAGTTTGACCTGGCCCACCGAGCCCACCGAGCTGAGTCAGTATCTATCTAAAATACCTTATATCGCGTTTTACATTATATGGTTTCGGTATGTTACTAGTTAGTACTCAGTTCATGAAAATCATAGCTTGACTTACATCATCAGAAAAAACAAAAGCGAAAAGTTATCGTGGGTTTTTCAAATCAAGAAATGATCATGAGTAAAAGTGGACGTTTTTTTTTCTATTTGTGTCTCTGATATTTTTGTTATATCTAGCGTTGTTCATTGCTTTACCATGATTTTTCCTGGCAAACATTCTCTTCATATTTTAATACTTTACCTTGCGTACTTTCAGGTGAATGCTCTGCCAGATGTAAATATCCAAACAAGAAGAAGCTTTTTTTTAAAGAAAAAACTTTCATTGTTTCTCTGAAAAAGTAAATAAATCCATTCAAATCGGCAATCTGTCTAGTTGATGTACCGTTAACAAGCCTCGCCTGACGACCATTCAGATTTAAAGCCTAGAACTCACGCTCAATAAACCGTTCCCCTAACCATTGAACCATTACCAATTTTATCGCGGCCATTCTTTGCCTATATCGCCGAGTGCTCACGAGCGTCAAATAGTTTTCTCTTCGTGCAGTCAGACCACACTTATCCATTCCCCATTTTCTACATCTCCTTTACCCATCCCGTCTATCTATGAAACCTGACGGTATGGTTATCTCAACACCGACTCCAAGTGCACCTATTGGCTTTTCCCCCGGCCTTATTCAAGACTCCTGTTAACTGACACCGATGTTTTCTCGCGTTCTCCGCTTACATGTCTCAACCGATAGACCGTGTCCTTACCTCATACTTCACTCATTGTCTTGCGTTCTCAAGCAGTTCTCGCGACGGATCACGTTTCCCGTTGTTCAAGCACACAGAACGAGACGTGTGCGATAAAATAGAACGAGGATAAACGAGAGCTGGAAAAGGTGGAAATAATGCGTGATGTAAAAAGAATACAGTACATATCATCAAAAAACAAAGAACTCACATGTATACGAAATTGAGAAAATTTTTTAACGTGTCAGTAAATGTTAATTGTTATCGCACGCATTACATCCAAAGAAGCTTTCTTTAAAACAATTGTTATAAATTAATAACAGGGTAAATGTACATTTCGGTTACAACATTTTCTAAATCTTCGGTTGTTAGTTAGGGAAATTTTTTTCTTCTTCCTTTCATTGTTTCTTTATCAGAGAGAAAATAGTCATATGATGACTGTACTACTAGTGTGGCGTTCTGGCACTTAATGTGGTCGTATTAGTGGTGCATTGAAATTCAGGAGCAACTTGAAAGTCTGGAAATACAGGTATACCCCGCTTTTTGCAAACTGGCTTTATGTAACTTTGCACTCACGTAAGACTTACATTAGCTCAGGTTTCCCCCACAAAGTATATGTAAAGCTAAGAAGCATTTACCATTAATTTATTGGAGAAAATTTTGAGCGCCCCCAGACGAAAAACGACCTTCTTCTATATCTGTCTGCCTTGATGTCGAGGGTCGAGGTTTGTTCCATGCTCTGGTTGATGAGCTAGGCTTGAAATACGACAGTATGCTTGACTACTTTCCATCATACACCCCTTTGTAGGCACTCTGGCCATCTTGTAAAACTACCCTCAACCCACGAACCCTTTCTGAATTAAAGTCATACTCTTCTACAATGATTTCGTTGTGAAATTCGCATGCGAAGTTTTTTTTTAAATGGTGATGCTCAAAACTTTCCCCACGCAAATTAATCGCATTTGATTTAAAATGTTTAATGCAAACACTTTACTCTCAGATCGCGGGGGAAACCTGTACTTCGAAATCTTTGGTAGAGGAGTCGCCAGGAGGTACTTTTACAAGAAATGCGTTGCGTCAGTTCGTTGAAAAAAACTTCTGAGTGAATCTTCAAGGATGATAGATACGGACCGAGCAAAAAGAACCGTTGACGAAATCGTTAAGAGCTGGAGTTGAAATCTATCTTCTGGACTCTGTGTTTAAAAACACTTAAACTCTCACAGTAAAAATCTAGAACCGATCATTTAGCAGAGAAATGAAAGTGTACTTATTGGGAGAGAAAGGTTGGTCAATTTTTTTTGTGTGCATGTGTGTGTGTATGTGACCCCTACAATATCACTTTTAGCAGGTGGATCAAACACACTCTGGGTGAACGACTTAACAGACTGTCTCTACTAATTCTTAGCGTGTAAAAATACGTAGGTAAATCAATAAATCCGTAGCTTAATAACGAAAAGAACCTTTTACTTTACACAATGAATATTAATTTCTTTATTTGTTCATATCGATGCCTTTAAAAAACTCAAATGGCAACGGGCTGGTCATTTTGCAAGAATGATAGACAGCCGATGGACATCACAACTCACTATGCAGATCCCCAGAGATCATATGCGAAACTGCGACCGGGAAAAATATAAGATGGCGTAACAAAATAGACAAAATCAGAAAGTATCGGCCCCACGAATGAGAACAGTTTAAACATGCGTTAAGAAAACAATGAGTATAATAAAACAATATTAACAATTAACCTATCTAGAAATCTCGGTCGAAAAATATCAATTCGGTTTCAAGGCAATTAAACAGAAAATGCATATGCACGCACGTGCACACTCATCAAAAGCATCCAAGCGTGAAAACTCACATACATGTGATAAACTAAAAAAAAAAATCTTTTTTCACTTAATGCAGTTTCTCAACCATTTTACTTCCTGCTCGGAGATGTATCCACTTTTTACAATGTGATCTTGGTACCGGATAAGAGTTTCTCATTGCCGGGCGAGCAGGCAAACCAATTAGGGAGAAAATATAATCAAAAGAAACGGATCTGGTTAGTCACTCAGAAAAAAACCGTCGCGTGACCGACGTCTTTTAATCGCAAACCATGTTGGGATGATCAATCAAAAAAATTGAAAAAAAGGGGTGATCAGTGAATAGATTATTTCTTTCCTCATTTGTTGGGTGATGATCACTGAAAAAAAGTACGCATTCAAAAGACAAAACAAAATTAGCGTGAACATTGTCGGAACACAAAGGGAGACATTTAGCATAAAATCACGCCGTAAATTGAACCCCCACAAAAACCAAAACAAATTAAATGTTTTCTCTCGACATAACGAGGAGTAAATGTCCAAGTTTTCAGCCGCCCAGCTTTATTGGTGTGATACGTACATAGCTAGCGAGACCAGCTTGAAAACTGAAGAAACCTACTCTGACAGTTTCGATTGACGGTTACTAAAAGAATGTAATTTTCATGGCAGCTAGTTACTTTTTTCTTGATTAATTATCCTAAATGGATTCGAAAGTTTTCACCCCCGACGTAAGGAGCAAAGAAAAGATCCGGCGTGCTAAATCATGTTTACACGTGCAGCTAAACCGTTTACAATCTGAAATGTATCATACAAACGTAAAAAGGGGGGGGGGAGAGATAGCGCACGCGCATGTCGCTATCTTGGACGCTGTTCATTTCTATGTATATCGCCGAGTTCGGAGCGACTGTGACCGAAAGGGACGCGGATAAGCTAGATACAGGGAAAGATATTCGCTCGTTAAGAGGGAGCGATGATTGGAATAAAGGCTCATATCGGGATTTTTGTCGAAGGCGCAGAGTGAAATGTTTTGCGTTGTCAGCAAAGCAGAACGTGCAAAAAATACCAATAAGGCAGGGAGGGTGAGAAAATCAGAGAGAGAGAGAGAGAGAGAGAGAGAGGGAGAAAGAGGGAGAGAGAGAGAGATTGCGCGTGTGTGTCCATGAGCGCGTGGGAATCTTGGTTTACTATAAAATATGTTGTATTAATTAATTAGCTTAAGTAATCGAGATGTAGTGCTCGTGATGTTTGTTTGTGCTCTCGACCGTATACACCTGGCGATTCCGACTGATTACCGTGGCGAGATTCTATCTAACAGCCCGATCTCTCTCCCTGTCTCCGTTTCTTTCCTTCGTTCTTTTTTGTTTATCGCAGTGGCTTGTCCAAAATAACACATAAGACCTACGTAGTCCATTAAATTATAGTAGTTGTAGCAATCGTTGAAAGACCTTATCTTTCTGACCCAACCTTTGTTGATATTGAGTAAGCTCATATTAGTCTTGCAAGTTAATGAAAGGAATGTGGAGTAGGATGATTGTATTGCACCAATTCTCTAGTGGGGTTACTTAATAACTGCCCTATCTCGACAGGAAAGTAGTCCCTAATTCCATTTCCTATCGTAAAAAGGCGTTCATTGGATTTATTTCCTTTACCAAGAAATTCACTTTTCAACTTCATCCTTATTCTACGCGGAATATTGATTGGTGTCCTTTACATTTAACATTTAACATTGTTAAATGAATAAAGCCTCTTTCTAATCATCATCATCATCATCATCATCATCATCATCATCATCATCATCATCTCCTAAGGACAAAGACCTTCCTCAAGATTTGCCAGAACCCTCTATCGGGGGGCGTCACAGAGCCAGTACTTTCTAAACTCATCCAGTTCGTCTCACCATCTTATATTTTGTTGACCATGGTTTCGCATGCTATCTCTCAGGATCTACGTTGTGAGGTGATTTCCAGCGGCCGTCTGACATTCTTGCAATATGACTAGCCCATTGCCATTTAGTTTTCATACGGATTCTATGATATCTCAGACTCCTGTCTTTCCTCTAATAAACTATAATAAAGTTTAAATAGATTTACAAATACATGTGTGCGTTTGGAAAATATGTTTTTGTTTTATTCGATTTTATTACATTTTATTCTCACTCCTATATATTTGATAATCACTCGTATATTCAAATTGCGTGATTCAAAGCAATTGGAACTTGGGTATTTGAAGAAACTTTTACTGAACAGTAAAAATGATATAATTAAAAAAATCTTTCAGTATACTTGAGTCAGTCGGTTTCTAAGTATTCTCCCAAAGACAAAAACACTCATAAATATCGTATGAATGAACATAATTGGATGATTATTACTCATATGTACGGCTGTCAGGCTTTTAGCAAAAGTTTCTGCCATCGGCAACACCAGCTATCATCATTAATTCGCAGCTGCAGCCTTGACGAGCGCTGGGCGTTGAAAATCAGAACCGTGTCTGTCATTCTTATACTGACTTGAGAGGATATTATTTTGATTTTAAAATATGACACATGTCTGAAACACTTATGTTACCTTGAGGGGCCTCAATACTAAAATATATAAGCCGTGTATCTCCTACTTATTTTGAATCAAGGGACCTTTATTTTAAAATGCATAACCAAGACAAAAGAAACGCATTGACTTCATAATGAGGGGAGAGAGAGAGAAAGAGAGGGGGGGGAAGCTTACAGAAATGTCGTTCACAAAGAAATACTAGGTTTGTACGCATGTTATAAAATAGCATAATACATACATATACGTACATTCACTAAACATAAATAATTATTTGAAAATTTATGATAACCATCAGCAGAGCGACTGGTTATAGACTCGTAATAATGATGATAATAATCTAAGAATTGTACAAAATATGCACAACAGAGCAGTAAAAGTGTTAATAAAACTGCAATGTGACAGTACAACAAGTGATAAAAGGTCGTCAAATGCACGAACAGTGCACTTCACAACAAGGAAGGAAAATCGGGAAAAGAAAACTACCCACGAAGATTCTTAAAGGCAGACACTTACACCGACAGTCTCAGACTTGGTTACGCAGCGGGCACCTGAAAAGAGAACGGAATCTCACCTCATTGCAACACATAACAGAAGACAAGTTGTAGAAGAAGAGGAGATTTTGAATGCAGTAAAAGAGGAAAGAAAACATACACTACAAATTAGGGTGTCGTCAAGCAAACGACACTGATTCGAACATAAACAAATTGATATCAGCAGAAACCAGAGTATATCCTAGTAAAGTAGACAAAAGATACACTCTAAGCGAAAAGTCAAGATGTGATAATCGTAAATAAAGTAAGATCAGCCAGATCGTGGACAGGGCCGTGCCACCGGACCAAACAGTGAAGACAAAATAAAGTGAGAAAAAGGTAAATACCATTACCTTCACAGGAAATGAGAGAACTGGAGCATAATTGTTAGGGTCGTGCCAATATCAGCGTGAAAACACTAGAATCAAGTTTGAATGAGTTGGAAATTTAAAAAATGACAAAAACAAAAGGTGAAGACTGTCCAGACTAATGCGTTGCAGTGATCTGCGAGAATCATCATCATCATCATCATACTCATCATCATCATCAGTCTTTTAGCGCCCGTCGTTGGACATTGACCTTCCCCAGGATTCGCCACACTTCTCTATCATGGGCGTCGTGGAGCCAGTACTTTCTAAATTTGTCTAGCTCGTCTCTCAATTTTGTACTCTGCTGGCCTCAGTTGCGCATGTGATCTCGGGGGATCCATGTCGTGAGTCGCGATGTCCATCAGTTGTCGGCCATTCGTGCAACATGGCCAGCCCACTGCCTTTTGAGCTTTTTAATGGATTCTATGATGTCTCTGACTCTTGTCTTTTCGCAGATGTACTGTGCTGGTTTGTGGTCTCTCTATGTGACGCCTAGCATAATTTTCTCATGTGCACGTTGCATAGTTGAACTGAAGAACAGATTTAAAATTCTTACTGACACCAACATCAACGAACTAAACAACAAAATAACAGCATCTATAATAGAAGTCGCCACTATATTCAAACCAATGAGCACATAACCCATTTGTAAAATCCAAGACGAAACCAGATATCTCATGGAAAAACGCAGAAACCTCTGCGAGAATACCAACCCATATTGTATTCATTATTATCGGTGCGCTTGAGACAGCTCCCTTACAAAAAGATTAGAAGAATTTGAAATGCTAAATAGGAGAAACGATAGGTAGGAAGATCATTTTACGCCAACTTTCCAAGTTGAGAAGGCCAGCCTGCCTAAATAATCAGCATTCAAAATCTTGGTTTTTACCTCGACTTTAACACTGAATTCTAGCAGTGATGGGAAATACGTAACTAACAAATACAACACACACACCCTTCCGCAATATATCAATTTCTGTGTCAATCAATCAAACTCACGCACGTACTGGCTATTTCATAGAAGATGCAACCCTAATAATTAGAGGGTAGAATTTACCTGCACGTAAATTCTACATAACACAATGTATATGCAGCTGATTGAGTGTGTGGTCGTCATGTAGTCGTAGCTAGCAAACTAGTTTTGAAAACAATTAATTGTGAGTTTGATTTTCTGTAAACTCCTAATACCACTGAATGTATTTCAGATCAGATTTTATCTAAAATATCATATTAAATTGCAAACGTACTGGTGTGATGGGCGGACCTTTGTACATATGCACGCAAGCATAATCGGACATGAATTCTTATATATATCGAACTATATATTTCTGTCCCCCCCCCTTTTAACCTCTAGCACACATCTCTATTTTAAGTAGTTACTAAGTTTAGCTGAGGCAAACACAACGCCACAATTATAGGGCACTCGGTTAGGAGACTGAATTCACTACTATGGTAATGGTCAGCGAAACTTGCCAGCCAACCTAATCTCTATAAGGAAAATCCTGAAGAAATTCTCCAAATCTATCTTAGTCTGCCACATGGGCTCATGTGAGGAGCATTCAGAGAAGATTGTATTCACCACAAAAGCAATGATCTATAAGACTAACTTGCTATTCGCTACTCCACATGGGGAAGCCCTTAGAAATTGCTTACTAGTTTGGCACAAGGATATATGTTTGTGGTACTCAGAGTGGGTTGAAATCACAAAATCGTGGTATTGGTTATTTAATAAGCCAAGTCTGGTCTGGTACAAGACCATTATTATGGAGTACCGAATGAAAATGGAACTCACTACACTACAGTAATGGCCTGCTTGACAATCTCGAAAAACATTACCTTATGGTGAAGCAACCTCTATCTTTTAATTGTTTTCTTACAAACTTGTTTAGTACCTTCATCTTGACATTTCCATCCTCAGACTATTCGATTACCTTTACTTCGTCATCTCTTTAGTTTGCCATAACCCTAAAAAGAGACAAAGCCTTCGTTTAGGGGTACCATTTTTCTATATCTTGGGCGATTATACACCATCCTGCCTTGCATACCTTCCTCTCTAATCGCACAACTTTAGGTATACTCACTTGGTTGCTGAATACATAGGGAAATTTGTCTATGAGGAGTTTTCCACGTTCTTCGATAGTACTGGGAATCGAACCCGTGACCTTCTGTGTATGAGACCGACGAGCTAACCATTACATAACCATTAGTAAACACATAACAAGGGGCCGATTCAGAATATCATTTATATCATAAATTGACCCCCCCCCCACTAAAAACTTTTAAAAAGTGTATGAGTTGAAAAAAAAAAACCTAACTTCCTGAAATATGCTCCACTAATGAGATATTAGTAGACAAAGAAGAAATCATGATGATATGTTGCAAGGTTTTTGAGTTTTCCTAACACTCTTCTACAGTTGGTGAATTATAGTGGGAGAGTACATTTTTATGTAAGTGCGAACGCAGCAGTAAACAAAATAAGGGACCAATTAAGCATAAATCAACATTGTAAATCGAATCCCCATTTTGAAAACTTATTTTGATGGCAAGTTCTTGAAAAACTAACATGCTAAAAGACAACTCCGGCGTCTCATTTGTAAGCGGTCATACCGCGGGACGTTTTTGGGTTTTTCTAATACGTACAGACATACAGACGTTTGGTGAATTATCGAAAGATATTCTGATATTCATGTTTTTCCCTGCTATTCGAAAGTTGAACTTTCTTTTACATGGAACGATTTTCTGAGAGACCCTTAAATATCTGTCTTCTTCGTCTGCCAGTTGTATACAGAGTATAATACCCATATGATTTCTCAAAGAATTTTCTGGAACTGTCAGATTCAACTTGCTAACAAATGCACAAAAAGTGAGTCAAAGCACAGATGTACAAAAAGTCCAAGGCTATGGTGGCTTGAGAATTTTCGTAAAAGCGAAGTGGCGTGAGGTGAACTTTCGTAAAGCTGTATTCATTTAATGTCCATTGCATATATTTTCCAGAATGTCTTCGACGCCTATATTTTCTTTTGTCTTCTCCCTCACTTTTCTCCTCTTCTCTTCACTGTCTCATCTTTCGGCTTTTTTTCGTCAAACTTTAATCCAAACACAGAGTTGACTTCGCTTTTCAACCGTAACAAGAACAAGAACAACAGGAACAGTCCTAAGAATGTTGAGAAGTAAATGCTTGGTAGTTGTGTCACTTACAGACTGAGCTAAATTGACAAGTCATACACATCAACCGAAATCAGTTATAAATACGCAAGAGCTTATTTCGTTCTCATGAATAGATACATCAGTAAAAATAACAATCCCCTCTCGTGATTTGAAATCAAGACCAACTAATTGATAGGCCAATGTCTTACCGATTGACGTGAACCGACAAGTCAAAATTTATCTTACAGACATGGAAAGGGCTTATTTCATTCTAATGAATTGATACGTTTATACTAAAAATATGTATGTGTATGATTTTTTAATTCAATATACAGATACGGTACTAATACTACAGTAATCATCTTCAGTCGGAATAGAAGTATGAGAGGAATTTGATCGTGCAGCAGCCAGGCATGTTACCCATCTTTTTGTTTCTCTTTTTTGCTCTCTTTTACGCCCCCTCTTTCTCATTCTTTCTTTTACGCCCTCTCTCTCTCTCTGTCTCTCTCTCTCAATCTCCTTTCTGCTCTTATTCTAGTGGTTGCTCTCCTCTCAAGTTTTATTGTTTCTCATCAGATAGAGGCAGAGTCGTAGCTGACGGAATCAGCGGGATATCATCCATTCTGGCATTTTGGCTCTGGGAAAGAATAAGATCGGGCGTCAAAGCGGGAATAGCAGAAAACAAGTAGAGGGCAGCACCGTACGGAATTAAGAATAGGGGACGAAAAAATGAATTGATCCTAGAATCGGTTATAAGACCTAAAGACCTAAAGGGATGGGAGAGAGAGAGAGAGAGAGAGAGAGAGTTGGGAATTGACACGGGGTTAAGTTGTCGAGAAGCTTGTAAAAGCATAAGGTGAAGACGTTTATCGGAGAACTGGGTTGGTTTCCCGTATAAAACGAGAGAGCCTTTATTTAAGTGGACAATGAAAATGGCTGAAGGGTGCTTTACAGGACTTAGCTAAATTCGGTTTCTAAGATGCAGATACTCAGAGACTTACAAACGCACACCTACAGATAAACATCTGTTAAATAAAAGGCTGTTAAATAAAAGATTTGATCTGCTTGCGTTTGTGTTATTCAACATTTGCTGAATAGTTACAGGTACACTTAATAACAGTCAAGAGACAATAAATATGAGAATCAGCATCGTTTTTTTCCTGTTGTGTTCTGGGGTCGTCTTTAATCGGAAAAATAAAAAAAATATTGTTTGTGAGTTTTTAAAGCAATTTCCAATGAAATTCGCCAAGCATAACTAATTTAATCGGGGCAAGCAGAATCGTCGAAAGCATAAAAAGAGTCGGAAATGATATTCGATGATATAACCCAAACCATTATAATCAATCAGAGTTCCTGTAGCTTGGATGTCAGAGAGGCTGGTGCGTTTAATCAAGCTTCCCTGTAGCAAAAGGAATTTGATTTCGAGCCCCAGAGGGAGATCGTTCTTTGTTTCCGATTCGCACCATTTACTCACTGTTTGACGGCCTGGAAGTCCGACAACAGCTAAAAGAGCATATGCGAAACTATGGCCGGCAAAACATAAAATGATGTGACGAGCTTGACAAGTTCAGAAAATATTGGCTCTGCAATGCCCATGAAGGGAGGTCTGGCGAATCCTGGGAAGGTCTATGTCAAACGACAGACACGAAAAAGCTGCTACTACTGCTACTGCTGCTGCTGATGATGGAGGAAACGACTAAGAATTAAGATGGTGGTAAACAAAGGCCAAAATGAATACCCATCCAATGAAAATGAATGATAAAATCATAAACCAACTAACTTTTGATTTTTAGTAGGATGCAAAACCACCCGCAAGCCAGAGTTACTCATTCTAGGATTATTAACATGATGATCTCATAACATTTTTATCCATGGGTTGTATGCAACTGTTCAATTCAACAAAGATCTTTGCGCTTGAGCGACCATAACCACCTCTGTTATGACTATCTATGACAGAGAAGCTTTCCTATCAGATGCTTTGGATTTACAAAGAGTCCTTACGTTCTCTAGCTCTATGTTCTACAACAAAGATGCAATTTATTTAATTGAAACATATATTTTCATACGTGCCATTTGAATACTATGAGATTTGTCCACACACTAAATACATTTAATTTAGGATTGTGTATATGTATTTCTGTCTATTGAAGTTTTTTATGACTCATGTATCTGAACACTTCACTTCAACAAAGAAGATCTTTGCCCTTGAGCGACCACAATCACCTCTGTTATGTGTATGTATGTATGTATGTATGTATGTATGTATGTATGTATGTATGTATGTATGTATGTATCTATCTATCTATCTATCTATCTATCTATCTATCTATCTATAACAGAGTGCATTACTATCTATTAAAATATAAAGAAAAAGTGCTTGATCCTTGAAAAATCAAGAAATAGTAGAACTATATTAACCAATCGGACTATTGATCATAAACGGTGCCAAAAAGAGACAACGGCCTCTTTTATGACTCGAATTAAAAAATATGGCGAGTATCACAAATTTTCTATTTTTTTTTTGTTCTTATTATACCTCAATAATTGCGCGCCTGAAGGACTTTGATAAGTAAACTAAACTTATTGACCATTGCTACTTAATTCGACCCTCACAGGGAGCCCCATAAGTGTGGCCCTACAGAAGATGGGGCCAATCTTATTAAATATCTTTATTTTCTAGATAATTGAAGACAGTGGTTCAGCGACTAACGACGACTGAACTATTGCCCCAAAAAGATGAATTCTGCATATATGTATATATATATATATATATATATATATATATATATATATATATATATATATATATATATATATACACACACGTATAATAATTATTAATTGAGTCATTCACAATATGCAGATCATATATATATATGTGTGTGTGTGTGTATATATATATATATATATATATATATATATATATATATATATATATATATATATATATATAAGTGGATAAGTAAATCTGTTTTTTGACTTGTACTTATTAGCTGAATTTTTTTATCTGAAATTTTAGATTTAGGTGATTAATATTCACCACTGGATTAAGTGCATTGACAAAGAGGGAGAAAAATGAATATTTGTTGCGTAAAACGAACGCTCCTTTCATCATTAGGATACGTACTTGATGATGTACGTGAGTATATGATGAACTTTAGTTCCTGCACGCAGGTGACAGTATCACTCGACGAGTGTCCACACATATACACACGCATACGAGTGCGTGCGTAAGTGAGTGTATGTGTGTGTGTATGTGTGTGTGTGTGTGTGTGTGTGTGTGTGTGTGTGAGAGAGAGAGAGAGAGAGAGAGAGAGAGAGAGAGGTGAAAACTGTTGGGTCCGTGAATATCAAAAGTATTGTGACTGCATCGTTGTTCTTTTCGTTTTTCACATTTCCTCTTGAGTTTTATTTGCATATTGACTTGTGATTTAAGAAAAACAAAATTGCTAAAATCAAAATAGAAAAAATGAAGAAAAGAAACGAAGAAAGACGAGAGAGGCAAATAAACGGAAAAAGAAAAGGGTTGAACGTCGAAAATGAAAGAAAGGCGGGAATAAATATCAAAATAAGAAATACACGAAGTCAGGCAAATACAATGGAAAAGATTACGAAAAAAGTCGAGAATAAAAGAACAGTCTTAAGAGAAAATGGATGTACAATCGAGAAGTTCGAACGAACGAATAAAGAAAGAGTAAAGGAATAATTGACAAACTGAAAATAAAGCAGAGAGATGAAATTTAAAAAAAAAATATACTAGAAATAAACTCCAACAACAACAAAGAAAAATGTCAGAAATGAATAAAGAAAAAAAATGGAGAAACGAGCGAAGAAGAGAGCGAAAAGGAATTAGAAAATGTATAAACTCAAGAAGATAAGAGTTATCGAAAATCTGTGCGTTTTGAATTTGAGTGTATGACAGAAATCTAAAATGTGGGGGCCGTAATTTTGAACAAAGGCAACTAAAGAGCCTGGAGTGGAATCAAACCCGAGAAGAGGCTACTAAGTAGAAGATATGAAAATGTGAGGGCTCATTTTGTGCATTCGGAACAAGCAGGTGAGTGAGAAATAGAGAGAATGAAGAGATGGCGGGGAGTCACAAATATAGGGGTTGGAAGATTGTCACAGGGAGAGTCAGGTGAGGATGTTGCATGAGGGAAAATACATTACCCTGCACTAAAACGTCAGCGGGGTGACTTTTTGGTTACGGAGCCACGGGACGGGAGCGATTGTATGTAATGGCGAACGATTTGTTGTGATAACAACGGGGGAAAAACTGGAACAAAATGTAAAGAACAATAAAGAAGATGAAAATAAAAAAAAGAAATTCAAAAATCTGTTTAATTTTCTAACATTTTTTGAGGGAATTTTATTAATGATTTCCTGGCCTTATTCAATTGATTGAATAAACAATTGAAGGATAATAATCAAAGTCAGACCCTTATAAACTCTTCAAGTTTTTTTCTTTTTTTCTTTCACAATTGACTTGACAGCTTTTTTTCTGAGGAATGTCCCAGTTTTTTGCCGTCATTGCAAGCTTTTATTTCAACATAAGGCCTGATTCCACGGAAAACATTCGGATGAAAGATAATCGTGACCAAACAATAATTTTCATGATCATTTTCGCATATATACCAATAAACAGTAAAATTCATGATTATTTTCAAATATATGATAATATATAATAATAAACAATAATTTTCATGATCATTTTCGCATATATAACAATGAACAATAACTTTCATGATTATTTTCAAATATATAATAATAAACAATAAATCTAATGATTATTTTCGCATATATGATAATAAACGATACTTTCCATGGTTATTTTCAAATACATGATTATACAATTGAGCATATCTATGACTGTAGATTTTCCGATTTCTATACCAATATGAAAACATTTTGGTGATCATGTGCCATAGGGATTTGCACTACAATTCTCAAGTTGAAACTTCAAACTTTCATACATGATCAGCATAATTCTTCCTTCCAGCTGGAATTAGTTCCGTGTGTTTAGACTTTACTCTTCAAATAAGTTCTTTTGAAGTTCTGTTATGGATAGTTCGAATCCATGTATCAACCGCTTCAGAATTGATGCCTAGGTCGGCTCTAAAATGTACTGCAGTTCATTTTGTTTCCTTAATAAATAGTTATGTAATCATAATTATTGTTATGATCATCTACTTTAGATATATCGGTAAGTAGACTTAAAAATTTTGATGAATTGATCACATTCTCCATTGTACTTGATGTCGGTTCTCTTTTTAGAGCAACGAGCAAATACAGTAATCCTGGTGTTGGTATGACAAGTTATTAATCCCTCAGCTTTGAACAGGAAAAGGGCATCAAAGCATTCTTAATGGGCTCTGTTTTTGTCTGATTCGCAGGTGGTGAAATCCATCCATCAGCAAAAGCGTTTTCAGTACAGATTTTTATTCTTCCAGAGGTTATGGCACAGTTTAGAATAAACTGCTTCATCAGAACGAACAAATATGTATGGAATATCTAGATTTACTACGATGTCCAGCAAAAGATCACGGTATTCTTACACACAGGATATCCTGGTGGCTCAGCAGTTTTTTGAACATATTCTTGAACGCATTTCCCCGTTGTACAGTTTTAGACGAATAAAGGTAATTTTTGCTATCCGGTCCAAAAGGCAGACACCTTACAGTCGACCACACTACATCTCTTTTGAAACATGCATCAAATTTATCCCGTGAATTTTCATCGTCACTATTATTGTCCATGGCGGTGGTCCAACTCGTTTTCCAATGTAGTATGGTGCTACCTCTGTTGACTCATTTTCTACACTGTCACTAATATCAAGTTGTCGTTCAGTTTCTTGACTGATTTGAATAATAGACGCCTTTTCTTCTTTAATTGTTGGTTGAAACAAAATCTTGATTATATCGTGAGTGGTGCCTGTACCTGTCATTGTTTCTTGTATTCCATCGTTGTTGTCTAGAGTACTATATGTACAAAATCCTTTCTGCATCCTTGACCAAAGTATCTACCTCGAAGAAAAGTCATTCTTGGTGTAATTTCATTCGCAGCTTCTTTGCTGTCGGTCTATGAATGTCGAGCCCCGTAAGTGCTGACTTTGGACTGGACTCTCTTATGATAAGGCTCACCCAATCACTTGCTAGAGACTAGATCTTTAAAGCTTTAATGTGGATTATTCTCACTCATTTTCCTTTAAAAAATCATACATAGCATAGTAGATGGCATTGTAAAGACTTTGCAGTAGCCCAGAGTCCTGCATTTCTATCAGTTCGTTCAGAGCTGAAGGCCATTGATTCTTGTGTCCAACTGAACACTGCAACCCTCATCGGACCAATATACTATCATTCCTCACGGCACAGTCATGTTGAGCTACAATTGCGAATTTACAAGGATTCAAAACGGTTGCATATAGCAATAGGTATTTTCCAGTCGAGAAGAAAGCTAAAATTTCCTGGTTTCTTTTTCTATGTAGATTTGTTTCTGATTGCGATCTGAGCTCGTCGCTCATGTTCTCTGCATCTCCTACAATTTCATTAAAGTAGACAGTTATTCGGGTTCTTGACTGGAAAATGCTTTTTCTTTCAGCTTCCAGATCATGATTGAGAGAGCCTTATCACAAGGGAGCCCAGACTAAATGAAGCAGTTATGGTGCTTGTCATTCATAGAATGACCGGCAGTAAGGGAGTCTCAGTAACTTGTAGTTTTGCAAGAGCAAACTTTATGCAGCATGACTGATGATGAAAAAATGATTAAAAAAAATACGTCATAATCCAAAGATAGAACTTCTGTCAAAGTATGGATCATTTGATAAGTTTTACCTCGCTCATTCAGATATGCATTTTGCGTCTAATTACAACTTATATGTCAGCATACATTGATATTTTAAGGAAACTTCAGCTTCTTTTGATGATGTCATCGATCATATAACTTTCGACAATTCCTAAAAATGGTGTTATTTGGTCAGTCTCACTTCGCTTTTTTTAGAGATGCAAGTTGTTTCTGACGGTGACCTATGATTCTGAAGACATCAACATTTATAAAATAATCATGACGGAGTTGATTATTACCATAACTATAAAATGATAATCATTATTTTAATCATATATCGTCCGCATTTCCTGATAATATTTCAAATGATTAACTATCTATAAATCATTTCCAATTTTGGAAACTATCGACGTTGTAGTCACAACTGACCTTTCAACAATGAATGTTTCCATTTTGTTATACATAGGGTTTTCTTTAGTGTGTGTTGTAGCTTTATAAATTAGATTTGCTTGATTACAATACTTTTTAATGGGGCAATCATTAGTATTCGTACAGTTACAATTCTGCGTATTGTTATTTTTGTTGTCTATTCATTTTATTGTTTTGTTTTGAAATATCTTAGCTATGTTTATATTAAAATAATAAAACTCAGAGCTTCTGACAAGGCAGTTATATCTTTAATGCATTTGACAACTGACTGGTTGCTGGGGTCTAAAAATGGAATATCAACAATTAACTAATTTAGAGTTTTAACAGTTTTTGTCTGCAGACATTTAAGTCTTTAATCTTGATAATGATTAAAATAGCCGAAAACTTTCGATTTAATAACATTTGGACGGTTCTTATATACATTAACCACCAACCAACTATCACACATACAAGAACAATATAATAATAATTAAATAACAAAACAAATGCATTCCTTATCAGTGAATTTTGCTAAACTTGTACTAATGAAATATTGCTTCCTGGGTACACTAAGATGCACGCACACACACACACACACACACACACACACACATATACACACGCACACAGAGTCTAGTAAGCTTTATAGCTTTAAACAATTAACATCAAAGAACTATTTCAATCGAATTTTTTTGTGTCACTTCAGTCACCGATTTCCCAATAACTGTCAATGCAATTTACGTAATTTTCTTCAGTGTTTTTCCCCATATTACCACTATACTTCGTTATTTTCGTTATGTATAAATTGTCTCTCGTTAGGATCAGCCGTTGTTTGCTACGTAACCATTTCGGGGATTTTGAAAACAAAACAGCTATATATATATATATATTTATATATATATATATATATATATATATATATATATATATATATATATATATATATATATATACATATATATATATGCACGTGCATTGAAAGGTATTTTCGTACGTGTGAAGGCGAAAGCTACGAAGAATCATTCAGTCATCACATTTTTATTGATCTATTTATTTATTTATCAATTTCTCCGTTATTTTAACGTTGATGTTATTAAACTAATACTAACACTTCAATTATCTTTATTGTTGTCGTTGTTGTGACAGAGAAACCAATTTTTACGGATCATTAACTGCCTTCTCTAGCTACTATTGTTTCACATCGAATTTTATGTTTTCTAAGCCCTGACCCTTACTTAATATCCTGATATCAGGGTTTTCCGTCTTTTCTGACAGTTCTCTAATGTTCGTATGATACGCTGCGACAAGGGTCGGGCCTGATCACAGCTTGTCGCACTCTCACAGGGCGACACCTGTGAGCGTCCCACAAAAACGCGGTCAACGCTTTCGTTGGGCCCCCACTACAGCAGAAGCAGCACCCCTATGTGGATATTTTAGACAACCGGGTGGTATGGGGTTACTGCCGTTAAAAAGCACGTAGGGTAGCCTAGGTCATGGGGTGAAGTCAGGAGAAGAAAGAGAAAAAATGGACAGAAAGAGTATTACTCAGACAGTGTCGCGTTCAGCATTGTCTATTCAGATGCTTTTCATCTAAATCTAGATGTTTTGGATGGGTTTTGATGTCAGAAAGTGCTACATAGATATTTAGATCTATTCAGATAAATAATATTCTCCACTTATTATATAGTAACTTGAATATACCCGTCGATAATGACGGGGGTTATTTTTGCTCTACAGAGCCTGAAGCTATTTCATTAGATAATTTGGTTTTAATGATTTAAGTATCTTCATTCTAATTTTAAAAAAAATTCAACTCACCTCAAGCTGTTCTGATGTGTAACGTAATTGTAATTGTTACGTCAGATTAGGAAAGTAAATCTAACCAATGAAATCATCCCATTCGAGTACAAACACACAACTAGACAGAAAAAATTGCATATAAGCTCATCATATGGTGATATAAAATAATCAATATCTTCAGTAAAATAAAATAAGTACAATCTCAGAAGAGTAAATGCTGAAGATCAAAGTCATATCTAATTTATTGATAACGTGTGATATATTTCCGGGGTCATATATATATATATATATATATACATATATATATACATATATATATATATATATATATATATATATATATATATATATATATATATATATATATATATATATATATATATATATATATATATATATATACAGAGTTTATATGGTACAAATCAGGCTAGCAATATAACATGATATAATAATATATCAATAATATAAAGCCACTTCTGATATGTAATGGATTTATTTCATAGAGTGCTCGATACGTACAACTTTTTACTCTTGAAGTTAAGTTGTTTTATAGTAGAGCTGGAAATAAATAGTAGAAAGATTGGCCGGATAAGGCCTGAAGGGGCAGAAACATGAGCTAGTACGTGTAGCGAATCCACATTCTACTATTATATATGTATATATACATACATATATATATATATATATGTATGTATATATATATATATATATATATATATATATATATATATATATATATATATATATATATGTATATATATATATATATATATATATATATATATATAAATATATAAATATATATATATATATATATATATATATATATATATTTATATATATATATATCCTCTAAATGTTTTAGAATTCATGTCCATCCCCCGAAAGGCATTTGTGCGAAAGAAAGCAAACTGTTTTTGCTGGAGTTTGAATTTGGTTCGTTGCTCCAGATCGGAATAAACTACTACAGCTAATTAAAAGATGATAATGAAAAAAAAAGGGGGCAAACCCCCCACAAAAAGAGAAAGAATTGAGGAGTGATGTGTGTTGGGAAATAAGAAAGATAGATAACGATATCATGATTAAAAATTAAGACCAAGAGAGAAAATGATCGAAGAGGGCCAAGAGAGGAAAGTTACTTACAAATAAAAATTGAATGAAAATGGAAATGATTTAGACGAAGTAAATGAAAGTTGAAGAAAAAAAAAGGAAGAGACAGGTCTGGTTAGATGCTCAATAGAAATCATCACTAGACCAACGTCTTTTAGCAGCATGCCGTGTTGGGGTGATCAATTGAAAATTGGGAAAAAAAGTAATCAATGAATTAGTTACTTCTCTTACCTTTTGTTGGGTATTGATCACTAAAAAAGTCCAAATAAAGAAATAAAAAAAAATAAATAAAAAAACAAGCTTGGATACTGCCGGTCACAAACAAAGGGACAAATTCAGCATAAACTTACATTTTAAATTGAATCCCCAGTTAAAAGCCTATTTAAGGGGAATCGAAAAAAAAAAAACAAAAAAAAACAACAGCCGTTATATTTTTAGACATAATTAGTAAGTGTATAAATGACTCCATCGGTGCGGCCTGTATGCCCGAAACATACATACGTACATACTTACCCAGCCAGCCAACTAATCAGCCAGCCAGCCAAACTTAAAAACGGAAGAAACCTATGCGGACAGATTTGGTGACAGTTTGGGTTGGCAAAAAAAAAAAAAAAAAAAAGGGAAGAGATACGAAATATATCAATAACTTGAATATAACTTATTATGGTTGAAAAACACTTAACAGGGAAAAAGGTCAAATTAATTGCCTGCAAAAATTACACATAGAAACAGAAAACGTATCCATGCGTGGACTAGAACAGACAGTCACACTTTAGCTGCTAGCCACAAAACTCCTATTCCTCTCTTTAATAAGCTTTAAAGCTAATTGAGCTTTAAAGAGAAGAAGACACAGCAAACTGTGTCTGTGTGATTGCTGCAGCAATCAGTCACGCTTTAGCTGCTAGCCACGTGTCTTCCTCTCTTCCTCTTTTTAATCAGCCTTGAAAAGAGGAAGTGATTAAAAGTTATGCCTTCATTGTAACGTGAACAGGCAAACACACAAACAAACAAACAAAATCGGTGACTACGGTATTTATATGTATAGATCATTCGAGTAAAATCCAAAGAGAATAAAATCTGACGTGTGAAAAGATGCAGCCGTCTCTGAATTCCTATTGCATCCTTTTTCAATTTGTCTGCAATGAACAAAACTTTAGGTTTAAAAAAGTAATGATTTTTATTTCAATATAATCTCATATTCAAGTTTGTTTAGAGTAAATTAAACAGTAAACTGGGAGGATGGTTCCATGAGAAACGGAGCCTATGACCGTAGAAACAAGAGTTGAGTGATTATTTGAAGAATCCATAATAAATCTCAAATGGCGGTGGGCTGGCCATGTTGCAAGAATGGCAGACAATCGATGGACATCACGACTCACAACATGGATTCCCCGACACCACATGCGCAACCGAGGCCGGCAAAATGTTAGATGGAGAGACGAGCTAGACAAGTTCAGGAAGTACTGGCTCCGTGACGCCCATGATAGAGAAGTGTGGCAAATCCTGGGGAAGGTCTACGTCCAACGACGGACGCTAAAAGACTGATGATGATGATGATGATGAGTCATTGGCTCCATGTAACTCGGCATTGCCGATTGAACGGCGGGTATTTTTCGCTAGTTACGAATAGTATGCTATCACAAGTAAAGCCCGCGAGAACGAAATTCCCTTGAGGATGAAGTTTTCTCTGACCACCGTTTACTTTTGGATGTTTTAACTCAGTCTTCATAAAACATTAAAAGTGAAATGCAGCTTTGTTGTAATTTTTTTTTCTTATTGCTATTGTTACTTTAAGCGTCCCTCAAATGGAATCAATGGCTCGGTTGTAAAGAAGCAGAGAAAATTTGCTATAAAATGAATTTGATAAATCCTATCCGTGATACCACGGGTTGGATAAAGAGCTCGTCAAAATAAAGAAATAAAGAAAGATTGAAAAAAAAATCAACCGTGCAAGGAAAATAAAAAGAGGTTATTACGTTTCTATACAGATTTATTTATATATATATATATATATATATATATATATATATATATATATATATATATATATATATCAGAGAAGAGGTCTGCATACATACCTAAGTGTCTTTTTATTCGGAATAGAGACAGCTAGATGTGAACAGGCTGACACTGATATACAGACTGACAGATATACCAATAGATAGAGAGAAAGATAGATAATGGGAAGACAGAATGCTTGAGAAGCTAAGTTGTTGGTCAAAGACAGCTACCTTATTAAACACCTTTGACGTCTCGGTCAATCTCAACAAACGATGCTTTTTAGTTGATGCTGGTAGGAAAATTAAATACATCTGTGAAGAGTTTTCTGTGTTAGCAGTGATCAGATACGTGACAGAATGGGGGCGGATAACAAGAAAAAAAGGCAAGGATATAGCGTTGTAGAAGTTGGGAAGCAGAGACTAAAATTGTTAAAGAATATTGATTGACCGTCGTGATAATTATGATGGCGAACAGGATGATGATGGGAGGAGAAGCGATATCATAAGCAACGGTGGTACTGAATTGATCAATAAAGACGTAGCCTGACTTGTAGTTATTAGCTGAATTTTGATCTGCAATTTTATCTTTATAATGTACTATGCGGGACCTTGTATCAAAGAAAGAAGGTCGCCTGGTCCGACGAGTCTCTGTTTCTCCTAAATAAGGAGAACAGCAGGATACGTGAGTGGTTATCCTAGGAGAGCGATGGCATCAGGATGCTCTAAAGGAAAAACTGCAAGACGGTAAAGGCTATTTTGCAAGCACAGTGAAGAATAACATCTCAGGCAACGGCATCGAAACCGTTCATTTCTAAGATGCGTAACCACTACGGCCTTGTGTCAGACTAAGCAGACCTTAGTAAACACCTATACCGTTTGGAGATGTATATTTCCACCAGTTTCTTGAGATTAGGAATGTTCTGTTCATGTCTTCATCTTGTTTTTGAATATCTCTTATTTTTACAATACACATGCATTCACATCAAACATCTATAGACGCTGACGTTGCCTGTTATAAAAACAAGCATAATAATTTATCTTCATCTATTCAAGGCAAAATGTAAGATGGAGAGACGAGCTAGACAATTTCAGGAAGTACTGGCTCCGTGACGCCCATGATAGAGAAGTGTGGCAAATCCTGGGGAAGGTCTATGTCCAACGACGGACGCTAAAAGACTGATGATGATTCAAACCAGCAACCTCTGGTTCTATTCTCAAAGGCAGGACTCAACGGTTAAACTCATTAGTCTGATGCTACCTTTAGTATAATGTTAGGAACATATTAGATAAATCTTTGTGCCCTTTATTGACTGTGCGAAAAATCTGTTCAATATTTTATACAAGCCTTGAGAAAATTTCAGAAGCCAAGAAAATGAATTCACATGAACTCAAGTCAACAAACGCAAAAGAGTCATTTACGTTTAATTCGTGATGAAATATGTATTTATCATGATGATCCCAAACGAAAAAAATCCCAGAAAACTTGGACATCTCAATCTAATCAGAATATGCCGGAAAAAAATTGTCTCCGTTCATAGAAATTCAAAGAGAATTCCTAACTACGAACTGCTGGAACCTGGCTCGTTTGAAAGACGTATTCGAACAGAAGAAATTTTTTTATGGGCAAGAGACTCGACTGTTAATTTTGGTGCATGGCAATGCACGTTCACTTGTTGCAAATCCAGTGCAGTAAACGACCATTGAGCAGGAATGAGGAGTTCTACCTACAGCGTATATATCACCATCGCCTTTTATGATATCTTATATATAACTGCTAACCGAAATAGATTCTCGTTCTTTGTAAATTTTCATAAATACTTGACACAGAAAGCGTGCCTCATGGCGTTCAATATTACCGAACAAAAGATTCAAATCTAAACACAAAAAGATAAAGATCTTGTGTTGATTTTTGCACGCTATATTTCATAACTGGTTCATACGTAAGGACTGGAAATCCTGACGGTTGGGCACCCACATATGTTTTGTTGGATCTGACCTTAATCTACATTATTTCTATAATGAAATAGATATACAGATAACATAACTTTTGTTTATTTAAATGACTCACTCATCGTTACGCACGTTATGCATAATTCATTTTGTGTTCTTACGGGTCTCACCTAGAAATCTTGACATTTGTATTTGAACGCTATTATGTGGATGCGCTTGTAGGTTTATATTCGGAACGGTTGACGAAACTGAATGGTCGTTAAAAATATGGTATGAATATAGACTGGCGTAGATAAGAATATATCTCCATATCTATTGTGTAGAATCATAACAGACTTTGTTAATCATTCCATACTTAAAAAATATCGAGCTGTTTTGTACTTGTCTTTATTCCCTGACGAGGCGCGTGGGGCCCAATCGTTAGCAGCGCGGAGAATGGAATCGACGTCCAGGGTTCAAACTTGGGATGAGACAGTTTGCGTTCAGTTTGCACTAATGCTTATGGGAAAAGTTTGAATTCCTTTCTTACCGCAGCTACGGGTGAATAGTGGGACAGACCGGGCTCTCTAGCAATGACTAACAATCAGTTAGGGAAAACACTTCTGATTCCGAATTAGAGACTGAAGCCCTCTCAGTCAGCTGAGTACCAAGTTTGTTCGAGGGGGCCGACTAGGCATCCAGGTATCTCCATGCACTTCGCCCAGGTTTGTGCCCTAGAGGTGTTACCTCAGTGTCGTTCCACTGACTACCAAGACAAGAGGAGATCACAAAATGTGAAGAACATGAGGAGTCATGCTGTCTACTATTATGGGCTGCTCATAAATTTTCAGAAATTGGCTTTCTAATTGAAGTTGACTTTTCTGATGTTTAAAATATTTTACCTTCACAATGCGATAAATCTAAGGAATTACTTATGTGTCGAAAAGAGCATAGCAAAGAAAAGCATGATGTTCGAATTGGTAAATGTTCTGCGACACCGAAAGGTACAGGTGGTTTCCGACTTACAACCTTCCGTGCATACGACCAAAATACGTGGATATGAAATAATCATGTAAATATAAAAGTTACACTCCTGAATTAAGAAAAACATATAAATGAATATACAAATTTGCTTGATCGTAGGCATGTATAAGAACTGATAAAGTACGAGATTATACGTTAATTATAATTATACATAAAAAAATAGTACATATGTAAATACCATAAATACATATCACTCTTGGTTCTACATGTGTTGTATGTTTTTTAAAAATTTTACAAACGATGTTTTACTTATGAAACATGCATAGAGTTGTATGGGTTAAATTTGAAAAATTAAGACAGGGTATGCTATATATATATATATATATATATATATATATATATATATATATATATATATATATATATATATATATATATATATATATATATATATATGTATGTGTATATATATATGTGCGTGTGTATTATATATTTACCAACGCATCGTTTTTCTGAACTTTTATTTCTTTTTTCAAATTTCTCATTTTAAAAATACGATTACGTGTTTGTTTTTTTTTTCATTTCACTTTGAAAATTTGTACGGGAAAAAAAAGAAGTACAGCCAATTTAAATGTTTTTTCCCGAATTTGTGAGTACAGTATTAACTATGTTTATTTGTTTTTTAAATTTTATTTCATGAGCTGCCAATTTAGATGCAGTTTTTAATTTATCGAATTTGAAAGTGACTTCCAGAATCAAAAATTTTAAAATCACATCTACATTTGCAACACTGAAAAAAGTAAAAGTGGCGATGCATCATTTATTTTTCATGGTTGAGCAAAGGAATCAAACATGTTAGAAAAAAAATTGTCTGACTTACGACTATTTCGAGATACGACCCGTGGAAAACGGAAACGGGTGTAAATCGGGGACTGCCTGTATTAGAAATATGATAGTTCTTCTTTATCAGTAACACTTGTATCAGTTCATGATAGATGACACTTTCTTTCTGATTTTCAATGAATTTCTTTAGTAAAAACACAGACAATTCAATAATAAAATTATTTGCATTGCAATTCTACAGTAATTCTACAATGCATTTACATTATACATAAAATAGCCCTATTCTGTCCGTATCACTTGCTCTATTTCTGATTATTGACAATTCCTCTCTTTTTGATTTTCAATGCATTTCTATTGTAAAAACCATTCGCATTGTATTTCTCTAGTAAAAATATTTTGCAATGTATTCTCATATATATCTATATAATAGGGTGTCTGGCTCTGTGTGTGTGTGCACACCAACAGCAAATAATTATATGAAAGTACACTAATTTGCTATTTTCCGACAAGAATACAAGTGACCATCAATCCCCCCAGCAGCGTTTCAATTGATTAATTACCTCTCTGATCTTTTCCGACACGAATATTACTAACCATCGACATTTCTTTAGCATCAACTATAGAAAATAAGAATATCTGCTCTAAACATTTGGCAGAGCCATTTAATTTACATAATTATCATTTTGTAGGGACCATAATTGATTCAAAATGTTTTTTTTCCATTTATCTCTACATAAAATCGATAATATACTTATGATAGATACCCTTTTATAAAGTTATTTTAAAGTAAAATAAGTCACAGTGTTATTTTTTTCCTCCTGTAAGTGACCTGATTAAGATATGAGAAATGATAGAAAAGTGGCCATGTCACGTTGAAAGTTTCAAATCAGCCCCCCTTCCATACCCTCTCCTTTCACTGACTCATCAACTCACACGCTCTCACTCATTCCCTATCATATACTTGGACATAGCAGTTTTTAAATCTCCAAAAGTTATAGATGCATTCCGTTCAGATGCTGTCGAACGATGAACAATTGGCCACAAAAAAGTAATTCAATTTTTGAGCGGAAATATGTATCATCTCCTCCTCCTATGTCAGACTTATACGTCCAAACAATATATTATAGCCATTAGATAGATAAGTGTGAAATAATAAACTTTTCAAATAAATATATTCACCATCTGTGTCCACACACCAAATGCAGTATGGGAATCTTCCGATACATAATTTTAGTATTTACTGTTATATATATTTGATTATAACAGTAAATACTAAAATTATATGTAGGACGATTATATCTACATCTATATCTATATACGCACATTTCATAATGTATTTTTTCAATTTGTAAGTATACAAAAAGAAGGAAATAGAAAACAGTCTTTATCCGATGTTGATGATATACAGTGCTCAGTATCTTTCAAAGTAAATGGAGCTATCAATGTACAAAAAAAAAAAGAATTGTCAGGATGCATACCCGGTGAATGTCAACATTTCGTGTCTAACGGACTTTTCAGCAACCGGCAACATGTTTTGTTCCTGTAATTACAGCATTCACCGGGTATGTATTTTTGTAGTTCTCATATGATTAGAATTAATGAAAGTTTTCATCAATTTCTATCGTAAATGAAAATACTTCCTGGTCCACTCTGAACACAACCCGATGAAGGTAACTGTCAAATTCTTAAGATAAAATTTCTCATTGTTGCGTAGTAAGTGTTGTGTGTACTCGGATTAATCATTGTGTCTAGAGATGAATACTTTAGGCAATAATGGCATCGATAGCACACGTGGATTCGTACCAGAGAGTGCAAGTAGGTGTACGTAGCTACTAGCTGAATTTTGATCTGAAACTTTCACTGTATAACGCTTTATCTATATGAGCAATACTCACCACTGAATCAAGTGGATCGACCAGGGAGAAGATTTTGCAGAAAAATCAATATTCGTTGACTAAGGCTATGGACCTATTGGTATACTTACGTACGTGTGTTTTCTATTGATGATGCAGACAAATGTGTTTATACATCTGTCCAACTCTAAGTGTTTATATACTGTCACCTATTTGTGCGTATGGCAGAAATTATGGACTTGGGCTAGAAATTAGCGTACGTACGCATGCGGTTGGAATTACAGTTTGATGCCAGAAAATATGTTTGTACATTAGCCATATATGAAGTTCAGTAAACATGTTCTTTTTTGTTTGACTATATTAATTATCATTACTTTGGACGGAGAATGAAACACATTTAGACACGATCTGATTAGAAAGAAAGAAAAAGAAACAAACAAGAACGGGAATAAATGTAAGTGCGTTGAGGCAAAGGTGGATAGAAGAAAAAACCACGAAGCATGTAATGTATCATTAAGCAAGTCTTGTGTACATTACAATTAGAAATTCTTTTATTTGTTTCTATTGCGGTATTACGGAGCGCCAATCACAATTTGACACCAGACACCAAAGCCTGGCTGCGACTGACCTTTTAGAGTAATGGTGTGATATAAGAACAGATGGGAGTTGATGCAATGGTCATAACTCGGCTTGCCTAAATAGGTTTTGTGACACAATAGCTTCGGGAAGGGACGGCGACGTGTGCCCACGGAGCTGGGTGTTGGCGGGACGGCACGTGGCGCAAAGTGAAGTCCGTCCCCGCTTTTGGTTGTCGCGCATCGAAAAGTGCAAGAGGCAGGGAGACGACGACGGGAACATTTCGTCCCATTGACGGAGAATGAGCGCAGAAATATTACGATGTACTTCGACACTTCTGGTTTTTGTCTTTCTGCTTCGGCTTTGTTTTCTGTCCAATTTTATCAAATATTATTTGATGAACGTGAATCGAATGCAAAGATGTTATCAACCACATGCAAAATGAGAAGCAGAAAGGTAAAGGTAGATGTATCATTTAGCATGCAGGTTTATATATATATATATATATATATATATATATATACATATATATGTATATATATATATATATATATATATATATATATATATATATGTGTGTGTGTGTGTGTATGTGTGTGTGTGTGTGTATGTGTGTGTGTGGCTGTTCTAGCAAATTCATAAATCAGAAATATATATGTACGCACCAGTTTACATATGTGTTCATGTTTTTATGATAACATAAGTGTATTTGCGGCAATATCCACAGCTCTCAATAACAATGATAAAAAAAGAAATAGATGCTTACTCACAGATCTATCTATACAATGGACAGAGTCATATTTCTTGAGTGTTCCTTTATTTCTCCGAGAGTAATTCATAAGATATCTCCTACCAGTCATTTCACACCATGGACGGGTGCTTTTAAAACATAAACAAAGCAATTTGTGTTGCCAGACTACAATATCACATAACATATTTACAGTACACTCGATGGCAATGTCAAATATATACATTACTGGCTTATGTATTTAGTCTACTGCATTTTTTTATCGTCATTTTCATGTAAATCTCCTTTCTCACTAATAAAAGTCTACCGTAGTTTTTTGTCGTACGTCGAAGAAGAGGGCTGACCGCGCTACTTGAGAAATCGATACCATATTTTGAAACGTGATTAAAATTTAAAAAAAAAATTTCCTTGAGTTTTTCCTCATTTTTGCTAGAAAGATAGTAAGAAATGTCCATATTGTTTTCCTTGAGTGTAAGCAAATTTACGAAAAAAAAAAAAAAGAAAAATAAAGCCAGCGACAATGAACATATATATATATATATATATATATATATATATATATATATATATATATATATATATATATATATATATATATATATATATATATTAAAGAAAACCCATTTCAAGATGAGACTCAGCCTGATCCTTCAGGCGTTCGAGGATGCGATGTTATCATTTTTGCTGATGATGACTCAATGCCAGTTATTAAACCTGAGAAGTCTTCCCATGGAGGAAAATGTCCAAATTCCTGTAGATGAGGATGGTCCCAATCATATGAAGGAATGGGGGTAATTTATTTACGGAAGTGTTTACCAAAAAGTTCAGAAATCCCGAAAGGCAAAAAACAGTATTGAAAAGATATTATATTTTGGATATAAGTTCACAGTATAAATTAAGTTATGCAATGAAAATGTAGCTTGTGATATTCTTCCATTTCAATGATATTCTGTGCAGTTTTACTTACATTATTTCAAGACATATTTGTCATGACGTACCTGTTGCCATTTTCAACTGTACACTTACTTTAATCAATCAATATCTTTGTAAGAATACTGTATCGATGAACATGTTACCGTAGCTTTCTTATGTGTTTTTCTCCTCATCAATTCCTTTATCAAATTTTGGATTATCATTTGTTTGGATAAAATAAAAAACGAAAAGTATAAAAGCATACTTCTTTCCTTTCATGAAATAAAATGAACTTGGCCTGTGTACCTTTAAGACGTTTTAGATACTAAAATAAAGCATGCTATAGTATTTTCTGTTAAAATTCAGAATTCAGATTGGCAATTGTAGACACTCACCTAAACTATTCACAGCCTGCCTCACAATGATCTTCCAAAACCTTGACTAGGAGAACAGAGGAATCAACATAGACGGCAAATATCTGAGCAACATCAGATTAGCAGACGATATCGTCCTTTTCGCAGAGAACCTACACGACCCCCCCCCAACTTATGCTAGTTGAACTGAACGAAGAAAGCAAAATAGTCAGCCGAACTATGAACTTCAGCTAAACAAAAGTCATGTGCAGCAACCAGGTCGGAAATAAGAGCACAACTATCAAAATCGAAGATGCAAAACTGGAGACAGTAGACCACGACATCTACCCAGGACAACGAATCTCTATGAAACCCACAAAAGAAGAAGAAATCAAGCGAAGAATCATTCTGGGTTGGCAAGCCCTCGGCAAAGCCAGCTCAACCTTCAAAAACAAGAATATCCTATCAGTCCTAAAAAGAAGAGTACACAACCAATGCATCCTCCCGATAGTCACCTATGGGTGGAGATGAAACATGGAATCTATCAAGAGACAAACCCGGAAACTGATAACCATGCAACGTGCACATGATAGATTTATGCTCCATCTCACACGGAGAGATCCTGAGACAGCACAGTATATAAGGAAATAAACAGGAGTTCGAGACATAATAGAATGTACTAGAAAACTTAAATGGCAACGGGCTGGTCATGTTGCAAGAATTACACACAACCGCTGAACATCACGACTCACAACATGGATCCCCAGAGATCACATGCGCAACCGATGCCGGCAGAATACTAGAGAAAAAATAGACGAATTCAGAAAGTACTAGCTCAGCGATGTCCACGATAGAGAGGTGTACCAAATCCTGCAGAGGGCTATGTCTAACGAAGGGTGATAAAAGACATGATGATGATGATGATGATGATGATGATGGTGATGATGATGGTGCATAAGGAGGCTTTGGCTAGCATAAGCTTCGTAATTAGCGTAGTGAAGCACATTATATGTATATTATTTAAAATACATCCCATTTTGAAATTTGCACTCAATGTAAAACTATCTGAAATACAGTGCCTATTTTTGGTTATTTTGTCAGTACAAGTAGTGTAGCTATGGTCCGTATTGCCATAGACTTGTGCATCATATAGTATTATACGATGTCTGCCTAACGTCCAAATCGCTGAACGTCCTGATGGCTGGAACGTATCCTAGGCCTCAAGCCACACATTCCTTTGTCTCAAACATATAACTGAGAGACGTCAGTGTTTGTGTGTTCAAGTGAGAGGTGTTTCTGTGTTAGTCTGCAAAGCTATAAAAAATATTCAAACATTGGTACAGTCCAGCCAAAGTTTTAAAACAAGAAG
Organism: Thysanoteuthis rhombus; assembly: GCA_963457665.1. Lineage (NCBI taxonomy): Eukaryota > Metazoa > Mollusca > Cephalopoda > Oegopsida > Thysanoteuthidae > Thysanoteuthis > Thysanoteuthis major. The sequence continues at coordinate 58,259,611 of OY735201.1, forward strand.
TTTGAAGAAAAATATTTTCAAAGGGGGTTTAGAATGTAACTATATTGCTTAGGGGGAACCTTTATTTCACCCATATACATATTTTATTTTATATGTTTATATCTATGAAGGACTTATGGTGGGGGGACCCCTTTTAAGGGGTCCAGAGAGGAGGAGTCTTTTTCCCTAATTAAAACTAGATTAAAAAATTTTGAGAACGAAAGGCTTTTTAGTACACTACAAAAGGGGGGTTCTATTGATTGTGGAACGGCAAAATATATTTATATATATATATTGAACAGAAAGTAAGTATACAGTTTTGCCGTTCCACAATCAATAGAACCCCACTTCTGAAATGTATCAAAATGCCTCCTTTCTCAAAATTTATATATATATATATATATATATATATATATATATATATATATATATATATATATATATATATATATCAGATGACTCAAAAAAGCTAAAGATTTGATGGACTGCAGTTGCTAAAATATAACTTGAAAGTTTCCCAAATGTGTCCGGAGTAATTTACTGAGTGTTAACTCAACGATGAATACCGTACTTAGTAATGGAATTGCCGATATATATATATATATGTATATATATATATTCGGTGGCCCGAAGGATTGCTTTATTCCCAAAGAGGGAAATTGGTATGTTCTCTGTGTAAAAACGGGATGTCAGATCAAATAGTGTTTTAAATTAAAATAATGCATTTTATTATTACATATGTAATTTTTTAGTTTCTTTGACCTAATGTCTCAGATATCCTTGAATAATAAACCGCCCGCTAAAACTGTCGACATCAACAAAGTTTTTTTTAGAAATTTGGTTCTGCCAACTGGCTGGCTTGGCTACCTATGTATGTATGAATGTATGCGCCACACATATAGGCCACACCAATGGAGCTAATGACATGCAAATTTAGATATTCACTTCAATTCACTATGTAAGTTTATATTAAATTGACCACTTACTTTGTGTCCGCTAGTATTCACGCTTGTTTTGTTTTTTAAATCAAGACTTTTCTGAAGACCACAGTCCGACAAAAGGCGAGGGAAACGAATCATTCATTGATCAATCCTTTTCTCAATTTTTTTGATCAGCCTCAACACAAAATGCTGCCAAAAGACGTTGGTCATGAGACAGTTTCTATTGAGTAACTAACCAGACCTGTCATACCTAATTTGATTTTCCCTGAACGCTCATGTATTGACCTTTCTGTTGAAACGTATGATTTATCAACTATCATTATGAAATAAAGTATACATCTCCGATCTTTCATTAGAAAAATTTGAGCTGATGAATTTCATTAAGGAAATTACAGATAACGGGCATCATCAGGATTTTAATTTTTATCCAATATTGTGTGATTGGAATCTTGCTTTACTGAAGTTAATTGAACAAAAAAACTTCCCCTATTTTACCTTTTACGTAAAAGTAAGTGATTTGTCTCTATCAATGATTAGCAAGCCAAACTTAGTACGGCACAGAGATGTATGTATACCCATGTAGATAACTTTTATTGCTCCCTTTAGAGAATGTTGGATTTTTTGCAAACGAAATATAAATCATTTATCAATAATTAATAACTATCTGGTAAACCCAGCATTGCACAGAGGACAGTAATTGTAAAATTTACGGAACAGTAATAAATATCTTCTTCGACATATATGTCCTTTTTAAGTGATAATATGAATTTATCTTAAGGAATAAAACGAAAAGTTTATCATCCCTACTAATCTTCAAGTAACCCCTTGAAAAAATTATCATCATCATCATCAGTCTTTTAACCTCTGCCGTTGGGCGTAGACATCCCCAAGATTTGCCGCTCTTCTCTATCATGGTCGTCGCTGAGCCAATACTTCCTGAATTTGTCTAGTTTGTTCCTCATCTTGCATTCTACCGACCTTGGCTGTGCATGTGATCTCTGGGGATCAATGTAGTGAGTCGTGATGTCCATCGGTTGTCTGCCGTTTTTGCAACATGACGTACCCATTGCCATATGAGTTTTCTAAGGATTCTATGATGTCTCGAACTCCTGTTTTTCTCGCGAATATATTGTGCTGACTCGTGGTTTCTCCGTATGAGGTTGAGCATGATTTTTCTATGTGCACGTTACATGCTTCTCAGTTTGCAGCTAAGTCTCTTGTTAAGTTCCATGTTCCAGCTCCATAGGTAACTATCAGGAGGATACATAGGTGGTAAACCCTTCTCTTTAGGATGTCCTTGTTCTTGAAGGTTGAGATTGCCCTTCTGAAGGCTTGCCATCATAGAGTAATTTTACACTCGATTTCATCTTCTCTTGAGGATTTCATGGAGATTCACTGTTTTAGGTAGATGTTGTGGTTTACTTTGTCCGGTTCTGCGTTTTCGATCTTGTTCGTTGTGTGCCTATTTCCAACGTGTTTGTTGCACATGAACTTTGTTTTGCTGGAGATCATGCGTAGGCCGACTTTCTTGCTTTCTTTGTTTAGTTCATTTGGCATAAATTGGAAGTCGAGTAGGTTCTCTGCAAAAAAGACGATGTCGTCTGCAAATCTGAGGTGGTTCAGATATTCGCAATCTAATCTGATTCCTTTATTTTCCTAGTCAAGGTTTCTGAAGATCATTTCGAGGCAGGCTGTGAAGTGTTTCGGTGACCGAATCACAGAAAAATTATATTATGTTAATGAAAAATGCTTGATAACATTGAGGCAAGTGGGAAAAAGGTGTTATATCAACAATTTTTCTGCAATGCTAAACTGGGCCGTTCCTTCTATCTTTTTTTACGTACGTAAGACATCAAACTATGCCGGTGATTCCCTGGCGAAATATCAAATAAAAGAACAAAAAAATCAAAACAAATAACAACAACAAACAGACAGAGAAAACATAATCAGTGTGAAGAAATCTTGTGAAAAGGAAATCCAAATAATCATAAAGCAATCTTGGGAATCAAAATTTATTATATATTCTCTGATATGACATGAATAAGTCGTATATTGTAACATATTCACATAATAGTGATGATTGAGTAGAAAACAGCAAAAACTTGTAAAAAGGAAAATTTCATTATTATAAGTCCATATTGCATTTGAATGATTTCAAGAGAATGTGAAATGAAAATTAATTGTTTACAATGATAAGGTCAGGATGTATTAGTAATTGAAATAGTGGTTGACAGAGTCTTTTAAACGGGCATGAATGATCTTAGAAGTAAGATGTATCCGTATTTTATCTTTCTAAATAGTTCATGCATTAATTCTATTAGAAAAACTTTTAAAATGGTTGTGGTAAACAGGGTAGAATTTTCTTCTGTATTCTAATAGAATGAAAAGCGGCGTAAACTTGTCCACCACAAATATTTGAAATAGTATTTGACAATGTTTTAAACGTGCGTCATATTTTTCAGCAGTAAAGTGTGTTGAGAGTTGATTTTTATAAATAGTTCATATGTTGATTCCGTTGGTAGACCTCATTGATTACTTTTATGAAGTTCTTGAATATTTTCTTATACTTCAGTTTCACTGTTGTAAACATCTTTATTACTTCTGTCTTTATGATTTTTGAAATTTGTACTCCTTTTCAAGTAAAAATCAAATGAATCTATTTTTGATTCGGTCTTTCGATTTGGACCCCAGGCTGCCCTAAATCATGGATTAGCCCATCATACACGTTAACACATACATTCAAGGTATTAGTTCGTACAAATGTAAGGTTTTTAAATTTGCATCAAAGAGACAGACTTCATACAAAAAATCCAATGAAAGACTCTGGTTCCAAACCAAATTAAAAATAAATCAGAAATCCTAGAAACTGCTCACTTGACAAGAATTTCGTTTTCGTTGATGGAGACTTGTTACTTATCCGTTGAGCTAACCAACAAATGGAATTCCTGCGCTTTTGAAATAACGCCTAGAAACACCTGGAACTTGATGAGAATTCATTTTTTGTCTAAAATCTTTGTGCCATTTGCAATAAAAACATTGGAGAAAATTCAAATATAAGAGTATTTTGTTTCCAATGCTGAGGGCATCTGGTGACCTCGAATGACTTCCAAGATTAGTCTATGTAGGAAATCGATTTTCATCAATTCTCCCTGCCCAATATTGAGGCCTTGTAGTTTTGGCGGAATTTTTTCAAAGAGCCTTATTAACTGGAATATATGTAGACATGATTGTAAATTGCTTTATATTTTATTGATACACCTTGAAATGATCTCCCGTTATTACACAGTGAATGTATCATTTGGCCTAGACAATGTAAATTGAATTAAAAAAATCAAAAAAATGAAGCTACTGTAGGAATCGAACCTACGACCGATAGGCTAGCTGCTCCAATGTAGCAGCTTCCCTAGATATATAACCTTCAACACACACACACAGACACATACACACACTCATTTACATTTCAGATAAACGTTTCTGCATGAAAAAAGACGCAATTTATATCATCATCATCATCATCATCATCATCACCACCACCACCATCATCATCATTCTTTTTATGTCCGTCGTTGGACATAGACATTCCCCAGGATTCGCCACAATTCTCTATCATGGGCGTTGCGAAGCCAGTATTTCCAGTTTCTCATGTGATCTCCGGGGATCCATGTTGTGATTTGGGATGTCCATCGGCTGTCTTTCATTCTTGCAACATGGCCTGCCCATTGCCATTATAGTTTTTAAAATAGTTTCTATGATGTCTCAGGCTCCCGTTTTCTTCCTTATGTATTGTCTTGCGATCTCTCCATGTAAGGTATTATCATGAATTGCGTTATATCTTATAAAAGTTTCTATATAAGAGTTTCCATATAATATAACACAATTCATACGCATGTATATAATATAAAATGATATCAATATACAGTACATATAAAACCTTATATAAGATGACGAACTACATGTATGGTTGGTAGGTGCAAAATAACTAGTTTGGTTACGTCATTTTTTACGTAGACACCCATACATGTGTGTGATTAAAATTCTACTAACACACATATATACATAGGTACGTGTGCGAAATCTTGAACACACACTCGCAGACACACTCACATATGCATGGGTGAGTTTGTAACGGAAAATAATTTCCTGTTGATATCTTATCCTGAATAAAAATGGTTAACCAAAAAAATAAAAAAAAATAAGGGAGAATAAAATCTTAACTTTTGATCTCTTATCTCGATTCAAATATGTTTGACCATCGAAAGCAGCAGTAAAATAATCTGGTCACTTAGCTAAGGCTGACAGGACAAGGTTCAACAACTCCTTGAGCCGATAATTTTCGCCCGCATAAGTAATGCCATCGAACGCATACGAAACCCGCACTGCTTGAAAATGGTTCACAAAGTGGTGAATTTGCACTGTATCTAATTCATTTTATTCGGCGCCGTTTTGGGCGATTCTTTGATTGACAGAATAGAGCAGATGGTATGAACTATCAGGGCGATTTCTTTTGTTTTTGTAGTCTCGATTGTAATATTCGTTAGTTGTTACACAAAAACACTATGGAAAAGACAAAATCTCTTGATATAATACACAACGAGGGACCATAAAGACACTATTTGAAGACTAGAACACTTGTGGGTAGCGCTTAGTAGAAAAGCAGATCTGACGGCCGAACAATCTGGGGTCTTTATTCCACTTACCAGGTCTACCCCGAAAGAATCCGGCACTCTATTATTAACGAAAAGAATTGCATGCTTAGGGCAAGGTACCACGGTCCCATTCAAAGTAATCTTGAGACTTCGCAAGCAGCATCCCGTTATCTATTTAATCAATCTGCAAAGACCTCTTTCGGAATTGAAATCAGATGCTTCGTTGTGTTCTCCTTAATCTCATCCACGGTCTCAAATCTCTTTGGAAAAAAACCCGAATGATGTGATAGTTTACAAAAATACATATGTGATATTTCATAAAATTACAAGCTGCACGATAAGAATAACTTGCTTGGTCATTGTGACTGAGACTATCACACAGTGCACAATCTCATTAGGTGGTGTCTCACTTTCGAATGGGTAATATATATGAGAGTGTATTATCATGCATTCACAATCAGGTCTCCTCTGATCGTCTGCCAAGTTACATTAAGGCTGCCAAACCGGTTCTCGAGATAATGAAAAAGGGCTGGATATTTTCCGGACGGAAATCAACAGTTTATTTGATATCAAAATGTCAAACCCTTACTTGAAGTATGCCGTTTGCGCACACATTTTCATTAGATTATCTATCGAGATACGTTTGCTGAGTGTTTGGTCAGATTCCAGTTTATATCGAACCGCTGATAGCGCCAAATATGTAAGAACCTTGGTGAATAAGCTCACTCGATCAAAGCTAACCATTTGAGATAACTGAATAGGAGCGCCTTTATTCCCGCAAACTAGGTTGAGTTCTTGAAATCGGAAGAAGACAAACTTGTCAGTACGTTGACTACACCTATCTGGAATCTCCTCAGTGGGTGGCATGCAGATTCTCGGCAAATGACGATGGGTCTTAAAGAAATCCCTTCTTTGTCATGCGGTAGCTTACTATCATGTTGGTTCAGCTGTCTGTATTCGCAATTTTGGGGACACTCTAAATGTGTAGCCGTGCCAAAAGGACATGTGATGTAAAGGAAATATAAAAAAAGGTATTAAAAATAAGGCAGTGGAGGGTAAAAAAAAAATGCCCAGAGCCTGTCCGTGAGATTCGGAAATCGCGAATATGAGTAACAGTGATTTCCATGATAATCGGAATATAGGTGATGATGAGAGTTTAGATAAAATAGGACAATACGTACTTCTGAAATACTAAAAACTAAGACTTGTAGTTTTTAAGGGTCTCTTGTTTTCCAGCATACCATTAAAATAATACAAGTGCCTTCCCTAGTTGCTTAAATGATTGTGCATTTCCCAACGACGCCTATGACTAGCGTTCGAACCAAGTAATAAAGCCAGGATTCCAAATGCTGATTTCCAAGTCAAGCTGGTCCTCCCTTTTTAGAAGGTTGGTGTAACATAATCTTCCAATCACCATTTGCACCATTCAGTTGCAAGTTGAAATAAGCTGAGCTCAATGTATGTACCATTTCAGTTGAACAAAATATATTTGCATACATTTGGGTGCGTCAGTAAGTCCGTAGAATGAAATGTTGTTAGTTGCTGAAATTCGATCTGAGATTTTCACTGCATAATGTAGATCCATGTGATCAATGTTCACTTATGAATTAAGTGCGTTGATATGGAATGAGATCATTGTGAAAAAGACAATTATTCGCTGCTTAAAATAAATGCTTTTTCTATCATTAGACCAAGGATTCACTTACTTATATAATTGCGCTCCATATTGGAAACAGAATGAAATGGTAAAAGCATGAAGTAACAATATCAATATCAGAGCCTAAACGGGAGAAAGAGGCTTCAATAGGAGCAATTGGGTGTATGAAGGAGTTCCCGGCGCTCTTTGAAACTAAAATATTGAATTCACTGTTGAAACCTGTTTTCTTTTGCACGTATGATTTTGACTACAAATACGACATGCAAATACTCATTAACATAGCCATACATACACAAACACAGGTATGTTGGTTTGTAGGTATATAACTATGGACTAACATTTGGAAGTGTATGGACTTATTTATTCGAGTGTATGTGAAGATGTGTATAAGTATTTATGTATATTCGAACAAATGTGCATGCATGCGAATATATATGTGTGTGCGTGTGTGTGTGTATGTGTGTGTAGGCGCGTGTAAATGTAAAACTACTTTCGTGAATATACATGCACATACACACACATTTATAGAGAGTTTGATAGATAAGAATATAGTGCGAAGGAGACGGAAATAAGTAAATAGGGACTCATAGAGAGTTTTATATATATATATATATATATATATATATATATATATATATATATATATATATATATATAGATATATAGATAGATAGATAGATAGAGAGAGAGATAGAGAGAGATTGACCTGAATTGGATAGTACACAAATTCGTTGTTTGAATGATGATGGGTTGATTGTTTTACAATAACAATCACAAAAACAGTTATTCCGTCTTTGATGATTGTGGAGGAATGAAATGCAAGTATACGCCAATTTTTTTCCTTTATATATATATATATATATATATATATATATATATATATATATATATATATATAGAGAGAGAGAGAGAGAGAGAGAGAGAGAGAGAGAAAGATAGACAGACAGAGATTGAAGGAGGAGAGACGGATGGAAGATACATAATAATAAGATGACTCCAATATAGCAAGATAGATCTGCTTTGGTATGAGCAATCACACAAAATCCTTCGCTCTTTTCCCATCGGTTGTTTTCAAACAACTCGAGGGACCACATTACAGAATGTCGTTATTTTTTGGTCTGGACTTTCGAATAAAAGAGCTTGGCGCGTGTCGTGGTCTCTTTCAGTGTTCATTAATGAATTGGAGAGGGTGAAATTGCTGGAAGGTCGCGCCTGGCCCAAGACAAGAGGACCGATTAAGAAGGAGATTGAAGGCTTAACTACAAAGGTATTATCAAAAACTACTCCGACGAACGAGTCTTTGCTTTGTTGATAAGGTTTTGTGCACACCCTTTACACCCATCTCCTTCTTCACCAGAGAGTAATCCACCTCTACACACGCACACACTCGAATGGAAACACAATGCTTGCTATATATATATATAATATATATATATATATAATATATATATATATATATATATATATATATATATATATATATATATATATATATATATATATATATATATATATATATATATATATATATATATATATATATATATATGTGTGTGTGTGTGTGTGTGTATATGCGTGTATGTGTGTGTGTTTGTGTATGTGTCTGTGTGTGTTTGTATAAACGGTTTTATCCACTTCAGAAGTCTTTTTGTCCGCTTAAAATTGGAGCCAATTTTTTTTCGTGCTAAGTGTGTATATCTATCTGACTCCCACTTTTTCAAGCATTTAGAGCATTTTTTACATGGGAAAGTCTTCAGCAACCAGGCAACAACTCAAAATGCCTTCAAAAAATTCATTGGTTTCAGTTCCTGAGAATTCTCTGCTTCCAGAATAATTGGGCTGGTTTTTAGTTGGCAAAACGTATAGATTCTGAAGGTTCTCATTTTGACGAATAACTTATATATTCCTTTAAAGTTAATAGTGAAAAACTGCAGTCACTTTTGCAACAATCTGATAAATATCTGCATGCATACATACACACATAGGGTGTTTGAAGTATAGCAAGAGTTAGCAAGTTACCTTTGAAGGATTTTACTTCTGAATTTTCTCAACAGGAGTTCAACTATTGTGGCCATGTGCCAGGCAAGGCTTACTAAGTGTCTACTTGCATAGATGATGCTTCAATTATTTCCAATTTGAGAAAAAAAAAAAACTTACACGGAGTCCCTGTACCAACAGTTCCTCTTTCTGCAGTTTCAGTTATCCATTCTTTGTACTGTGTCTCCTTTGAGTCAAAAGGTTCTCGACTTGACAGAGTGAAAAATCGTATGCTCATATTGCTAAGATCTACGTCGAGAACGAATTTTCTCTCTGTTATATAGCCTTTATTATAATATATCATTATGATAGTATCAAGTATTTTGTCAGAAAAAAGTAAGTCTTTATCCATATATTCACGCCCACACACGTGTATTGGTACGTATTAAAAGCATTTTTTTTAGATGTAATTTTTAACAGAACTAAAACATGTCTGGTTAGTCACTCAATAGAAACCGTCACGTAATCAAAGTCTTTTTGCAGCATGCTTTGTTGGGGTGATCAATTAAAAAAATTGAAAAAGAGATAATCAAGTTACTTCTCTCACTCTTTGTGGGGCAATGATCACAAAAAACAAAACAAAAACAAGCGTGAATGCTGCTGGACATGAAATAAGTTCCCACTAAGCAAATTGAACCCAAAACTAAAAAATCTATTGAGGTCGGGGATTTAAAAACAACAACATTTTTCTAGAAATAATGAAGATTAAATGTTTAAATTTTCAGCGCTCTAGCTCCATTGGCACGTCCTGTACGCGCGATATATTGCCAGCTAGCCCAACTTGAATAATGAAGAAACTTATGTTGTCAGTTTCAATTGAGGTTTTTCTACAAGGACTTGAAATCACTTTTACTCTAGCTATGTATGTGAAACGAAGTTCAAAATGTCGGAACTCAAGACAGAGTATCTTGACTTCCGGTGTAATCACTTATTACTCGCTACACCATGAGCAAGCAGCCCTTGATTTCAACTTATGCATACATAACGATATAAATACGAGAGTCGACACGCGCTTGCTTAAATTCGCATTTGTTCAAAGGTTCTCATTTGATTTCCATTCCTGGGGTGGTTTAAGAAACGTTGACTTTGGGTGAATACAGATCAACATCAAAAGCACTATTTATATTTATGTATAGAACATTATGCTGATTACTTACACCAAAACACCGAGAGCCGACAGACGCTTGCCAATCAGTTGTAAATCTTCTCAAGGAGAAATGTATTCATATCAGTTTTTCATTGTTTGAACAAGCGGCATTAATTTTAGTTGGATAATCCAATAGCAAAGGGTATAAAGGTATGAAGTTAGGACCGCCATGCCTTATTAAACAGTGACCAGCTTTGCGAAAGAGAAAGAAAGAAAAATGAAATCAATAAAAAGAGGAGAGAGAGACAGATGGAGAGAGAGAGAGAGATGGAGAGAAAGAGAGATATGTTGAAAGTAAGTCAAAATCATCTGAGGAGAGATTAAAAAAGTGAAAACAACGATTTAAGAAGAAAAAAAAATGTTAAGACCCCAAGCTGTTAAATCATCGTTATTTACCTTATCTTATCTGACCGCCTTCTCCTCTTGGTCTCCACCCATTCTAACATCTTGCGGGCCGTGCCGTCACCATTGTTGACCACTTCGATGTTGACTGAATGGATCAAGTCAGTCTGTCCATGTGCCAATTGTGATTCCAGCACTGGACCTCGATTAACATGAACGGCTGCCGCTCTGGAAAGAACGTATTTTTCCCCTATAATTGTGCTCACACACACACACACACACACACACACACACACACACACACACACACACACACCCGTACACACACACATACATGCATACACACGTGCTCACTGTATATTTATATGCTTATGTCCCCCTCAACTTCCATATATATCTATGTCTCCACATTGGATATAGACACGTGTACACACGTGACCTACAGACACATGCATGTTAAAATAACAGCGCCTACAAGAAACTTTTGTACATAAAGCCGTCGGTGCTGTTTTCACAATCTTTATGGTCACAATATGTGTATGCACAATACTCTCACTTGTACGCCCACTAATTCACAGAGAAATTTCTACATTGTAGATGAGTTTTATGGGTATGTTTATTCACATTTATGCGTATTCAATGTGTCAGTTTATATAAAGTTTAATGTATGCATTTCCTTACACACTCTGTCCACCCCATATATATATATATATATATATATATATATATATATATATATATATATATATATGCCGATGAGTCTAAATGCTATGTCAACCTGCCTAATAAGGTGTTCGTCCTCCATGTGTTCACAAAACAGCTCTCACTCGATCATGCATGAACTAGCACATCCCATAGGTGCTCAATGCTTAAAATCTAAAGAGTTTTGTGGTGATGGCCACACAATTAAGTTTTTTCCGCTCTGCATTGTGACGTGGCGCACTTTCCCGCCGAATGATGCAACTGCCATCGTAAAAGACCGTTGCTATGAAGGGATGTTGAGGTAGGTGTCATGCGACAAAGTACCCATCCCTACATGAATTATTGGACCCAGGTTTTCCAGCAGATCTCTGCCCTGACCTTCATACTTCCTCCATAGACTCGTTATTTTTCCACAGTGTATCATGTGATTTTGGTTCTCCAGGATAACGATACACACATACTCTGTCGTCCACCTCATTCATGCAAAAATGAGACATCGGACCAGGTGATAATTTTCCATAGACACAATGTCCGGTTCTGATGTTTGTACTCTTATTGAAGATGCTTAAGCAATGAGCATTTGTTAGCATGACTTTGATGTAGCTCCATACGTAGCAAAGATCGATATACTGTGGTTTGTGATGCATTCCTTCCTTCACCTTGATTAAATATATCTACAATTTGTGCCACAGTAACCTTTCTGTGGGATCATACTTGATTTGACTGCCTTTTTATTGGTTATTTTTACCTTCTCGTACTCACTGTCGACAGGTGTTCACCAAAACTGAATGTAAGTACCTCTGAAGCGAGCCATTCCGGAAATTTTCTGAGCTAGTCTTCTGGCCACAATAATTTGAACTTCATCAAAGCCAATCTAATATTTCTTGCCCATAAATGCAACATGAAGAAATCAAAATGAAGTAATCGAGGTTACCTTCCTGCTTATATGACTCTGACTATGACCCGTGCAGTTGTTACAAGACAGTAACTGTAGTAATAATGTATTGACTCATTAGTAAATATATATATATATATATATATATATATATGAAATAATATCATCAACTATTATTATTATAGAATACATACAATATGGTGGGAATAATTGGATGTTGAAAATATAGCTATATTACGGTAGGTTTAGCTTTGTGTATCCCCATAGTCAAAATGATTAAGTCTACGTCCATGTCAAAAGTGTTCCCAGGATATAGGGTGCGAGATAAAGTCTCGTAGAATGCAACTTCTGTACTTATATTGACGGACATAGAATTCAATCACCAGAACGTTGTGATAAAAAACAACAGAAATCATATTAGAAAGAGTGATTGAAAATTAATAATGAAACTGCTTCATTCATGAATTCTAACAACATTAGAGGATTACTATAATCTAAATACATCTGTTATAAGCTTGGATTATTCAGTTATCCACGTATTCATTAACTATTTGCAAAATATTTTTCTCTCACTACATCGTAAAACCAAGACAAACGAGACAACGAGATAGATTGTTTTATAGGGCTAAAGAGCTTCAAGTGCCCTACTATTTAATCATAGCTGGGGGAGAAGTGGATTCATTCCTTTCCCAAGAGCATTTGTACGAAATGGAAGTTAACAGTTCTAGTCGGCGTTTAAACTAAAACGAAGCTACAGTAAAAAGAACAGTGGAGAAAAAGCGATTGGAATTATGAAGCATTCCACTGTTAATGACTAACAACAACTAGTAGCTTCAACTTTATTCTGTTGATAAAAATTGACACGAAAAATCTGTCTGATGTTTTTTTCTGACTCCAGGTGGTTGGGTGCAAATCTTACAATTGTTCACTTCTATTCTCTATTCTGTTTATTTGTTATCGACTGATAATCACTAGAAGCCTGTGGTGGCGGAAAGACCCAGCCTAACAAAGCGATGACATTTCCAGTTTAGTTTTGCATGCCATACTTGTCATTGAGACAGTCGTGTTTTCCGCGCGGAAAATAATAGAAAATAAGATAATGCACTAACTCGGTTCTTTATTTTTAGCGTAAAGCCTCCTTTCAGCTTGTCTGGCTCAAGTGTGCCGGGGAAATCACTCTGGAGGGCGCCGAAAACTATGTCTGTTCAATAAATGCTCATTAGATGAGGAAGGGTAATTCTGACAACCAACGTTCGCTCGATCGAGTGGGTCATAATCTAAAGTAAAGGAGGGTCTGAAACGAACTGAACTTTGACATCAAGGATTGTTATCATGATTTTAATTTGCTTACCTACCTGCCATGATGACCACCTTTATAATCATCATCAACAACATAATCATTGTTATTAGTTCCTTCACCACGGCAACAATCATACTTTTTCTATTCCTTTTAGTTTTGTGAGTATTCATCCACTCCCCCCCCCTGATGGGTAAACGTAAAACAAGGTTGAGATGGGGACCCTCAGGCGTATGTATGGTAAGGGGAAAAATTGTCCAGTTCACAGAGCATTTCCATTTAGAACGCCGCGGGCACCAGGGATTGACCCAGACTCGATCCTTCTAAGTGCGATTGAAAGGTATACTATCTTTTCTTGTATTCGTATTCTTCCTTCTCTCCCTTTCTCGACCTTTCCATTGTCAACATCGTTGTCATTATCATCATAAATATGGCTATAACCATTACCATCGTTCTTTTTTCTTCGTTTTTTTTTAATTTTCTCCGTCTCCTGTCATCACTACCTCCTACCTATATTACGTTTGTATGTTTCTAAAGCACACTGGTTATTAAAAAAAAGTTATTCTCATTTACAACCAGCAGACTGCTCTGATTACAATATCTCAATTGCATACATAATGTGATCCACTGCACAGATAACATTCAACCAGAAGGGGGGGGGATCTATCCATCCATACGTACACACATACATATATAGCAACAGTTGCTAGGCAATATTTCCACCCTACCAGCAAGCCAATAAGCCAACACATATCTCTCGATGGAACACTAATTCCTGGATCCGATCGAAAATTTGATTACTCTTTTTTTTTATCTTGTGGGTAAAAAAAATAATTGGAATTCATAGAGATCTTTCGGAGATAACGTGTGGACAGACGTGAGCGAATACAGAAATATGTAAAATATTAAAATGAAAAAATATATGTTAATCAAGAAAGAATCTCTGGATCCTCCCTAAAATTCAATCCCTTCTTCCTTACTATCTGTTTCACCTTTATTTAAAATTTATTTGTAGTTCTTTGAGAAGATTTCGAGGTATCTTGTTGACAGACAGGAATGAACATGAAAAAAAACAAACCCGCAAATGTATCTCCTAATCAAAAACGAATTCCTAGATGCACTCCCAAATTTAGTCGGTTATTTTTTATCTGGTGGCCCGCAGTTCCACAACATTTGATTGAAAATCATTGTGAACTTTGGGGGATATGGCATGGGAAGTTATGGGCGAATACGGAAATGTAAAAAGAAAAACAGAAAAAAAAATTGATTTTTTTTGTTTTTCATAAATTTCTGTATTCGCTCCTGTCTATCTGTACGATATCTTAGAAGGTTTTCAATTTATTTTGATGAATATTTGAGGGATGTTGGGGCACATTGCAAGGGGAAAAAGTAATTAAATTTTGTGGTTGATCAAGGAAATTGTTTCTGATTGAGAGATATTTTCCGTTTTTATATTACATACATTTCTGTGTTTGCTCTTGTATGTCAGCATGATATCAATATTATTATTATTATTATTATTATTATTATTATTATTTTTATTATTATTATTATTATTATTATTAATTTCACACCAATTGCCTGGTGGTTACCACTAGAGGTTGAGCGACAGCAAGTCTCCCCAAGTCTCCAGCCCTCCTCTCTTCACTCATAGTCCACAGCAGTACAATCGTTTACAGTTTCACACCAGTTGCCCGGTGGTTATTGCTGAAGGCTGAGTGACAGTAAGTCTCCTCGGGTCTCCAGCTCTCCTCTCATCTCAGTCCCTCACTTGTCACAGCAGTGCCGTGGTTCGTACCTCCACTACCATTTGGGTGTTTTCCCTTCCTCCTTTGTTAGGCCACTGCTAACAGCTGAGGTCGTAAATATCATATTTCTAGCACATTCCCCAGTATTCGTGCAGTTTCTTGCTATGCTGTGGTCTGCACAGTCTCAATCCTTCCTTTTATCCCAAGTTCCTCCTATGTCACTTTCAGTGTCTTTGGTACAATCCTGAGTGCACCTACTATTACTGGTACTACCCTGACTTTCATGTTCCACACCTTCTTCAGCTCTTTTGACAGATCGTGGTATTTTCCAGTTTTTAACTCTGTTTACTCTATAGTCTGCAGGTTCGGCAAACTCTATTATTTGACAGGTTTTCTTCTTCTTGTCCACGATTACTGGGTTCGCTGTTCTCGCTTGGACGGGTGGTCCGTTTGGATATCAAAGTCCCAAAGTAATTTCATTCTCAAGGGCTGTCACCGGTTTATGCTGGTACCACTTTACCGCATGGTTAAATCCAATTTGTTCACTCAGTTCCCAGTGTATCACTGTTGCTACAATTTTATACTCCTTCTGGGACGGCTGACTACATTCATTAGTTATGCAGTTTATGGTCTCATCCCTTTCCCCTCATAGGTAGCACTTGCTGTCTGTCTATATTCTATGGATTTTTGTTTTGATATGGTTTGTTCTGATGCATTTGTTTTTGGCTGCCATGATGAGCAATTCTGTTTCTCTCTTCAAGTTTCCTTTTTGTTGCCATGTCTATGATCTCTCATCTACCACGTCTTGTAACTGTCTTTTGAATTCGCTGTATAGTCTCTTCTGTTCCCATTTTATTTCCTTGTTTGCAGTGCTGCTTCATTTTTTTCTACTTATTGTTGTTCATTGCGCTGCTTCGGACACTTTTTATGTCTCCACTGTTTGCTTGCACATACCTTTGTAGACCTGCTTTGGCCTTCTGTACTCAATTCTCTATGTCGATGAGCCCTCTGCCGCTTTCTTTTCTCTTTACGTATAGCCTTTCCGTGTCATCTCCGGGGTGCTGGCTGCGTGTATTGACATAAGCTTCCTTGTTCACCGGTCCATTCACTGGAGTTCTTCCTTTGTCCATTCAAGGAATGGTCCTGTGTATCTTACTATCGATACGGCCCATGTGTTAATATATTATTATTATTATTATTATTCTCACACCAGTTGCCTGGTGGTAACCGCTGGAGTTTGAGTGACAGCAAGTCTCCTCAAGTCTCCAGCCCTCCTCTCCTAGTACTCATAGGTCGCAGTAATTCTGCGATTTACAGTTTCACACCGGTTGCCCAGTGGTTATCGCTGAAGGCTGAGTGACAATAAGTCTCCTCAGGTCTTCAGCTAACGTCTCCTCTCTCTTTCGCATATCATGACAGAGCTACGATTCGTTGCAGTCCTTATATCTCTAGCACCTTCCTCAGTATCCGTGCAGTTCCCAGCAGTGCTGTGGTCTGTACGGTCTCTATCCTTCCCCTAATCCCGATCTCCTCCAGTCTCTCCCTCAGCATTTTGGGGACAGTTCCTAGTGCTCCCACTATGACCGGTACTACCCTGGTTTTCATGTTCCACATTTTCTTTAACTCCCTTGCTAGGTCCTGGTATTTTTCCCTTTTTTCGCCCTCCTTCTTTTTTACTCTATGGTCTGCAGGTACAGCAACGTCTACTATTTGGCAGGCCTTCCTTTTTTTGTCTACTATTACTAAGTCCGGCCTTCTTGCCTGGATGAGGTGGTCAGTTTGGATGTCAAAGTCCCACAGTAGTTTGTGGTTGTCATTCTCCAAAACTGCCTCTGGCTTGTGCTGATACCACTTTTCCCCATGGTTGAATCCCATTTGTTTACTTAGTTCCCAGTGTATCATCGTTGCTACTCTATTGTGTCTATGCTTATACTCCTTCTGGGCGAGTTGGCTACATTCACTAGTTATGTGGTTTACTGTCTCATCTCTTTCACCGCACATGCGGCATTTGCTGTTTGTCTGTGTTCTGTCGATTTTTGCTTTTATGTAGTTTGTCCTTATGCTTTTGTTTTGGGCTGCCATGATGAGCGATTCTGTTTCTCTCTTAAGGTTTCCCTTTCGTAACCACGTCCATGATTTCTCGTCTGCTATATCTTTTATCTGTCTTTTAAACTCGCCGTACAATTTTTTCCTTTCCCACTTTTCTTTTCTAGTTTGCTGTACTGTTCCATTGTTTTCTACTTTATTGTTTGTTGCACTATCCCTCGCGCTCTTTATGATTTCTTCACTATTTGTTTGCACATATCTATCTAGGACTACTTTAGCTCTCTGGACACAATCTTCTATGCTGATGAGCCCCCTACCACCTTCTTTTCTCTTAACGTATAGCCTATCTGTATCATCCCTAGGGTGTAATGCTTTATGCATCGTCATAAGTTTCCTTGTTCGCCTATCCATTGATTGGAGCTCTTCCTTTGTCCATCCTAGGAATGGTCCTGTTTACCTAACTACTGACACAGCCCAGGTGTTCATTCCTTTTATTAGATTTCTGCTATTTAATTTGGTTTCTAATATTTTCCTTATCCTTCTGAGGTATTCTCTCTTAATTTTCTCCTTCATCTCTTCCCGTTTTATCGTGTCACATTCAAGGACACCTAGGTACTTGTATCGGTCTTGTGCAGTCAATGCCCTGATCTTGTTGTTGTCCGGAAGTTCAATTCCCTCAGTCATTGAAAGCCTTCCTTTATGCATCACCATTATTGCGCATTTTTCTATCCCAAACTTCATTCCTATGTCCTCACTATATTCCCTTACTTCGTTGAACAGAGTCTCAAGCTCTCCCCTGTTTTTTGCAAACAATTTAATATCGTCCATGTACATTAAGTGGTTGACCTTTCCTTTTGTTTTAGAGAAGTGGTATCCTTTGCTGTTTTTCAGGATTCTGTTAAGCGGTATCATTGTTAGAACAAATAATAGTGGGGACAACGAGTCTCCTTGGAAGATTCCCCTTTTTATCCCTACCTCAGCTAGTTTGTCCCCTGCGGCTGTCAAATCTACTTTCCAGTCTTCCATTGAATTACCAATGAATTTAGCCACCGGTTCGCTAATTTTGAACATTCTAAGGTATTCGAGTATCCAGCTATGTGGAATCATATCGTATGCCTTTTTGTAATCTATCCATCCCATTGCGATATTCTTTCTCCTTTTCCTTACTTCTTTTAAGATCATCTGGTCTATGTAGAGTAAATCGTTTGCCCCTTTGGTTCCTATCCTACACCCTTTCTGTTCTTCTGGTAGTAGCCCCCTTCTATCCATTGACATGTATATTCTCTCTGCTATGTGCCCGGTCAGGATTTTCCACATAAGTGGTAGGCAAGTGATTGGTCTATAGTTGCTTGCTATGTTCCCCTTTCCCGGGTCTTTTTGGATGAGGGTGGTTCTGCCTTTAGTCATCCATTCTGGTGCTTTGCCTTCATTTAGACAATTTTGGAGTAGGTGGGTGAGTCTGCCGTGTAACGTGGTGAACTTTTTGAACCAATACCCATGGATCCCGTCGGGACCCGGTGCTTTCCAGTTGGCTACTTTCCTAAGAGTATGTTTCAATGTGGTTTCATTCAGTACTATTGGTTCTCCCTTGTCTATATCTTCTAGTTCTTTTCTCATGTTTCCTAACCATTGCGGTGTTACATTGTGTCTTTTTGGGTGCCCCCATATGCTATTCCAATAGTTCTTGGCCTCTGTGGCATCTGGTTTTATGTCCTGCCTTCTTTCCCCATTTAAATCTTGGTAAAACTTTTTCTCATTGTTTTGGAATGTGCGGTTTTGTGTGTATTGGGCCGTTCTTAGTCTGTATCTTTTTAGTCTTGCCTCTTTAGCTAGTCTTTTCTGGTGTAACTCTTCGACTACAGTTGCGATGCCTTTTTGCGCTACCTTATATTTGTTATAAAGTCTTACTCGTGGTCTGTCTGTGTGTGGTGTATTTCTAAGCAGTACTTCGTCTCTCTGTAGTTGGGAGATCTGCCTTTGTAACCTTCTCTCCCAGTTGGGTTTCCCCTCCCTATTATTGCTCAGGTTCCTATCTTGTGTTGTGAAGCTTTGTGCTACCATTTTCGCCCCTGCGTAAATTAGGTTGTTGAGTTCTAGGAGGGTGTCTGTTTCTATGTGCTGTAAGAGGCAGTTGACCTGTTCGGTCACTTCTCCGACTTTCTTTCTGTCTTTGTCTCTTAGGGAGGGGAGTGTTGTTTTCTCTCCTCGCATGATCTCTTTCAAAGCTTGTATTTTGGTTTTCTCTTCTTCCGTTGGTGCCTCGTCATCACCCTCTGGTGCGGAGCTTACTGTGGGGGTCTCATGGGGGATTATTCTAGTTTTGTTATTGGTACTAGTTGTGCTGGGGGGGGGGCATTCTTCAGATGTGTCACCTGAATCTCTCTCTACATTAATGCGAATCTCTAGTAGTTCAGTCTCAGACAGCCATTTCTTCTTTTGAATTTACTTTACTTGGTCAGCAAGGCGTTGCTTCGATACTTCCACAGCAGATTTTTCCCTCCATATTTGGAGCATACGCTCTCTGTAAGATCGCACTGAAGGCTTGCTTTTATAGTAACAGTACATAACTAGTCTATTCTCTTCCCTTGTCCATCTCTTTCTCTTGTTCTTTTATTATTATTATTATTATTATTATTATTATTATTATTATTATTATTATTATTATTATCACCTCCTCCTCTGTTCTTTACAATCTATTGTCGAGTCGTTACCAACAACTTGGGACAATAACAGGGACAATTTGTGTTTTCAAGTGCCACATATTCTGTGTTTCGATTTTTACCATCCAGATTAAGGTTCTTGTCAGTTTTCTATCGATGTTGAGTGTAGCCATTTGAAGTACTCCTGGTGGAAGTTCTTTACCAACACGTAGCTTGGTCATTGTCCTGAGTACTCTTTTTTGTTCTTGGAAAGATTTTCACTGCTATAAATAACTACAGTCATTCCATCAACAATTAGAAAAACATTTTCATCACTAGTATCTGATATTTAGTCGATTTTTTCCATTATTAGATAGGTCTGAGCGAAGATGTATAACTTTGCCTTTATCGTTCATAGGGGTTGGTGGGTTCCATCGATTTGGATCAACATCCGATCGTTGTATGCTAAATCATGTTTACCTATTACCTCTGGTGAATTAACATTTTCCCCGTGAAAATTTTAAATGAAATGACGATGTTTCTGAATTTTCTATGCGGGTAACCAGTCTCCCTGTTTTGCATGCTTTGTCCATGAACTGAGAAATGATCAGGCATATACCTGTTGCTCCCTGAATCAGCCATCGGATGAGTGTAATAAGTTAAACTGAGATATTTTTGGCATCGCATTCTCCTAACGATCCTAAAAATGTTTATGGGTCTTCTTTATGTGGCTTCTAAATGACATTTCGAATTAGTTTCGAATACTGTTTTCATTTCTAACTTTCCATCCCATTCTTTCATTGTATAGAATACAGCAGACTAACCACTTTGATTGGAGTGTATGAATATTGATTTCTGTCTCGTCTCCCTGAGGTGGTCTCATGAGTAGATGTTTTCTTGCAATCTATTGAATAGTATTTTGGTAAATCTTGAGCAATAGAGTATAGATGTGTCTTTCATTGTGATAAAGGGACTTTAGTCCAACAGGTCTTGTATTTCAGCATAACATTTCACACTCTGCAGAAATAAATTCAATTCTGCGGTCCTCAAACATACTTGCGCCATAATGTTGTGTTACAAGTTTTGTGGTACTTAATATCTCTAACCGAGAAGATAGCTAGCAAAACTTCAATGTTTCATTGTTGCAGCTTCAAACAATTATGCAAATTGATTTTTCTATACCCTTTCCATCAAACTCCTGTGCAAATAATGATGCAAGCTTTTTGTTAATCAAATCTTTTGAAATTATTATTTTATTTCAACCAATACGGGTGAAATATTCGACAGTATTATACAACAGTGCATGGAGTATTTGTGAGCAGAGTATGTTTTAGTATGGAAATATTTTTTCCCTTGTTTTTTTTCTGGAAAACTAAGCATTTTGGGAAAGCTGTCCGATATTTATTCATTGTGTGCTGGTCAGTGTTCCCGCATTTTCTCCCAATCAGTTTGGCCTTAGTATGCACCCAAATGTTCTCTATGGTGTTAAGATCTTTTATATGATGAAAACTGTTTGCCTCATTTTCCCCAGGAGTTTAGATGCATGTATTTTTTTCTGGATTACCTCTTCATTCAAATTTTGTATTTTGACAGTGAAAATACAAATCTTGATCGTAAACTGGCACACAATGGGATGGAACCATGGCTTTTAGATGGGCAAATTGCAAGTGGAAAAGGTTACACAGAAGCTTTACTTTTATTTGCCTTTTAAATTGTACTTTGATTTATTATTTATATATAATATATAAATTATCATTGATCAGCCCATATTCACCGGTTTTCATAATTTTATCCTGAAAGTAATTTGACCTTAATAAAGTTGATAATCAAATGGAGGTAAAGACATAATTTTTAGAAGACATTTGCCTTAATATCTTAGGTAATATCTAACTTGCACTGTAATACATTATTCGCATATCTGAGCTTATTCTAACGATGGAATCAACAGTATTGTGAATGTGAATAACTCCACACATTTTACTACGCAATTATCCTTGTTTTTAATAATAATAATAATAATTGTTGTAATTGAAAGTGGTAAAAATTGATAATTTCATTAGTATTGTAATATACATTTATCAACATCGGAAACAAATTATGATTTTATCAAGTTATCATAATTAATGGTCATAATTGGAAAGAATGTATATTCGTGGCTGTCAATTTTTAATTTCAAAATAGTCGCTCTTAATAATCTTAGAAAACTCACAATAAATCTCTACCTGTTTTGGATGGTTTCTAGACATGATTTAAACTTGTTGCCATGAGTATACCCTCTCAAAATCATGAAAAATATGAATTTTTCAGCAAATTTTGACCTCAGAGTGGAAAAGTCCAATGTTAAAAAAGACTAAAAACAAAAAAAGTCATGCTACTCATTATATCAGTATATTAACTTTGTGTGAGTTTTTATCTGCCCATCTACACTGACAGATCCAATGGGGATTAAACCCACGAAAAAGGCCAGCAAGATTAGCCTCTGATCATTGCTACACGATCTGCGTCCTGATCTTTTTTTTCAAATGATTACATAGCATAGTTTGGTATCAAACTATCAACACAGGGAGATTCGATAAGGATTGAACCTATTAACAAACGCCAATAAGCTTAGCTTGCTAAACATTGCTACTCCACGTACACCAAGATCAATTCCTTTCATATTACTTATCTACATAGAAATTTTGTATCAGACCATCAATTGCGAGAGATCTGATGAGGATTCAACCCACTGAAAAAAAGCTAGAAAAATTAGTTCACTGATTATCGAAATTTATATTTGAAATATATTTGACTAGACGGATGTAAATTGCTCAGTGTAGCCTGGGCCAATGGGGCCAGGGTTCTCCCTTCGGTCAAGTAAACTGCATCTATGTCCTCGCAAGTAATTCCCCGCGTTAAATTGTGCCGTATCCTGTTCTCGTGGGGTTCAGATCAATGAGCATTTTCTGATAATTGTTATCTGACGTGTGTGCGGATCCATGCTTTTTCTTTCATATTTATTAACACACAAGTTTTGTATAAGACCGTCAATAATCGGAGATTCAATGAGATTGAACCCATTACAACCGGCCAGCAGGTTTAGATCCAGGTCCATTTGTTTTATATTTGATCTAATCGTTAATCCTAGTGTAAACAAACTCACGGATATATTTGGATTGGGATGTTTTCTTGTTATTTTTTTGCTACTGGAAAGAATACATATTTTGAAACAAAGGGTGGGGAGTATTTTTTTTCAGTAAAATTTTACCCCCACTTCCAAGTGGAAGAATGGTGTGTTCCAAATGGCGTTCCTAGAAAACCACACTGTTCATTATTAGAGTAGATTTTGATAGCTGCATTCATCATGTTTATAATTTACACATTTGTCTCCCTTTGATAATGATTCAATGCTTCGCTCGATAGCTGGAATGAAAAGATTTCAGCCACTAATAATAAAAACAAAACAAAAAACAAAAACAAAAAAACGAAAGGAAAGCAACTAAAAAAGAAAGAACAAAAGGAAAAGAAAGAACATGCTTGGTTGTGCTAGGGTCAAACTCCCTTGCTTCATCATAATTTAAAACGCAAACACAACAGGATTCATTTCTCTATACAACATAATCCCAAGACACCGTGCCCCATTTAAACTCTCTTATTAGTTTGTCCGGTAATAAAACCAGTCGACCTGAGTTGACTCAACGGATTAACAAAACTAATGACAAATTCACTCTCTCAACTTGATGAAACATCGTTCGGTGAAACGGTAATGTATATATATAACGGCAAAAAATTATACGCGAATTTTTTTGTTCATTTATTTGTTTGTGCTCAAATGGAATGATCTCATTGGTTGATTTACCTTCCGATATAACATTAATAATTGCATCATAGAAACTCTTAAGACTTCATGCCTGATCATCACACATTAAGAACAGCCACAAAAATTAAAGTTATGCTGGATAATCACACGTTAAAATAGCGTCAAAAAACTTAAAATTAGGATATTAGAATTATTAAAAACAAATTACCCAATAACATAGCATAATGGTCCTTAGTGCCGATCTATGCATGAATAACCCCATCGTTTCCGACTGGTATATTCTACTACTACTACTACTACTACTACTACTACTACTACTACTACTACTAAGAATAATAATAATAATAACAACAACAACAACAGCAGCAACAACAACAACAATAATAATAATAATAATAATAATAATAATAATAATAATAATAATAATAATAACTAGATTTCACTGTCTCGGCAGGGCGAGTAAAATCGAGAGGTATTGAAAAGACGAAAAAATATCTGGACCTCACCCAAGTATAGAAGAAATTATGTAGCATGAAGGTCATAATATGAATATTTTTTTTTTTATTTTTTTTTTTTTACTGCTGTCTTCATCTTGGTTCATCTGTTCATTGAACACAATTCCCCATTTATTGCATTCACTCGAAGAAGGTCGTAGGGTACAACGGCTGAAACGCCGTGCTCAAAAGATGAACCAAGATGAGGACAACAAACCGAAAAAAAATCTCTAGGATCTTAATGATCCCTAATCTAACAAAATTTCAGACGGGAGTAAAGGTGACATTTGCGCCAATCCTCGTCAGGGCACTGGGAACGAAAAGTCTGGAGGAACCGGAAATCTGAAGAAGAATCATCGAGACTCACTAAACAACGGCCAAAAACAATTTGAAAAGCGAGGAGACTTGCTGTCACCTGATCTCCTGTGTAATCCACAAATACATAATGGCGTAAAAACTCAACAGTAATTAAGAATATGACAAATCAGGAATAGGAGACTTAGGAGACGATAAATGTTATAGTTATGACGTTGCCAGGCTTCAAAAACCCGTCGTTGATTGTAATTGATATTCAGTCCGCTTGTGTTCTTTGAAGAGAATATTTTTCTCAGTTCAAAGACCCTTTGCGCTTGTGAAGATAGTGTTTAATAAAGTAGGTCGGTAACATAAGTTACATTGGTATTTAAAAGGGGTTAATTGGCTGAAGAGACGGGCTATTATGTAAGTTAATGAATTTGTTGACAGAATGTAGATGGGAGATGTTTGAAGTGAAAGAAAGATCAGGCATTTTGGACACACAAGCTCACATAGTCCTGGGTATAAAGATATTTATTAACCTTGTATTATACTGGCACGAGGTAAATATAGAGGATTGTAAATAACATTGGAGTTGTGACTATCTTCTGATTGGATAAGGCCTGCTTATTTTGAAAATCACTATCCACAATCCTAGTTTTCATTTAGACTTGAACCCCGACTACAGATATCAGAATAGAATGTACCATTAGCCAAACAACTAATTAATTAATATCTACGAATCTTAAATAAGTAAGATAAAAGGCAACAAGTATTGGATATCCAGTAAGGATCGAACTCACTTTAGTTGTGATGATACTTATCAAGCTTAATTTTGTACAATAGAAGACCGCCACTGTGGAGAAGTAACTTTAATATTAATTGTATACGAGACTAACTTTCTAAGCATTGTTCACCAGTGGGAAAATGTTGCTTCATGGCGAGGATATGCGGCTGGGTGATAATATTTTATGATAAAGTTCTTTATCATGAAAATATATCACCCGCTTGAATGTTCATTAAAAATATCTCAAGAAAATTAATAAACCATGAAAATGCAACTATAAATTAGTATAATAAATGATATACGGTACTGAAAGATAAATCCAGCCTGCTCCTAAAGTTTTGAGGGTTTGAGGACTTGAAATATTTAATAAAATAAATTTATTCTAACAACCAATCGAATAGTCTTATCTACATGTGATGTTTATGTTCGCAACGATTTACTATGACTGTTTGCTTTGTGACACTCATCGCTACACGGTACCATTACCCCTCTTTCAATGTAAGTGTTGCAGCATTACGAAGCATACATTCAGAAAATTGAATTTATTGATTCAAACTTGTACTCGTATACCGTATTTATGATGAAATTTTTTCTTGAGAGTTTTTACCCGCTTTTAAAAAAATATATAAGGTGCCGATATTACCTCCACTAAATTAAGCTAATACTAGGGTCACTATTTATATTTTTTTAATTCTGGAATTAACGAGTGGATCGTCAGCCATTTCAAATCCACCGCTTGAGAAGGCCTTTGCCCATTTCCTTTCATGATGACCGTGATTGTGCTAACCTCTTTCGGATCCCTCCATCTTGTGCCTGGTCTTTTCCTGGTGTATCTATCGTCCCATGAGCACAATTCGGTTAGCCTTTTGCTCCATCTGTTGCTAAGTCTCCAACCCATTTCCGTTTATTTTTTCGGTTTAATTATTTGTACTAGACTAGATACCCGCCCTAATGGCCGTTGTAAATTGCTGTCCAAGAAAGAAGTAGAAAAATAGATTGACGGAAATCAGATAGTATTTAATTTAACTTGATTTTAAAATTTATTTAATACCTCTCTTTTTACATTGTAAGAAGAAAAAAAGGGTGCTGATGTTGAAAAAGTGTGGTGAAAATTCAAAGTATAAAAATGTGAAAAGGGGAAAAATTCCACCTCGATTTTAACCAAAAAAGAGAAAAAAATCTCCTCTCGATTCTGACCACTTGAAGTGGTGAAACAAATTCACTCTCGATTTTTGCCTTAAAAGTGGAAAAAAAAGTTCCGACTTGATGTAAAACCTTGAAATTGAAAAATGATTTCTCTCCCGATTTAACCTCAAAAATGAAAAAGAATTTCCTCCTTGGTTTTCAGTGAAAAATGTTCGCACTTTATTTTGTCCCTTAGAAATGGAAGTAAACGTTCCCTCTGGATTTTATCGCCTCAGAATGACAAAAAAAATCTACCCATTAATTTTGACACCTAAAAAAATGACACCTAAAAAAATGAAAAGAAAATTTCCACTCTTTATTAGAAAACCAGAAGAAAAGGAACAAAAAATCCTTAAAAGAGAAAAAAAAAATGCTCCCTTTCAATTTTGACTCCCAAAAGAGGAAAATGAACGTTCCTCATCGATTCCATCCCCACCTAAAAAATTGGAAGAAAATCTTCCCCTTGATTTAGACTCCTAAAAGCGAGAAAAAAAATTCTCCACTCGATCTTGACCCCCTTAAAGTAAAAAAGAATTCAGCTTCGATTTTTCTCCAAAAATCTTCCTCTTGATTTTGACCCCTAAATGTGAAAAAGTCTTCTCCCTCAATTTCAACACATAAAAATAGAAATAAAAATCACTCGATTTTGAATCCTAAAAGTGAAAAATGAAAGTTCATCGATTTCTTGTCCAAAAATAATAATAAAAAAGTCTTCCCTTTCATTTTGACCCCTGAAAGTAAAAAAAAACGTCCCATGAATTTCGACCCCTAAGATTGAGACAAAAAGTTTCTTCTTCGAATTCCACCACTAGAAGTAAAAACAAAACTATCCCTTAAAAAAAACAAAAACCTCAAAATCCTTCCTTTCGACCCCTAAAAGTGCAAGAATTACCTCTCAATTTGCACCCCTAAAAAGGAAAAGAAATATCTCATCCCGATTTTGATCTCTAGTTTAATCATTCGCCTGATGAGGCCCGAAGAGGGCAGAAACATGAACTAGTTTGTGTAGCGAATCCACATTCTACTGGTTATGTATATGTATATATATATATATATGTGTGTGTGTGTGTGTGTGTGTGTGTGTGTGTGTGTGTGTGTGTATACTGCGTTCCGATCATGGAAAAGCACATCGGTAATTTTCCAATTGATTTAAAAAAAAAGGTATAAAAATACATGTATATGTAATCCATTAAAAATTGTTTATGCAATTTAATGCTGTTGACACACTATCAAGAAATAAGTAGGCAAGTCAATACATAATGTCATCCCAACAATACAACTAACCCAGGGAAAGTGTTTCTTGAAAGATATAGGAAATTATATTTAATTCTGCGACACCCCGAGAGATTATCAGTGACACTTCAAACATTGCTCCATGTCGGTTGTAGGTGAATGCTTATTAGTATAGATGTGTTCCCCGTAAGTACGCTTACAGTGGGAGATATGTTAAAAAAAGATATGTAGCCAACAATACAGCAAAATCAAAACTCTCTCTCTCTCCTTCACACACACACACACACACACACACACACACACACACACACACACACACGTGCAATTTTATCAAAAACACGCTTACAGACGCTAGCTGTGTCATAAACTACACACAAGCACAAAAATGCCCATTTTAGGATAAATTTACTTTCTAAATCGATCCTTCCCCAATAGAAAACATATATCCTAAAAAAAACCAACTAAAACTAAATTGCTAAAAACCTTGATACTGAACAAATAATTGTTCAAAAATAAATGGGAAACACAACGAAAATCCACAGAGAAAAAAATACAATTTTCCACTCACGCACACGTACATTAATAGCTTGGCTTTGCGAACGAAATATTTGGAGATCTTTTCTTTAAGAATAATGTTTTGGAGGATTTTTAGAAAAAGTGGAAGGGGTCTTTTTTGATTCTTGTAAAATTGAGTCTGCGCTACCGGACGTACTACGGTGATTCACTTATTAACTTTTGTGGCTTGTCTATTTTCTAAATATCAGATTTCTTTATCTTTGTTTGTGTGTTTTTTTTACCGTAAAGCGGGCTATTTTTTTCATCGCAATATTATTAAAATGCTCCAACTTGGAGTAAGAAAATCAATTTTCAATCCAATCGGGCCCCGGTTTCCGAATGAGTTAACAACGATTGAAAAAAATCTGTGTGTGTGTTTGTGTGTGCGTGTGTGTGTGTGTGTGTAACATTTTTCAATGAGTGCACAGATACTGCACACTGATCCTAGGCAGAGGGCCGGGAAAGCGACATTTTGAGCCTAGGCAGGGCCGATAAATAATCTGTGATCCCAGGCAGAAGTAGTACTCTGCATGTGAATAACCCCGTTATCTTTTAGGGGTATTATGCTTGTATTGAAATATTTCCAATACATTTTTTCAAATAGTGCAAACTATTTGATATTATAGAAAATCTGGAGCAGATAAAAATTCTTCATTTAATGAATAACAATGAAAACACAATATTCATAACTACAATTAAAATCTCTTTTAAATTTCAAAATTTCAAAATTCAGTAACAATTGATAGACAATAGTTATCTCAATCTTTTATGAGTGATCAACATAGCCTGACACAAAGAAAATTAAGTTATTCGTCTCTTAGGCTTATAGAAAGAATTAAGAATATCTAATTGTACAAAAATTATGATTTGACCCGGAATAAAAAGTTCAACGGTAACGATTCATTGCTTATGAGTTGAATATTATTCAGAGCTTTGGAGTTATTCTGGAGAATATTTAACTAAAACCGAACACTGAATATGTATTAACGCACTTGACTTTTAAAATCATCAATCGTGCAATTGATAATTAATAAGAAAGAAAACATATAGACCAGTTATTTCGTGACTTCTGTATAACCAACATGAATCTGCTTGACAAAAAGTTGAACACAATAAAAAGTTAACGGTGCGAAAATAAGATATGGTATATTTGTGTAAAGTTGAAAAATAACAACAACCCAATTAAGGTATGCCGAACGCACACACAGACACACGTCTCACACACTCGTTCAGTTGCGAACATTCTCTGATATAAAGAAACGATTTTATGCTCTACAAACAAAGCGTGTGTGTGTGTGAGCGTGTGAGTTCGTATGTCCGTGGCCTTGCAGAGGTTCAATTCATTCATGAATTGGGATTATATTTTATGAATGAATTTGCCACAGCAAAACGTCAATAAATCATGTCGTCTGCGCCAACAGTCTTTAAAGATGTTACTTCGTAAGAAAAATAAAATTAAAATAATACACGAAGGTATCTGTTTTTATAGCAAATCATAACCATTGAGTCGATTCAAGCGTAATTTGCTAGAAAAGGTACTTTTGTTTTTTTTTTGTACAGGGTCAAATATAAAACGTACTTACAAAGAAAAAGTTTGAAATCTTTCTCAGGTAAAATATTTTGAGTCACTACTGGTATCCTTTATCGACTCACTTCGAAATTATTCTCATCTGAACGCCTTCTGAAGAAATCAATCTCTTTTTTCAGAATGCTTCATTTTAATGCAGAAATACCTCGAATTGTGCAGGCTTTGATCTAGCACAGCAATGGTATTGCTGAACAAAATTGATGTAACTAAAAGCTGGAAAAATACTTTAAATTTTAAAGACTTGAAACTGTGGTTTTGAATAGTACGAAATTTTTTTGAACGAATTAACTGTACAAACCAAGGTATAGACATACTTGCTTGAAAAAAAATGTATGACAAAAAGTATCAAAATTGTTCTGAATGTGTTTTAATACCTCTACTCAATTGTTATTAAATATTCATTTTTTACTAAAATAATATCTGTGCCTGTCTTAAATTTCATTCATGTGGTCCTTTTTACATTCGATGAATGCAAAAATATCAGATAAGAGAAGCCAACTGTATTAAGCAACGTGCACACACACATGCATTAGCGTATGGGAACTCTTTCTATAAGGGAGGGGAGCAAAAGCTTGATTTTCCGGAAATTTTCCACGATTTTGCCCGAAATACACCGACTCTCCCGAATTTTAACACGTTTTGCCCGAATTGAGCTTGGGAGTATTTGCCCCTTGCCCCCTGACTCGTAAGCCTATGCACATCAACTTCCAAAGAATGCAAAGATCTCTACATTCGTTTTAGTTAATTTATTGACAACATCTAATACCAAGTCCCGCTGATCTGAAGTCAAATAAATGCAACTCAAGTAAATGTTGAAAAATAAAATCAGATGCTTGAATAAATAATGAGTATAAAAAAGGAGTTTGAGGAAAATCACATCAAGAAATGTTGTTAATCAAGAAAAAGAAAAGAAACTGTATAAATAAATATTATTGTTATTATTGAAATTATCAAATTACGAAATATTTATTGGACACAACTCGAATTTTTAAATGGAGCAAAAACCTAGAAAAAGTCAGTTTCATTGAGATCTTGTTCGAAATCACTTCAAGAAATATTTTCAGGAAAAAAAAATAACAAAAAACAAAACAAAGCAAAATAAAACAAAAATGATTGACGAATAAATGTTATTGCTTTCATAAAAAATTGTCAATCTACGAAATATTCAAAAGACAGGAAAACAGAAATTTCAAATAAAACAAAAACACAGACACGAATTAATTTAATTGAGATCTTGTTTAATAGGATCCTTTGTATAAAACAATATTTACATTCAATGGAACTGGAAGCACGTAGGAATCACATATAAATTTGCACTCAAAGAAACAATTTCGTTGGTATTCGGCTATATTTCCTATAGCTGCGTCGAATTCATGTTGCGTATTTCTTTGCTCTTTCATTGGTTAAGAATTATTTCGAATAAATATTTGATTAATGCATTGCAAGTGCAGTCCATTGGGAAATTTTGTTGATTTTTTAAGTCGATG
Organism: Thysanoteuthis rhombus; assembly: GCA_963457665.1. Taxonomy (NCBI): domain Eukaryota; kingdom Metazoa; phylum Mollusca; class Cephalopoda; order Oegopsida; family Thysanoteuthidae; genus Thysanoteuthis; species Thysanoteuthis major. The sequence goes on from OY735201.1 coordinate 58,291,109, forward strand.
CGTATTGATGAGTTCGTTGTTTAGTTAAGTGACAAATCTTCGATGCTTCAAATGTTTTGCTCATAGCTTTCCCAGAAAGCTATCGACAAAAATGTATTTCAATCAATATTGAATAAAAAAACAGACAAGGTTTTTTTTTTCAAAAGTCAGTCACACGCCAGAATACAAAACTGTTATGGCACATGTTTAAATAGTTCAGGGTGATTTTTATTTTCTTCTTTTCTTTGTATAAAAATAGTTGTAAGATAGAAAAACAAAGTTCTTACAAGATCTTACTGTGTTTTAATCGCTTTGATAAGTTATTTTGATCATATTTGTCATTGTTTTGTTTTTTTTCTTCCATAAAAAGAGAAAAACGAAGTTTGCATAAATAAAAAACTGTTCATATGAAATATGATAAAATAAATGCGTGTTGTTTGTTAATGAGAAAAGGAAAGATGAAAGTCTAGGCCATAAGTCTGAAAAAGATTGACAGTTTCATACTTTCTTTGAAGATGAATGGTGGGGGGGGGGGGGGGAGAGAAAATGTTGAATAGAAGTTATTTGGAAAAGTCAGTTAAATGAGTGATGTACACTATTTATCGTTGTCTTTCCTCTATGAACAGAATGGACGCTAGTGCCAGTATGAAGAGACAAATAGGAGAGTACGAATGATTATAGCGTCAGGAATTGATTCTCTTTGCATGAGTTAAATAGAGTTTGGTCTGTTGACAATTCGCCAGTGAGTACATGGCATGTTGGTTGTTGGACGGGCGAACTTTGTGAATTCAGGTGTCGTCGGTGTAGCGGGTGATGATGATGGTGATGGTGGTGGTGGTGATGATGCTGGTTGTTGTGGTGGTGATGATGATGATGGTGATTGTTGGTCACTAAGTGACCGTTTGTTACGTTATCGCAGCGATTGCTAAGATTGGTATCACTATGGCTGTTGCTTCCTTTGTTATCATTGTCACTGGTGCTGCTACTTGTTACTATACCAACAGTACAATCGTTATTGTTATCGCCACTTAGGTTGCTATCATCATCATTATCATCATCATCATCATCATCATCATCATCATCGCTATTATTACACGGGTGTTGTTGATGTACGCTGGCCATGCTGCTGACTCTTTGAGACAAGAAATGTTGCTGGAAGGCTTGGCAGTTGAACTCATTCTCACTGTCAAGCTCGGAGTGCGTCCGAGCGAAAGACTGCTGTGAGAGCCGGGCGAAAAGACTGTGCCCCAATAATCTCTCGGGGAGATTCGACAAAGTTCGTCCTGAATCTTGGGTCCACTCCATCGTATCCATCAGTTTGAGAGTCTCACTCAATGCCCATATGTAGTTATGCGCAAATCGCAGTGTTTCGATTTTGGTCAATTTGCTCTCTTCAGGATAGTTCGGAAGTACTTCCCGCAAACTGTCCAAGGCGTCGTTCAAGTTGTGCATCCGGGATCTTTCTCGATCGTTCGCCTTCAATCGTCTAGTCTTTTTCAATTTCATTACAAGTGCGGGATTTCGATTCCTCACCCGGGATTTTGTGTAGCGTTTCTTTTTCGGCGATAGGTTTTTTTCGAATGCTGGGCGTTTTCTCTTGGCCGTATTTGTAGAAGTAACGTCGCCTGTCGTTGTAGAAACAATTGGTGGCGGAGTTATCAGTAAATTCCGAGAACGACATCTTTCAGAAGGCAGGTCATTGTTTACAACAGAATCCGCGGCCGGAGATCGGCGAGTATTATTCACTATTACTGACGGCAAGGGGAGCGGAGATTGGGAAAAGTCTTCATTGTCCGGTGTCGCACACAGATAAAAAGACGTCGTTGAAGAAGGAGAGCAGGACGGCGATGAAGCGGGCGAGAGGGAAGACATTGAAGACGGACTGTCCAGAGCCGTACTCATCACGGACGTAGCTTCGATATCAAATCCGAATTCGGTTGAGGTCGGCGACAACGCCGAGCGGTTTGACAATGGAGAAAGAACCTCGCTGAAATTGCAATTAACATCTTTAGTGTTCATGTTGGAAACTGAAATCGGGCTTGTCGGAAAGACGAACACAGGGAATTCCTTTTTTATGCTATTAGTGTTCATCAAGAGAGAAGACTGTACGATGTCCCCTGGACCCATCACGTTCGTACGCGGAACGACTAGCGTTTAATAATGATCAGCCGGCTACTGCTGCCTTTTATAGCTGATCGCTGGTCAATATTCGTTCATGACGTCACGCAGGTGACAATGAGCCCCTCTTCCTCTGTCCCTTTCTGATTCGAGGCGTCGCGCAGAAGATGGCTGGTTCTAAGGCACGTGGAAGTTAGACGAGGAAGGAGGGGGCACGAAGCCGAGCCGAGGAGAGAATGCGAGGAGAGAGTGCTGGAAAGAAACATAGATAGAGATATTGTTTTCGGGCGATGAAAAGAGAAAGTATTTTAATATAGATGAAATATATGATTTTTGTGACGTTGGAGTGGTTGACGAAAAAGGAAAGAGACAGATAGAATGATAGATAAATCGATAGATAGAGCGATAGATAGATAATAGACAGACTGTGAGAGGCTGATGTCAAATTGAGATTGATAAAGGAGACTTAGAAGAAAAGATGAATGGAAACAGACCAAGATAGACGGATAGACAGATAGATAATAGAGAGACTGTGAGAAGCTGATGTCAAATTGAGATTGATAAAGGAGTCATAGAAGGAAAGATAAATGGGAACAGGCCAAGATAGATATGAAGAGATAGGAGATCTTTTTTAATAGTTTTTTTCTTTT